>LPNX010517836.1:618167-918167 GCA_001517045.1 Pseudotsuga menziesii
TTAGAGAACATGGCCGACTACAGAGCTTAGTAGAAACCTTCACCGGTCAAGCAGCTAGGTGGTGGGATACCCATCAGACAAAACTTCAGACCTGGACTAGTGCTGCAACTTATTTTGTTGAACGGTTTGGTGGCAAGAAGCTCACTCCACAAGCGCAGATCCCCATCTTTACTCAAGGACAGAACCTAGAATAACACATCCAAACTTGTGAAAAAGAATGGAGAAGCCTAGGACATAAGGATGAGAGAGCCTGGCCACACTTGTTTCCCTCAACCCTTGACGACTTACCTAGCAAATGGTATAAAATGGAGGAAGCAAAAGGTGAAACCTTTTTCTGGAATGATCTCAAAGAAAATTTCATCCAAACCTTCAACTTTCTCCCTGAAGATCAACAATTAGTCGAGCCCGCACAACAAATTAAACAGTTCATTCAACCGACTGAAACATTCCCTGACAAAGACCCTCGACAGGTCAAGCACTGTAATAGTCTTCACATAGGATCAAAAGTCGAGTCGACCTGATTACAATTGGAGAATGAACACACCGAAGGTAAAAGCTTCAGATGGAAATCCAACCATGCTGAAACAACAAAACCAATCCACTCTGTGCTTAGGGTCGCGACTACCGGAAAACCTGACCTCGACCGAATGACTGCAGCCAACTTCCCTGCTACATTTTCACGCTTCCAGGAAGGAAGTCGACCGATCAATGAAGCTAAAGCCCCAGACTGGTTAGATGCCAAAGTAAAAACAAAAGAGGTCGACATTTCAAATGACGACCGACCAAAACTAGCTAAGATTGGTGATTATTGGAATGAGCAACAAACTGCTGATATAGTAACTTTACTTAGAGAATTCCAAGATGTCTTTGCAAGGGATTACAAAGATTTGAAAGGATTAGTTCAAGAAATGGGAGAGATGAAAATAGACACTAAACCTGATGTCCGACCTGTTAAGAAACGACCCTATCAACTAGCTCATAAATATAAGGAAATCGTTAAAAAGGAGATAGACAACATGTTAGCCGCAGGTATAATCTACCCCATCGACCAGTCGGAATGGGCAAGTCCCATGGTCGTCCAGCCTAAGAAACACGACCCGACCAGACTGAGAATCTGTGTCAACTTTAGGGAACTTAATAAAGTCACACTGACAGATCCCTTTCCCACACCTTATGCTGATGAAATCTTGAATGAAGTGGCAGGCCATGAATGCTACTCATTCACAGATGGATTTTCAGGATACAATCAAGTGCCTATCGCAAAGGAAGATCAGAAGAAAACCATATTTGTCTGTGAATTTGGCTCTTTTGCTTATAGGGTTATGCCTTTTGGACTAAACAATGCACTTGCAGTCTTTTCCAGAATAGTTGTAAAAACTTTCCAAGAGTACATCTATAAAACTATGGCAGTCTACTTCGATGACTGGACCATATATTCCACCCTAAAAGATCACTGCACATGGCTCCGACTTATGCTCGAAAGATGTCGGCAGATTCAACTTTCCCTCAACATTAAGAAATGCATCTTTATGACCCCCATAGGGATACTACTAGGACATTTTGTTTGTAAAGATGGTATTAAGGTTGACTTTGCCAAAATTAAAATTATCCTTGACTTGAAGCCTCCAATAAACCCTAAACAGGTTCGGGTGTTATTAGGAGATACAGGGTACTATAGGAAGTTTATCCGACATTACTCAGACATGACCTACCCCCTAGAAGAACTACTCAAGGATGATATAGAGTTTAAATGGACGGAGGAATGCCAAATCTCCTTCGACAAACTAAAGAGAAAACTGGTCGAAGCCCCCATACTTAAATTTCCAAATTGGTCGATGAAATTCCATGTGCATATCGATGCATCAGGAATAGCAATTGGAGCTATCCTGACTCAACCAGGAGACGATGGAATGGACTACCTTATAGTTTACAGCAGTCAAAAACTAAATAAGGCTGAAAGGAACTATTCGACCACCGAACGGGAAGCCCTAGGAATGGTCTTTGCACTTCAGAAATATCGACACTACCTATTAGCTAACCCCTTCATATTTTACACCGACCATCAAGCTTTGAAGTACCTCGTAAACAAACCCCTTCACCATGGTATAATCTGTCGATGGCTCTTACTGTTCCAATAATTCGAATTTGAAGTAGTTGTCCGACTAGGGAAACTAAACGTCGGACCCGAGCACCTATCCCGAATCGACACAGGAGAGGACCCGACTGGAATCGACGACAACCTACCAGATGCACATCTATTTCGTATAGAAGCAGTACCAGAAGAACTAGAGGAAATTGCTCAGTTCCTAGAAACAGGTCAGGCACCAGACGGTCTGAACACTAAAAAGAAGCAAATCCTAGCTATGAAGGCTGCCCTCTACAGCCTCATCAACGGATTTCTATACAAAATGGGGTTAGACGATGTTCTTAGAAGATGTGTACTTGCCCATGAACGAGAGCAAATCATGCACGAAGCACACTACGGACCAGCAGGAGGACACTTTCAGGCCGACACCACTGCTAAGAAAATTCAACAGTCTGGATTATGGTGGCCGACGCTTCATAAGGATTGTAAAACCTTTGTTAGTCGATGTGACAGATGCCAACGACTTGGTCGACCACTGCCGCGTACAGAAATTCCCCTGATCTCTGTCAACCCTAGTCTTACATTTGAAATCTGGGCTATAGACTTCATAGGACCATTCCCTGTCCCAGCCCGACGGTCAGGTGCAAGGTATATCATCACTGCAGTTGAATATGTTACTAAATGGGCAGAAGCTGAACCTGTCGACACATGTTCAAGTGAAGTAGCTGCAAAGTTCATTTATGAAAATATTATTACTCGATTTGGATGTCCACTCACCTTGATCAGCGACCAAGGATCACACTTTGTTAACAAAACTATAAAAAATCTAACCGACAAGTTTCACATCGACCACCGACGTAGTACAGCATACCATCCCCAGTCGAATGGTGCCATTGAAGCTTTCAACAAAACATTGACAAAAGGATTGACTAAAATATGCAGTGCTGACAAAGATGACTAGGATGAGAAGATTCCTGCAGTTTTATGGGCATACAGGACAGCCTACAAATGGTCGACTGATCAAACCCCATTTCGACTGGTATATGGACAAGAAGCAGTCGTACCTCTGCACTTCAGACAACAGGCACCTATCATTGCACAGATACTACATGTCGACGTCGAACAGGCCAGGAAAGATCGGCTACTTCAACTTAATAAATTGGAAGAACATAGACTTATGGCCATCCAGCACCAAGAAATACAAAAACAACAACAGAAAGCTTGGCACGACCGTAATATCAGAAACAAAAATCTGTCAGTCGGTGACCTTGCCCTACTGTATAACAGTCAAGTCAAAGGCAAGCCTAAGAAACTTCACACAGAATGGATGGGCCCGTACATGGTCGAAGAAATACATCCCAATGGGTCGGTCCGACTAAAAACATTGCAGGGCCTGGTATTTCGGAAGCTTGTTAATGGAGCCCGACTTAAACGATACAAAAATTGAAAAAAAAAATAAAATCATATAACGGTCTTAACTGATACCAAAAACCTATAAAAAGATACAAAATTCCAAATATCAAAAACCGTACACTCAGAAACCACCATCATGACAGCCACTCACCCCTTCAACAACCGACCACATTTCCATCGACCATCTTCATCGACCGACCATGTTGGCCGTTCTCACCACCGACACCGTCCGTCGACCTGGAGCGTCCCATCCCGCATTAATGGCCTCGAGCCCCGCCCCAGATTCACGAAATCGCACTCGAGTGTTGTAGTTGGACTGTCAAGTCTGCCATTAATTCACCTAGTTCGACACTCCACCCCACCCGCGCTTATAAATAATGGACATTCCACAGTTCATTCACCACACCACGTACCTACAGAGCATTCGAACTCCCAGTCGACTGAAAGTTGCGAACCTTGTAAGAATTCCGACCAGTCTGTTCAGTCAGAAACCATGGCACCCAAACGCACCAGAGCTGCGGCTAAGGCCCAAGAACTTCAGGCAGCAGACTCACCCTTACTCCAGCGACTAAAACGAATCCAAACCGCGAAAGTCCAGGAGGGTCCGTTTCAAAAGCTATGGACGGATATTCAAGAATGGGCATTTGAAGACCAACGACTCACCCAGGAGGCTGAGAAAGTTAGGCATAGCACCATATATGCTTATGCCAACACACCTCTCATGGCCAGCTTCACTGGTACGAAGGAAGCCGCGGTCAAATTCATTATCAGTTGTTACCACAACGACCGCTTTTATTTTGACCGACCGGTTGACATCAATGGCGATGTCATCTCCCGACTTACTGGTTTGTCAAACCAGGGTGACCCGGTCCCCATTGGGATCAAGGAAGGGCTAGTCGAACACTTTACAGGTTCGGCGTCGGGTAAAAACTCCAAGGGTCTGATGATCAGTTAGATCGAGGCACGAACACCACAGATCGTGGCGAAAATCATCGCCATTACTCTCACCTTAGCTGGTCGCAGCAGTGACCTCAAATTGGAAATGCTGGACGCCGTCCACAAAATTACAACCGACGGACGAATCTTCAGATGGGACGAATACCTCGCATACTTGGTCAAAACCATATGCGAGCGCTGCCAGGAAACATGAGGTATTATCAAATTCCCCTCCTTAATCATTTGGATTGCTATGTACTATATATGCCCGGAAGGCAGTCCCGTCTTCCGAGAGCCGACTAAATTCGAGATGCACAGGTTCAAACCCTTTTCCCAAAAAGGAACTGTGCATGAACTAAACCAAGGCAAGGTATTTCTGGAAAACTGGTTCCAGCAGCTTAAGCTGCAAACAACAAGGTGGAGGGTGCCCCAGAACATCCGACGACACCTCCCAGCCGACTCCCACATCCAGCTGGAGCTCGACCATACATCAGTATGGTCCTCAAACACTCAGGATTCAAATGCCAGGGACCTCGACTACTATCCCGCAGTCAACCAGATCTTTCGGGAGCTGTCTAGACAAACCAAAACCAAAATTCCAGTCCCGGAGGCTGCAAAACAGGTCGACTTCTCTATAGTCGAACCTCTAACCGACCAGGAGAAGGAGGAAGATTACGAGCTGCACTTGTATATTAGCACCTTTGTGACGGAGGATACTCCGACCGGCACTCCTGGTCGGGTGCACATAACAGTGAAGCATCCGACTGCACCAGTAGTGGACCCTCCGACAGAACAACATTAGACACCACCACCAGCACAACAACCAGTACAACAAACAACTCCTCCGGCTACTCAGACTGTCGACCCAGCTCAGACCCCGACAGGGGAAGTCGAGGAAGACAACCCTGAATATGCTGTGTCTCGGAGCATTCTCAAGAAACTGGCGAAGGAGATTGCCATTGCCAGAAGGAACATCAAACTGCAGAAACGTCAGCAAGGCAAAGGTAAGAGTAAGCTTGTCCTTGTTGACTCCACCGACGACGACGACGAACTGGCAGCATCAGCACTCGATATTGTCGAGGATTCCCGGGCAAATAAGGTAACTGTTGAAACCCAGTTTCAACGTTTTGTTGAAGCAGGAGCACCGGAAGGTCGGCTAAAGAAGGCCAAAACAACACCACTGTCCAACGATGTGGTCGACCTGGTGACGACTCCTCCCCCTCCCTCTCCGACTACAATAGTCGAGGAGCAAGCACCAGTGCAGCAGGCTGCCATTTCCCCAGAAGTCTTTGAAAGAGTGATCCCTGAAGCACTCAGGGCCAGGGCCAGCACGGACGCTGAACTCAAAGCCTTCTTTCAAACGCTACCTGCAATATTCCAGTCAGCCCAAACAATAAAGACAACAACACCCCTGAAAGCCAGTAGCAAGATATACGCCCAGCAAACAACAGTATTTACAAGGACCCCTGACGGTGGCGATGTATCAGGCATTGAACAGACCTTCACTGACTACCGGCCGGAAGAAGACATTATGTCTTCCGACCAAAGTTCCCCCCACCATTCTCCATCACCACCAGGATCAGGAAACCCCCCCTCCCCACCCCCACCACCCTCATCTCCCCCACCTCCACCACCGCTTGATTCACAGCCGAGACCATCATCATCATCACAGCCGGAGGTGGACATACCACCTCCCCAAACACAAAAACTCCCGACCACTGAACCTACCCCTCCGACACAAATCCCTCCGGCCTCTGATCCACCTTCCACTTCTGCAGGTCCTCCCGACAAAACAACAGAGCCAGCAAAGGAGACAACAGAACCTCTTCCTCGACCCGATCAGCTAAAGATTAGCTTCTGGGATGTAAGCTCGTTGACCGACTCAGAGGTCGGCCACTTACTCAACACCCTAGAAAAAGAGTCAAAGCGGAGGGTGACCCGACTAAGGAAATAGCTCAAGGATAAGGAGACAGAAGAAGTCGAGTTCCTCGACAAATGCAGGTCTCTTGTACAGACTATTACCCCAGGGCCTGTCGAAGTTGCTACCGACCGACCGCTGGAAAGAGCATATCAGCTGTTTGAAGGTTTGGTGTCGACCATACAGACCCACCTCCAAGAGACTAAGGCCGGGCAAAAAGAAGAAACTGCTCGACTGCTCCTGACTCAACACACAGCATTCTCGGAGGCTCACAAACTTCTACAAGACCACATAGAGGAATCTATTGTAACTGAGGAAGTACTCCGAGATTGTCCTACTCATTATGGGCAGGTCTATACTCAGACGAGGCAGACAAGACAAGGCATTCAGGCCTTGGAAAGAAGGAAGTCGACTGAGACCGAACTGAGGCAGACTATCGAAGAACAAATAGTGCTGGAAACCACTAAGCTGCAGAAGTTGGAACGTGAGGCACACCAGTGGGTTCAGCAAGCCCTTCCCAACTTGGAGAAAGTCGACAACATCTGTCCGCAGATGAAGAGACTCCTTGATACTGCGGAAGAACACAATCAGCTGTTGGGCCCCACCATGGAAAATATTGCAGAAATGACAATGGCAGAGAAGATGTCGGTACTCTCAAATCTTACTACTCTGACCATAGACATTCAGAAAGCTTTGCAGACATGGACAGACTTTCAACATCAGCTTGCCATCACAGCACCAGCAATAGTCGAAGTCTGTGTACAGAAAAGACCAACTATTCGCTTGCACAGCCCACCTCAGTAGCAGTCTCCTTTTGCAAGTCTATTTTTTATATATACTTCTAAGTCTATTTTTTTTTACCTCCCTCTTTCTTCGGGACGAAGAAATGTTTTGTTTGTGGGGGAGATGTAGAAGGAGCAAGTCGACATAAGTCGACTTGAACGAAGACCGACTTAGTCGGTCAGCCGACTAAGTCGAGAGACCGACTACGTCGGTCGGCTGAGTAAACACAGTAGTTAGTCTGTTAATTAATAGTCGTGTCGGTTCGGTGAACCGACAGATAGTTATGATTGTAACTATTTGTAACCTGTATATATTAGGCTGTTGAGCCTCACAAGAACTCAGTTCAGTTCTTGGCTTTGTATGATCTATTGAGAATAATATAATCTGTTTATCCTAACTGTTCTTGTCTCTTGCATCTGTGTATATTTTTGTATGTATTATTGGTAACCTTATGTGATCTGTGAGATTACAACAGAGAGCTCTGAATTTTTTCCTCCATAGAGTTTCTTCTTGATGGAGCTTGTTCTCCATCTGAATTAGCAGGTCTTTTTCTTGATGGTTCAACTGGTCCAATCTACCTTCATTAATGATGACTTGTTGAACCTATTTGGTTTTTTTGTCTTTAAAAATGTCTCCGAAGATTTCTTTGTTCCACCTGTTAAGAAAAAGCTTAAGGTTTTTGAGGCATACCTAGAGGTGGTGCAGCGAGGGCCCTGGTCTAGGATCCACTTCTTTCCACCATCTATCGATATTTTGTGGAAATCCTCATGTTGTAACTAGAATGATTCAAATCTGAAGGGCCTTAGAAGGCTCTTAGTTTTCTCATTGAGTATCAAGTTTATGGGCTAGTGGTCAGAACCGATAGCCGGAAGGATGAATGCTTCAATTTTTAGGTCTTGGTTGATGAGGCCTTTAGAGATGAGAAAATATCCAGTCTTGAGGCTATCTGTATATTCCCTCATTGCTTGTTGTTCTGAGTGTGAATACCATTTTTTATATTTGAGATCAATCAACATGAGGTTTTTAATGAACTATTGGAAGGCAAGGGAGTCTTTGTCCAACTTGCGGAGGCCTCCTTTATTTTCAGTGAGGTTGGTGATTATATTGAAGTCTCCTCCCAGGATCCAATTGTCCTATGGGGAGGAGTGTCTTAGGTTATATAGATGATTGAGGAGGAGTATTTTGAGGGTGACAATGTTGGGGCCATAGACATTGGTTAATAGTTCTTTGGTGCAATAAGTTAATTAGATGGTGAAATTGGACGAAAGGAAGTTGAGGGAGGCTTTGAAGTTGCTGAGATGGAATTCTCTTGGATTCCAAACAAGAGCTAGACCACCTGAGGCCCCTTGAGCATTGATAACATGGACCTCCCAACCTTTCCATATTTTTTATCCTATCTGATTCAAGTTTTTAGCAGCATACGTGGTTTCTTTGAGCATTGTAACTAATGGCTTATCCATTTGAATTCTATTTCTTAGGATTTGCTGCTTGGACTTAGAATTGAGGACCCTAGTACTCTAATATATGGTATACATCAGATAACTAGACATTGGGGTGGTACATCTCACCTAGGCTATTGTACTGGCCTGATTTGATTAAGTCTTCTCCAATTTCATCGATTTTTTGTTGAATGGTAGGCCTTCCTCTCTCTTTTTTTCCTCTTTTGTATTTTTGGCCTGATCTTTGAGGGATAGGAGTTCCATACCAAGATTGGGGGTGTGGCCATGCTCTTTCTTTTTCCCTTTTTTTGATTTGCTTTGAACATTAACTAGAAATTCTTTTAATATGGAGATTTGGAGTTTCAGTATGGAATTGAATCCCTTTCTTTCACATGTTACTTCTAATTTCTCAAGATCTAGTTCTCTTGTTTCCATTTCTTTTTCACATGAATCATCCTTTTCTTTCATCTCTATTTCTTCTTGGATCTCTATTTTTTTCGTTCCTTCTGAATGTTCTTGGTTTTCCTTATTGGTACATTGATATGATATACTGGCTTGTGTTTGTTGAGGATAGGGGGTTGGGGTGATGGTCCCTATCGTTATGCTTTCCCTCAACAACTCACTAGGAGGGTCAATAGGATCCATTGAGGTATGTGAGGCTATGGATTCGAATTGGTTTTGAGAAGCTATGGTGATATTTAGGGATGACTCAACCTACATTCTTCCTGTTCTTTTTTTATGGGTAACTTTGGGGTAACCATCTTGATCATTTTGGTCACTCGGGTTATGGGTTTCTAGGTCTTTGTTTTTGGGACAGTTCCTGAAGAGGTGCTTGTGCACATGGCACTTACAACATCTTAATGGTATATGTTCATAGTCAATCGGCTGAATCCATTCAGAGTCCCTGCGACTGAGCCAGATGAAGGTGGGGCGATCAATGGCTATATTCATGTACACACAAATTCTTGCATAGGTTGTGTATCTTTCAGATTTGGTAGGTTTTTGATGAAACCGTTCCCTTCCTGCTCCTTCCTTTCCAATATTGTTACCAAAGGTTGCTATTACCAAATCTGTGATGCTCACAAGGGAACAATGACCATAGGGGATGCTTGCGGCGGTAAGGGGTCTAGAGTTATGTTCTTGAAGTTGGTGACCATCGTACTGAAAGAAGGGGCAGACCCCCCTCCTTCACAGTCTTCCATGAGGGAGAGATCGACTAATCACAAGGTTGAGGGAACCAAAAAGGATCGGATTAGAAGGATGAGGTTAATGCCAAGATACGAGCTAGACATGGAGGGAAGGTTAAAGAGCACATACTTCACTATATCTCTTTGTAATCAATTTGTGTCTCACAATTTATTAAAACATCAACACAGTGAGAAATTTCCTTAATAAATTTTTAAATAGCCTTTTTCTTCTTTAAACTTAAAAGATTTCATCTTTCATTGTAAGTTAAAAAAATTTGTATATTTTTTCGTTTTTTGAAAAGTTCATAATAAACCTCTTTGTTCCATGCCAAAAGATATTATATTATTTTTAATTAGATTGTTGCGTCATTTCCCTTTGATTTAATGAAATTATCTCCTAAATTGTCGGTCGCATCAAAATCCTCTTTTTCGAAGAGTCTACTGCAATCTTACCAGTTTTGTCTCGTATATTAAAGGTTGTTTTGACAAATAAATAAATAAACTTCACCTATAATCCTATAAACTATAAATGAAAGTTCTATAACTATGGGAAAATAGTTTAACTTTCGTCTATAAAATATTTTCAATTTGCGAAAGTATTACAAAAGTTTCATCGAGAGCATGTCGGTGGCTAAGCTTCACATTATTAGAAATAATTCATATTTCATTTTTTTCAATAAGAATCCTATCCTATGTTTGCCAATGCCAATGTGTTAATCGTGAAATTACTTTACATTTCATCGATGTCTTATAACTTTATATTTCATTTTTTATTTTATAAGTAAATATGAATTTTTTTAATTACTTTTTATTTTTGGTAATGTCATGTTACATGTTACATTAAGTGACAACATCTACTCATACTAAGTTGTAAAACATCTTCATTCTCTCGATACAACCAACATAGATCCATCTTAAATTCAGATCTATCAAGCACCTAAAAGGATCCAATTTCTTGAGGTGTAAATTTTTTACATATTTAAAAACATTTACACCTCATGAATAATCACTCATTAAATTAACATAATGTATATGTAATTCTCATTAAAACATATGTATATTTTTTAAGCCATGCTTTCATTTTTTAATTTTTAATTTTAATATTAATTTTTTAATTTTTTATTATTAAAATATGTCACATTACAAGGTTATGTGACAACATCTCCCTCATAATAGGTTGTAAAATAACTAGCTACTCTCGATACAACAAAAAAATACTTTTAATAAAAAAACACATTATTTACTGATACCACTTATAAACTTGTCTCCACTTTAAGCATAATAACACAAATCATAGCATATTGTAAATATTACTATGAAATTGCCACAACTTCATCAATATTAAAATCATAACATCTGACTACTTGCCAAAATTTCATCAATATGCCTACCATTTCATAGCTTGCATGAGGAATCCCACAAAAATACTAAAAAAATTTAGCAAATTTAAACCTGGATTTGAATTTTTGCTAATCATATTTACATTCAATGAACTTTAAATAAAATATTTGTTAGAAGATTTTCATGATAGCACCTCAAACCAATAAGTTTCTTTTAGATTCTTGTTTGGCAAGACATTTCTCTTCTATTGGGCATTGTTTAATGAATAAGTTTCTTTTAGATTCTTGTTTGGCAAGCCATTTCTCCTCTCTTTGCATTGTTCTTTTCATTATAGATTTCCATAGCATAAAGACTACACCAATCTACTTTGATTTTTCTATAAGTCAATGCAAAAAATAAATAAATTAGGTATATCACTTTAAAGATCTTTTTTTTACCTTGATTTTTGCATTTTTATTTGTAACTTCAAATACATTGTTTCAATAAAAAAAACCGAAGTAGTATTGTTACATCAACTTTTATAAAATTCAATGAAATTAAGTTAAATTTTGTTTGTTATTTAAGGATCTTTCCCATCATAAAACAAGAACATGCCTCCAAATCAATATATCTGTAAAACTTTGAAACCCTAAATTATTTGGGTTGTGAGGGTTTTGAGCCACGGGAGAAAGGGTTTCATCGAGGGCTTCTCGCCTGTGTTCTTCAGGATGGCGTTGTCCAGTGACAATGTCTTCCCCATCTCAGGGCCATGAATCTTTCGCCCTCTTTTCTGGCTTTTTTGGTGGTTTTATACTGATTTTTAAAACTGTTTTTTCTATTTTCTCTTGGTATTTTCTGATTTATATTGACAGTCCTTTATTTTCTCTATCTTGTCTTCTCCTTATGGGGATTTCTCATCAAGCCTACGCCGACGGCTGGAGTCCATCCTCACGGATTGAGGACTAGTACCAACCAGCGAAAAATAAGTGGGAATTGTAAATTTAGTCGGTTTGGCTGTTTTTCCCTAGTTTTTTGCTGTTTCTGGATTGTTCTGTGGTTTCGCCACCTTTTTTTTGTCATCGTGTTGACTTTGTTAATCTTCTGAAGGTTCTCCTCCTCCGGTATCTTCGGGGGTTTTGTGACTTGTTGGTACCTTCCTCATGTGGCCGTGCATGATGTTTGTCTGAAAGAGACCGGTGTTCTTTTTGAGTTGAGGGATATGATGAGGATGAGTTGAACTTTAACCCTACCACTTTTTGTTCTAACTAGGGTTTCATTTTAGCTCCTTAGTTGCGCGATGGGCCTCCTCCTAGCTCTTTCTTTTGTTGCTTTGGCATTTAGCCTGGTGTTCTCTGTGTGATTATGCGGTGTCTCTAACTATTTTGGTCTGGAGCTTGGTGACTCAGGGTTACAGACTATTGGGGGTTTGACTCTTTTAACCCATCTTGTTTTTTAGTTTTACTTTGGGGTTTGTACCATGGTTTCTCCCTCACTTGGGGTTTGTCCCTAACCCTCTTTTGTGCCTCTGTTTGACCCCTGCGATCTGGTGAGTTAACCTTGGAAGGTTCTCCTGTTGCCCTTATGTCGGAGACTCCTACCGGGTCCCCCGACCCCTCAGTTGACTCTGTAGTTTCCCGATTTCGTCGTCGTAGGAAAACCAAGGCGCATAAGATTCTCGATGGGAAGTTGCGGTATGTGGTTGGTCATGACATATACATTGACAGAGTCGAAGCTGTATGTGCTAGAGCATTGATCGGCAGATTGGAGTATGTCTCGATGGACAAGGAGTGGTTTTCCTGGGCATCTACGAACTGGAAACCCTTCTTATCTTATGTCCTGGCCATCAGTCTCTTGGCCCGGGGTTGGATTGTTATAGTTTTCTTGGAGGACTATCATGCAACATAGGTTTTAAACAGGATTTGGAGAGTTGGCAAAGGATATTTGGTGTTAGATCGCTGGCATGTGAATTTTGATCCTTCATGAGAATGTGTGAAGAAGCGACATCTCTATACTCTTCTTCCAGGGTTCCCTTTCCCCCTCTGGAACCGCTCTTTGTTAGAAGGAGTGGGGAATACTATAGGGCATTTTGTGGCATTAGAGGAAGATTACATGAAGGCCTATGATAAGAGGATGGTGAAGATATTAGTTGAATTGGATGTCTCACGAGGATTACCTGCAGAATTAGAGATTCTCTGTCATGAAAGGATTTTTATCCAGCGTCTCAATTATCAAGGTATTCCGTTCTGTTGCAGTTTTTGTAGGAATACTGGTCATTTACATCGAGCCTGCTCATCTTTCTGTAAGGATTCAGTCTCATTGGATCCTCTTCCATCTTCTTCATCACCACCTAGAGCCTCTCCTATCGGCAGGAAAATTCAGGTATGTTCAGAATTAGCCACACCAGATCCTTCTTTTGGCATCCCTAAAAATGATTGCTCTTTATATGGAGATTTATCAGACCTTGATTTGGCTATAGTGGATTCAGTTATTAATAGTAGAAAATAAAACAAATTAGCAGAACCACTTACGACTTTGTCTAGCCCTCCTCCTTTTACTGATTACTTGACTCTTGATACTACTGTTCCATTATCAGTTTCTCCTTCTCCAGAGTCAAACCCCTCTGAGCATCCTCCTCTACTTAAACAACCTGTGGTCCCGAGGGATCCTACTCCTGTCGCTGTGAATCCAGAAGCTCACTTGCCCCTTTCCTCCCCTTTTTATCCTTTGGAACGTTTTGCTCCACCTCCTCTCTTTTCAGAAGAGGATTTCCCTCCTCTTGTTTCCTCTGGTTCTAAGCCTTTGTCTCCTTCGAGCCCCACTAAATCTCCATCCTTTTCTGATCCGACTCTTCAAAAATCCCTTAGTATCTTCTCTGATAAATATCCCCTTTCCCCTCAGTCTTGCCGCTTGATTCCATTAGGTTTGAGAATGTGACAATAAGGAGAAAGAAAAAATCGAAACCTCCTCTTAATGCTATCCCGGCTCCTTATACCCCCCTGTCCACTAGACTTAAAGAAGCTGAGCGCTCAACTTCCTCTTCTCCTGAAAGGGTCCTTAGAGCTTTGACCCTTGTTTCTCTTGATTCATGATGCGTTTCCTCTCCCTAAATGTTAGAGGCTTGGGAGGCTTAGCCAAGCAAAAAATCCTTCGCCCCCTAATCTCTGTTCTTTCTCCAGATGTTGTTTTCCTCCAAGAGACTATGACCAGTACTTATCCAGCATTATTTGCTTTCTCCAAACTCTGTCCTGGATGGGATTTTTGTGCACTAAATTCAAATGGCCTTTCTGGAGATATCTTGTCTGGGTGGAATCCTAAAATCCTTAAGTGTAAAGCTTACCATACTTCTGCAAGTATCCTACTTAAAGCCCTGATTCGTGGTACTTCTCTAGAACTTTCGCTTCTAAATTGTTATGGCCCCTACTTAAATAGGGATATTTTTTGGAACTCCGTGGCTATTGGTGACCTGCTATCTTTACCAAATCTTGTTCTTGCTGGAGATTTAAATCTTACCCTAAATGCTTCCGAAATCAAGGGGCATAGAGCTCATTTGGACCCTTTGGGTTCTTTCTTCACCTAGCTTTTCTCAGAGCACCACTTGGTCGATGTAGCTCCCTCTTGTGCAGGCCCTACCTAGAGGAATGGTAGGAGGGGGGAAGAAGGTATCTCGAAAAGATTGGATCATTTTCTATTATCGAAACATCTTGTTAGCTCTCTTCCAAAGTATCGGGTCTGGACTCATAGGTGCGGGATATCTGACCACTTCCCGATCTTATTTGAGTGGGAGGAGCATCAGAGGAACTGTGCTTACCCGTTTAAGTTTAATCAATCCTGGTTAGAAAATGTGGATTTTATCAATATGATACGAAATGAATGGCCTCTCATTCACTCTGATCATGGGATGGATCCTATGTTTGAACTTGCCTACAAACTTTGTATCCTTAAAGAGAAGGTCAAAACCTGGTCTAAAGAAGAAACTCGGAGAATGAAGGATAAGTCTGTTATTTTGGAAAATGAGATAAATGCTCTACTATCCTCCTCTCCTTCGGCTGTTCTTAAGGAAGATCACCATAAGAAACTGCTCTCTCTCAAGAATGATCTTCAGAAGCTTTTGGACTATGAAATATATTCTGCAAAGCTCCAAAGTAGGGTTACATGGGCCTCTAAAGGTGATGCAAACATCAAGTATTTTCATGCTGTAGCCTCGGCTAGAAAAAATCATAATGCGATCTGGAGTTTACAGGATGAAAGGGGTACTTGGGTCTCTGATGATCCTAGTTTAAAATCTCTTGGGACTAGTTACTTTAGAAAGATCTTTGAAGATGACAACTGGACCAATCTCGCTGCTCAACTTAAAATTATTCATCTCTTTCCCTCTTTTATCAGTGTGTCAGAGGCTGAGACTTTCACCAGGCCGGTTACTATTTTGGAAGTTGAAAAGGCTCTAAAATCTTTTAAAAAAGACAAGGCTCCAAGCCCTGATGGATGGCCTGTGGAGTTCTTTTTGACCTTTCTTGATCTCCTGGGTCCACTACTTGTTAACTTTGTAGAATCCTCTTGAGTCCAAGGTAGATTTGCCCCGGCTATTAATTCCACTTTTCTAGCCCTGATTCCTAAATTGGATCTTCCTGTTACTTTTGCGGATTTTCATCCAATTTCTCTTTGTAATCTATGCTACAAGCTAATCTCAAAGATTGCGGCATTGAGGCTCAAACCATTCCTAGATTCTTCCATTTCCTTTCAGCAGTTTGGCTTTCTAAATAATCGTCAAATCATTGAGCCCATAGCCATAGCTCAGGAGGTCCTTCATTCTATGAAAATTCATAAGAGATCTGCTCTCATCCTCAAATTGGACTTATCAAAATCATTTGATAGAGTAAACTAGACTTTTGTCCGTCTTATTCTCATCTAGATTAGGGTTCCACTTGTTGGGGTTAATTGGATTATAGGATGTATCTCATCAGCAAATTTTGCCGTCCTAGTCAATGGCACTCCCTCTTCTTTCTTTCCAGCCACTCGTGGTATCAAACAGGGTTGTCCTTTGTCACCTCTATTGTTCATTCTAGTTATTGAAGGCCTCAGCCTCTTGATCGCAGAAGCCAGAAGGGTTGGTAAGTTAAAGGGGGTCAAGATTTCACCCCAGCTCTTTCTCACACATTTACTTTTTGTAGATGACGTGCTTTTATTTGGCATGGGTACATTTGATGATTGGTTGGCTTTCAAGGAAATACTTGATACTTTCTGTAAAGCTTCGGGCATGTGCATCAATTCAACTAAATCCTGCTTTCTTCATAATGATCTGGATCAGGCTCTGCTCAGAAGAATTTCGGACATCTTTCCTTATAAATTTGATTTTCTTAACAATGGTTTTGTTTATCTTGGATATTTCCTAAATCCTTATGGTTTTTTTTATCTTGGATATTTCCTAAAGCCTTCGCGCTATCTGATAAAAGATTGGCTTTGGCTGGTTAAAAATTTTGAGAAAAGGATCTCTCATTGGACTAACAGGTTTCTATCTTTAGGTGGTCATCTGGTTCTCATCAGATCGGTCCTTACAGGTATCCTTATTTTCTGTCTGTCCCTTGTGCCCATACCCGCTTCCATTTTGGATAAACTCAGAAAACTCATTTTCTCTTTTCTTTGGGGCACTACTTCATATTATAAAAAGTTTCATCTAGCTGATTGGCAGCTTCTGGCTCATTCGACTTCCCTTGGTGGATGGGGGATTAAACATTTGCCCAGTTTTAGTCTTTCACTTAGAATGAAATGTTTTTGGTTGGCCATAAATAGTGAAGGCATTTGGAATCTCCTCATCTCAGAGAAATATCTGAAAAACAGACCCTTATCTACTTGGCTTAGGGAAAAAATTTTCAAAAAATGGAATGCCTCGATCATTTGGAAAGGATTTATTGAAGCCCTGCCGTGGATTGGGAAAGGGCTCATTTGGCTTGCTGGAGATGGTTCTTCGATTCGTATTGGAGCTAACCCGATTGTGGGTTTGGGCTCATCCTTCATTCTTCTGAGAGTATTGAGAGACTATTTAGAGGACTATGGAATTTGCTCCCTGGCCGATGCTTGGAATTATACCTCCTCAGATTCTAGCTTTTGGTTTAAGGCAGAGGAGCTCGATTTGACAGGTGACTGGAAATATTTATGGGAAAATTATATCAAAGGTTTGGAATATGGTAGAATTCGTCTTACTGATCGACAAGACACTCTGCTTTGGTATTTTAATAAATATGTGGGGTCTTTAATAGCTTCAGTAGGATATGATTGCATTCTCTATGCAAAAGGTTATGAGCAACAAGATATTGCTCTGAACTTCCTTTGGACTCTTCGCATTCCCTTGAAAATTACTTGTTTTATTTGGCTCCTAACGCATGATCGTATATTAACCTGGGACCATCTACAACATAAAGGTTACCAGGGGCCGAGTAGATGTATACTGTGTAAAAACAATATTGAGGATATTCCTCATCTCTTTCTGTTATGTCCCTTTAGTGTTGGTATCTTTACTCATTATGCAGCCAAGTTTGGTTTTCCCCTGCCAAAAGACTGTACTGTCTCTTCTCTTGTGGTTCAGTGGTATACCTCTCCTTTGCATTCTGCTTCTTTCATATTTCTGACTCTTTTTCTTTTCTGGGGCATCTGGCTCCTTTGAAACTAGTGTCTTTTTGAGGATAAGAATCCTGTCTTCCATGCCCTCATTTCCAGGATTGATCTTTTCCTTCTTACCTACCCTGCTCCTATAAAAGTACAAAAGTTTCGGGACATTGGAACTAAGCCTGTTTTGGTCTTTCCTTGTGGTTTTTTTGATGGAGCCTCTGCCGGTAATATAGGAGGTTTGGGTTTCTTGATTTACCTAAATGAATATCATTTATTCAGCTTTTCTTTGGGTTGTGGTCACAGCACAAATACTAGAGTGGAACTGCTGGCTCTTTGGGCTACTCTTAGAGTTAGTATGCTGATGGGATTACCCATCAAATTGATCTATGGAGATTCTTCGGTTATTATATCCTGGCTCAACGGATTATCTACACTTGATGTTCCAGCTCTGATGCATTGGAGAGGTGATATTAAAAATATGCTTCATGCTGCCCCACAAGTGATCTTCAAACACATTTATCATGAGCATAACTCGTTGGCAGATGGTCTCTCAAAAGAGGCCTTATATTTGGATATGGGGCATGGCCATTATATTGAATTTCTGGATGGATTAGTCATCAATAAAGGCCATTTTGTCCTTTATTAGTCGAGCTGAACTATTTTTTTTCATCTCTTTAATATTTCTGCAGTGATTGATCTTCTTTATCTTATGTCTTGAGACCTTTGTGCCAGCTTGTCTTGCTCACGATAGTATGTTATTGCTGATCACTCTCGATACTCATTTGATTTAGATTATTCTGACCTGATTTATTCAGGGATGATGTGGAAAGTCTGCAACGATCAGACTTTATTCTATGTTACTTGAAAATCCTTGACAGTCATATTTTGTATTTCTTATTTTCCTATGTGCAATGTTGTTATTGAAACAGTTATTATCAATCACATAGATGACTATGTAAAATATATCTTTTGATTCTATTAGAATAACAAAGGCTGGTATTTTTTCCTCTGAAAAAAAAAAAAAAAAAAAAAAACTTTGAAACCATCTCCTACGGCAAAAAAACAAGATCATTGAAATATAATAGATGTTTGATAGTTATATCGAGGAGATGGTGTGAACATTTTTCTCAATAATCCAAGTAGTTTTTTTTTTTTCCAAAGAAAAAATTTGTAAATATTTTATTCACATTCAGCAGATGGCCCTATAGGTCCATTATACAAAAAACCAACTATGAAGTTGACATTACATACAGATAATTGCCTCATGATGAGCACAATGTACCATTACCATATCCAAAATCTGACCCAACTATAAAGTTGTCAAATATATACAAAAAATTTCCTCATGAAGAACATAATGTACCATTACTGTTTAAAGAAAAAAAAAATTAAAGATCAAGCCTGTATTAACAGCCATTCAGCAAAATAAGTCTGATCATAGAAGATTTTTTTCATCATTCCTGATCATTCAGGTCACATAAATTGTGAATCGAAGGTGATCACAAGCATACAGACCAGAGCAAAACTAGCTGGCTGAAGTAGTCTCAACATGAATGATAAAGCATAACCGTGAAATCAAATGCTGAGCAAAGATTCAGCAACTAATAAATTGGCATTCCATGCCATCCAGTGTTTCGAAAAAAGTTCATATCCATTTCATCGCCAAATAAGAGGCCATCAGCCCGCATGTCATGCTCTCGGTATGTTTTCTTGAAAATCACCAGAGGGACAAGATGAAGCATATTAATTTCATCCAGTGCATCATATATCAAAGGTGGAACCAAAGATCAGGAAAAACTGATCACGTCATTTAAACCAGAAATGCCCAAGCATTAATATCGCCAAAGTTGATCAACGAAGTATTCATAAGAAACTATCAGAAAATCAAAATGCATGTAGCCATCATCAAGAAACAGTCATACTTGCAAATCAGATAGCTCACAGTACCAAATGAACCTGAGATTAATAAGCTAGAACTGAGGACGCTCAAGAAGACGGTGCCAAGTGATCTTTTCCCATTGTTCCATGACAGGATAAGGAAGTGCCGATGAGCCACACATTATGAGATTGATGGGCAGCTGATGCAGCAGACTTTTGAGATTTTGTTCCCATCAATTCATAACCTTGATTGGGAATAAATAGTTGGGACCCCAGTGAAAACAGTTATTGCATCTTGCTTCCATCACTATGGCATGACTCAATCCATCTCTGCCATACTTCTCTTACACTGAATTTTTGGGATGAAATCCACCACTGCACCAGCATAGGAGGCGCAAGCAAGGCATTGTAAAGGCCATGCTGTAATGGCAAGCAATGCATAAACCTATCAGTGGATGTATACTCCCAAGCTTTCATTATTTGAACATGTGCATCTATGCTATGAAGTGTGTGCACAACACCCGTGGTACCACTTGTATAACAATCAATGCTGGTTTATCACCATCCACTACATCTAAATTTCTAACTACTGCCAATGCCTCTTCAGACAGAATGCCTGAAGAATCACCCATGACTGACTGCAAATAAAACAACACCAAAGAAAATAAACAACACACAAAAGAAACAGTCATACTAAACTTTCAACCACTGCCATCACCTCTTCAGACAGAATGCCTGAAGAATCACCCTTGACTTCCCTTGATCAGGAGTTCTAAAATGCTTTGGAACAAGAGGAATGAGACAAAAGTGTGCAAAACATTTTCTTGTAATGCCCTCCATAAATCCTTGATACTCCTTGGTACCCATTACAAAAGAAACATCAAACCCTAGGAATGATGCACTAGAAATAGATTTGGGTCATAAAATATTTCATCATATGTCCCAGCTTCAGTCTGCATCATTCATCACATAAATAATCTCTGTTTCTGGGTGACTAAGAGCCAGGGGAAGTGCAACAGCACCACTAACATGTTTCCCAAATCCCAGACACGAACTCTGCTGAGGGATTTGACATAATCCCTATCCGAGCCCCATTAAGACTAGTAATATCATTCATTTTTCTCCCCAGTAGAGATATGGCTCCATTTGTACTTTGTTTAGAACCCATGGAAGGATGGGATGTGATTTGATTTCACATCTCCAAAGACTCGTCAACACTAGACTTAAGCAAATTGTCTTCTAGTACAAACAATTGACCAAAACTGTGATTACCTTGAGCAGCTGCCACTGCCACTTTTCTTTGTGCTTCAATACCCATCTTCATTGCTGCTCTGAGTAAAAGCATCCATATGAACCTGAGCTTCATAAGCTAGAAAACCTGAAAGGTTTCCACATTGTCTTCACCTCTCTGTTCACAAATACTCCAAGATCCTTCAAGAACGCTGCCACCTGCTTTAGCCAAAGCATCTGCTTTATAGTTTCGTTCCCTATAAATGTGTTTGAAAGACACATAATCAAGGCTGTCAGCTAAATAGTGAACATCTTTAAGAATCATGGCTAATTCAGTATTTAGTAAGCGATACTTACCAGATGCCCAGTTTATAACTAACTAGGAATCCCCAAAGACTTGAATTTTATCCAAATTATTCTTTCGAGTTAGCCTAAGAAGAAGCTTAAGAGCACATAATTCTACATAATTATTAGTACCCAAGCCTAAACCTGCTTTGAAAGAAACATAATGAATATCAGATATGAACAATATACCTCCAACCCCACAAATCATTGGGTCCCCAGCTGCAGATCCATCAAAGTAACCCCAAGCATAAGTTTTATCAATTTCTTCCACAAAAATTGATCTGATAGAGACCAGAGCTAAGGACTGTGGTAAATTCTTCATCATACCCAAGCTGTATCTTAATACCTATGCCGGGGTTGTGACAAGATCCTCAAAACAAGACCTATTTCTTGCTTTCCATATAAACTAGAGTACAATGATAGGTAAAGATTTGATAAGTACCACATCTGATATAAAACACCAGTTTTTAAAACAAACAGACAGGGAATCTCCATTCCATAAATTATTAAGTTTCAAATGATCCTCAATAATTGACCAAACAGATTGAGTAAAAGGGCAATCCACAGCAATATGAAAATTGGATTCACAGCTCTGTTTGCATAAAAAGCACCTTCCAGGACCTTCTCTACCCCTCGAACAGAGAACATCCCAGGTCAATGCTTTACCAGAAAGAAGAAACCAACTAAAATTTTTTGTTTTTAGGGGACACTTCATCTTCCATATGACCTTCCACCACCAGATCAATTCCATTTCTCTGTTCATAAGCTCAGCATAACCCTCTTTAGGAGAATACTTGCCTGATTTAGATAAATTCCAGATAATCCAAGTAGATCATGACCAGATAATTTAGATAAAATTCCAGATAATTAAAATACTTGCCTGATTTAGATAAATTCCAGATAATTTTTGTTTTTAGGGGACACTTCATCTTCCATATGACCTTCCACCACCAGATCGATTCCACTTCTCTGTTCATAAGCTCAACATAACCCTCTTTAGGAGAATACTTGCCTGATTTAGATAAATTCCAGATAATTTTTGTTTTTAGGGGACACTTCATCTTCCATATGACCTTCCACCACCAGATCGATTCCACTTCTCTATTCATAAGCTCAGCATAACCCTCTTTAGGAGAATACTTGCCTGATTTAGATAAATTCCAAATAATTCCAATAATCCAAGTAGTTAAACCAGAAGTAGATCATGCTAAAACTAAATTTAAGGATACTAAAGCGTCTATGGGATAATATATCTTTTTTCCCATCTGGAGTGATTTTTTTTAAGAAGATTTATGAAGGAAGAGTATCTTGAAATAGTGCTGGTTAGTGTTCCTTCCATTATAGACATTGATGATTGTGTATTTTGAAATATAGTTAGATTACATTTACACAACATTGTTACTAAAACTTTTTGTTCATTTTTTATTAAAATTTATTAATTGGATTATTTGGTATACCAATTATTAAACAAAAAACAATTATCAACCAAGAGGGGAAACATATTGCATTCTTTCATCCCTCTAGGTTTGAAAAACATTACAAACTAAATCAACTAGGTGTCTATTTGAATAATGAATGGGTTGAACAATTTCATAAAGGCCACGATGATAATAAAATTCTCATTAGATGTTGGATTGAGGGGAAGATAATTATTTCACGAAGTGATGGTTTAAATATGAGAACAAATTTAAGATTGACCTACATTTATGCAATGGCCATGATGTGTGGACTATATGGGCATTATTAATGTACCTGTTTTAAGGATGCATAGGTTCCTATTGTTTATATTGTTATCACATTATGAGAAGTCCTCAATTGGGCTATCATACTATCATTTTCCATGCCAAAGGGAAATATAAAATGAGCAAAAGAAAAATCCAAAGATCTATCCATCTTTTTATATGCCCTCTTACCTATTGGACGTAACTCATTTCCAAAATTAGGATGGAATCGAAGTTTATCATGGAGTCTAGTACATGTCTTATGCCAAACATTATGGGACAATAAATATTATATGCGGAGATACTCTTTAATCCATGATTGCTTGTTTTCTCCCTTGTACATATTATTTTTTGGAAAAGAATGTATAAAACTACAATAAAGGCCAATATGTTATTAAGAAGTATAGGTAGCTGGAATTTGGAGCAAGATTACACTTACGAATTTAAGAATTTTTAGGGTGACAACTTCCTCACACTTGTTACCTAAATATGTCCCAAATGGGTTATTTATATAATATATTTCTTATCGGGACATACTTTATGGACTCAATGCTTCTCTTTCAAAATAAAATATTCACATTAAAAAATGTTCAACAATTTAAACCTCATTGAAAGGTAATCAGGCCATTAATATGAAGGGTAATTCCATTCCAAACTAGAAAGAGTCTAATTGGGCCTCTTTCTTGGGTTTAACACCTTATGCTTGAATAGGGTATTTGGCCTTCTAAATATAAGGATTATTTCCTAGTATTTTATGCTCATATCCTTGGAAAGGTTTAGGTTCTCTCAACTTTGTTTTAGCTACTAATCAATTGCTTACTTTTGATAGAAGATCTAGTGAAATCTTGTGGATACTTTTGCATTTTCCTATTTAATTAGATGGAAATATTGTCTTAGTCAATGTTATAGTTATGAAAATTCCATTGGAATTCAATACACACATTAGGCATGATTACATATATGCTATGAATGTTTTGGTTTCTATGTTGTTTCTTGTCATGCATTTTCATCATATATGGAGGCATTGTGACTATTGATTAATTTTCATTTACTAATCCTTATCCTTATTTGACTTTAGACCATGCTAACCCTTTGTTTGTTTCTAGTTCTTATGTATATGTGATAGCATCGTGAGTGAATTATGTGGACTTATATTCCGAGTGTTCAATTACTATTAAGAAGTATCCTTTGCATTCATGCTCACCTTCTTGGGATTTGGTTTTGAAAATTGACCATGTGTTTTATCCAATGGGAGAATTGGACCTTGTTGTTTAAAAAAATAGGTTATTTCCACAAATGTTGAATTCCTTAAGTAACCACTCAAACAAATAAATCATAGATCAACACACCAACATATTTTGTTGTTAAAACCCTTAGATAGGTATATAGTCAACAACCCTAAACAACATGGAAACTTGAGGATAAATATTAATGCAGAAGGAAATGATTTTACATATGAGTTTCTCTCAGTTAATCATCAACAAGTGACCCTGCATGATATTTAAATAGAGATCATTGACCAATCAGTTGTTATTACATGGATCAATATAGCTATTAGTATTGACTCAGGTGAACAATTAGATCACTTTATGTCTTGAACATATTGTTATCATTAGATTGCATAAGTACAAATGCATACTAATGCATACTAAATAAACACACTTGATCTAAATACACACTATACCAAGTTGATCTTAACTAAATCCTAAGTATTTACTAACACTTTTTCTTCACATTGTTGGTTTAGGATAGCATTCCAACATATGCTCTCTCTAGGATGATGTTATTTACTCAAATGAAACTCTCTTGGAGTGTATGATCAGTTTTGACATTCCTTCAGGTAATTTTTTCCATTCCAATGACAATCTCCTTGGATTGGACCCATTCACAATTGAGTCTATATCTCATTTAACTTCTGAATTTGATCTCTCTGGTTGGAGATCATAGGACATTAACATTTATGAGTCCTTGGAATTTTCTCATCGAGCTACATATCGATCTTTCTTTTGAGTTTTATTTCCTTGGTCATAGATCCTCATATTTTCATTTTGATTTTGTTCATAGATACTTAGGTTTTTCTTCTAATCTCACTCTTTTTTTTTGTAGATCCTCAAATATTAATTCTTATAACTATGATCTCTTTGATAGATCCTTAAATCCTTGTAATATTGAATATATTCCTATATTCTCCATTAATAGTTTCAACTTTGGTTTTTCTTTCGAGTCATATATTATTTTAGATCCTTAGACATTGACATTGTTGAGTCACCATAGAAAGAATCTACCATCGAGATGGATATTGTTGAATACATCAAGGTTGAAAATATTCATATTGATATAAATCTTAATATATATTCTTATTTATATTTTTGAGATATTATCTTGTTATTCTTTCTTACTAGGTGTAAGATTTTGAGTTGGGTTCATGATTTCTTAGGTATCATGATTCACAAATTGCTTGACCTAGCCATGTATATTCATAAAATTTAATATAGGTTTTAGGATTCCCCTTAGTTAGAATGCATATAAGAATTTTTCCATCCAAATTTTCCATAGGGTCAACCATATTGGATGTTTATGCATAATCCTTTTCTATATGTAGTTTGCACTACTTTGATGGAATACATTTCTAATGACGGGTTTCCCTAGTGTAATACTACTTTTGGCATCTATTTCCCATCCCATTAGTTTATGGTAGGGATAAAATCCCTTGTCATTTCAGACTATATTATGAACCTCATTTATCCTTCTCCTATACTTTCAACCATTCCCATAGGGGCTCCAACCTTTATATTTGTTTTTTTTTAAATTACATTTCATATCTTTGCATGCATTGTTTTGGATAATGCCTTGTTGGATTTTCCTAAATTATGCTTACCACATCTGCATTCATAATTTCCACTTGTCTTTTCATTAATTTTTTTTGCATTTCAAATATACCCTTCCCTAGAGGAGACATGCTTATGAGTGTCCATGTTCTACCCATTTCCTTTTTCTTTATTTTTTCATGGGCTTGTTCTATGGACTTGGAATGTAGTTTATTGACATATGACACTTGTCTCCTCCACTGTATTATAACATTATTTTATTCATTTTCAATGTTTACATTATGAAAAAAAATCATATTTATGAAAAGGGGGGAAGTATCGAGATCTTGATCATTTTTTGTATATGTGGCAATAGTAAAATATTATCACCCTTGAAAAAGAAAATTTTTAGCATTAGTAATATACAATTGGGTTTTAGTATTCTCTTATCAGTTGTACCATGATTTTCATTTTTTTACTCCTTCAATCGGTTACTCTTCTGAACTCTATGGAGAATCCCTTAGTGCCTCCTATGTTGATGGATTATATCATTGGCCCTTTTGACATTAGTTTCTATGTGAGTCACAATTGTGTTGTGATTATGTTCAAGGGATATATTTAGTCCAATTCGACCATTCTTTAGATTTCCTGATCATCCATGTTGCTATTCTCTATTGTTAAATTGTTATCATTACATCATCATAACTAGTCTTTCACTCATGCTATTATGAAGGATTCATCATTTCCTTCTCACTTGTGGGCCTTCTCCTAACTATGACACATTGATCTGGGAGGCAGACTTATAATTGAAGCACCTTGACACTTAATTTCCTCATTGGTTCATTTCCTTGTTCTCATTAATTAATTTTCATTATTAATCACTAATTGAAAGGTTTCCCGTATGTTAGAAAAAAATACTTTCATTTGCATAATGGGTCATATGTTGTAACTTGCATTCCATTTTCCATATTTGTTGAATGCCTCACCTCTAAAACTAGTTTTAAATATTGGTTACTACTTTGAGGGTCTTACTTGTGTACAATATTCATATGGTGCATTTAGGAGTCACACTCAATGGTGTGTTCCTATTATTTTTTGCCCAATACCTTCAAATCATATCATGTTCCTAATACTCAGTCATGTTGGTTGATGAGGGATGCCCTAATGATCCCTTTCCATTGAACCTATTTCTATCAACATTGAATTATGTTCTCAGGGAATGTGATTTAGAGGCCAGTAGAGTACCTTAGGGCTTGCAAACATCAATGGGAGTCTCCCTCACTATTGACAGTGAGAATACATGAATGATTCTTATTCAATAGATTATACAAGTTCTAATGACACCACATTCATTCACTTGCTTGAATGTATTATTTACCTTGGTTCCCATTAAGGATCCATACATATCTTAAAGTGTATAAAAATTGGTGAATCTTATTAATTCTAAAAAAGACAACTATACAAATTTGGTAATATATATTTTTTAATATTAAATTTTTAAGGATTTTATATAGTTTCTAGAAAATATTGGTGATTTCTAGAGAAAAAGGTAAATTTATCGTATTGAATTTGGGTGGACCATTTTTTAAATGGAATTTGTTTTTGGGAAAAAACCATGGAAAATTAGCCCATGGGTGAATTTAAGCTCCTAAAATTATCATTTCCCATTATCATCATTGATGAACTTCTTCACATCTATCAATGATATACATTAATGACTAATGATCAGATTATTTCTTCAATGTTTAACTTTGAATCATTTATTCACATGGGGTAGATTCATAGATTCGATGAATTTGGATTAAATACTCTGGGTTGCAATGACATTACCTTCTAAATATACTACTTGAGTTTATTATACAATACTTCCTATCTATATGAAAGTGGTACAATTTTGGAGCACCATTTTTCACTTCTTGTTGTTTGAGTTGTTCTCCTTATGTATATTGAGACTTAGATCCAATGTGTATTTGGTCATGCCTCTTATACTATTTAGACATGGATCCACTATGTATTATTTCTTGGCCATGGTTTTGCATTATATATATACTTCATGGATCCATATTGTACTTGATTTGGCAATTGTGCTTGTTTTCACTTGATCATATAGTTATGCTTTCCTTGGGGAAGAGAGTCATTTGATACATTAGTTTTTGTTTGTAGGTTCCTTTTAGATATTCGGTATGTTGGATTCCACCTAGTATCACTTATCATATTCCTCTATACTATTATAATGTATTTAATTCATCATCTTTCATTCTCAACTCATATTTTAACATGCATATTTTTTTGGCTATATTTGGTCACCATTGACCATTAAATAGAGCTTAGACACCTTCATGTTTTCATTTACCAGTTTGCAGATCCTTTGGATAAGTTTTTTAAGTCTTTTTCTTTATGCTCACTACTTTCATTCATGCAACATGTTGGTCCCTCAGATGTTCCAAGGCTATTTTGGAACTATTTGAGGGAATCAATAAACTTGAATTGATGTCTTGAAAGGGTCTTCTCAACGAGATGAAGAATAATATAACTATATCTAGATATCTCACTTGTACAACAAATTATCATAATGGAATTTAAGGAATGTGGGCATTGTCGGGAATAAATTTTGATATGACAGACATAAAACTTGTGAAAAGGATGGGTGGATGAAATGAGAAGGTCCTTAGAAATTAAGTCTAATCCTCATAGTATAGAAAATGTACCGAGCATTCAATGTTGATGTTTGAAAAAAATCAAAGATGCTTGAAGTTTACAAATTTTATCAAACATTTTATACACTTGTGAATTTCATAAATCAGCCACATAAATCAACCATATAAATCAATCAACCATGAGAGACAATATATACCCTAGGGAAACCCTCCAAACATGGAGGATGAAAAAACCAACAATTATTTGAGTATGATAGATAGATTTGTAGACAATGGTTTACAACACAAGCATATTTCACAATAATAGATATAACCTCAATAATAGAGAAGAGAGATCCAATGCAACCCTGCAAAAACAATTGTATGCAACTGTATTGAACTTTCCATATACCTAGGATATTAATAACAAACCAAAACCCTTGCATGTAGAAGGTATGCATAAGAGGTTCAATAAACACACTGAGAGAACCACATAGTGCATTCACAAGGAGGAGCTATCTAGAATTCCCTCCATGCAAACATTAGTACCCTTCCTTTCCTCAATTAGATTTAACTGAATGTTCATTGCTTGAACTGAAAGTGAGTTGACTTGAACTGAATGTTAACTTATTTGAACTAAAATTTAACTTACTTGAATTGAATGTTAAATGACATGAACTAAATGTTAACTTACTTGAATTGAATGTTAATTGACTTGAATTGAATGTTAACTTACTTGAACTGAATGTTAACTTTACTTGAACTAAATGTAACTAACTTGAACTGAATGGTAACTGAATATGAAATGAACTCAATCTTTAGCAGAGTATTGATCACTTATTTAATAGGCTAACTTAAGTGTCATTAATGCTACACTATTAGTGCCATCCATGCACAATTTATATTATTAACTTTTGCATGGATCTCTTTACTTAACTAATTCATGTTGATTGATGAACATTAAGCTCTTCTTTACTTAACTGATTACAATAATTAATTATTCAAATGATGCTTTGAACGAGGCACCAATTGAGGCATTCATATTTAACTAAAACTTTATAACTTGAGTTCACTTATACATTTGCATGGGAAATTCCAATTCTCTTTCTCTATGATTTATCTCATTATCATTAAATAATTAATGCATGGTCCATATGCGTATTATTTATCCATATGATCATATCATACTTGGAAGAATTATTCCATACATACTGATGATTATATATATTACCCTGGGCCATATAGTCATATGCTAAAGTAATTCACTCCAGGGGTAGCTAAGCCCCAAAGGAGACTTATAACACTTAGTGACCATGACTAGGAATATATCACATAGTATAAGCACCTCAAAAGATGGAGGCCCACAGTCTTGGTATCACATAAGACTTCAATATTGATACAACACAAGATCATCTCCACAATTGGAGATCCATTCTCATAGGGTACCTTCTATGAGAATACTTGACTTGATATTACTCACAATTCTAGTATTGATATTACTCAAAATACTCATCTTGTTATTACTCACAAGCTTTACAATACAGCATCACCACCTCAATCATAGGAGGATACATAGGACTTGATATGACCCACAAGTACGAATTGATATTACTCACAAATCCAGAAAATGACTCTTGATGTTGTACAAGCAACATTCATCAGCTTAACATGAAATGTGATTGCAAAGATAACAATATCCACATATGTACACCATCTTTATTTCAAATAACATATTATGAACATATTGTAACATATTATCTTTATTTCAGATAATTATTCCTTCAATGAACTTATTTCTTTTTCCAAATTTAAAAATTTGGTTTTGTGTTCTTGAGCCAGTTTAGAAACTTGTTGACTTTCCTCTTTAGCTGCCATCAATTCTAGCATCTGAACATGTCCAATTATAGGAATATTCAGTATCTACTTTAAGGCTTGTATTTCTTTGTCATTTTCTTCAACAAACCTTGAGTAGGAACAAGATTCACAGGGTCTAGTCCTTCCTCAATCACTTTGTTTTCTAATTCATATATTCTCAACAATTTGGTGTTATTCACCACCTTTTCATCTTTGATTTTCTTCTCTAATATCCTCACTGTGCTTTGGAGCTTATTAATGCTCATACTTGATTTTAGCACATCTCTAGAAAAAAATATCTCCAGTTTGTCTGTTTAACTAAACATTTTCGAGTTCATTGGAATCATCCATTTTAAATGTTACACCAGTGGATCTATACTTCTCAAGAGTGAACTTGTTTCCAATAATATTAGGTTCCATCAATTCTAACTTGAGAGTTCCTTGCTTAAAATCCATAGCACATAATAACCTGGACTGACTAGGTGATGTGAAATGGAATCCGGGGAACATACATGATAGAATTGGAGAACCCTATCAATCTAGATGTCTAAGTGATAGCTTGAGAGGAGACCTATGATCCTTGTGGCCACATGGATGTTGGAAAATTTTTAATAATGACAAGTGGTTGAGAAAAGGATGATGATGTGCAACCCAGTGATTGAAAAACCTATATGGCTGATTTAGACTCTATTCTTGGTATTTTGGACTTGGGAATTTTGCGCTATTCATTTTCCATTTTTGTGTAAGAAATGATTTTTATTTGAGTTCTCTTCAACTTAGCATCTACCTTTTTTGGTGTTGGCACCACTTGAGATTTATTTTCCTATTCTGGAAAATAATATCTTTGACTTCACACCAAATATCTACATTGGCTATTTTATCCAACATCTCCTGTGGTCGGTGAATATACTCAACTAACCTCACATTTTTCCTCCTCCTTGAAATCAACCGCTTAGGGTCATAGTTCCTACGGAAACCCAAGGGTAAATTGAGGCTCTGCAACATTTGTTCCATAAGGATTTGTGTTGTACAACATTTAACAATGAAAGGGCCAAACCGTTGAGAAATTTTCAAGATAAAATAATTGTTGTTCTTCCAGAAACACTAGTAGAAAATGAGAGATAAGTGACCAAGCGACCAAAAAATTTGATTGACACAATTGTTTCAAGGAATAAATGACCAAAACTGAAAATTTTTAAGTGACCTAACTAAAAATGACCAAGATAAATGATCAATTTGGTAATAGGATAAGAAATAAACTAAAAATGACCAAGATAAATGACCAATCTGGTCATGGAATAAGAACTAAACTAAAAATGACCACATAACAATTGGTCAGTTATTTGGTGATTTTTAGTTGTCACACCGATAGTGGAAAATTACAATTTTGACAATGAATTTGTACACTTTACTAAATTCTAAGACTACACATGGATTCAAAGACCCCTTAGGGGTATTTGAATCCATTTTCATTTTATACACCTAATTCTTGTCAACATCATGTTGCGGGATAAAAATCTCATTATTTACCTCAAATTCCTCAAAGAATGAAGTTGAAAATGAGAGGAGATGAGTAATTCACTAGTTTAAGACACCACCTCACTTTACATGTGTGCAACCCATGGTACCCATCCCTGCAACTCCTTTTATCCATTTTCAAAGAGCGGTGCCACTGCTTGCTACTCACTTACAAGTAGCGATGCTACCTTAGCACCGCCTGTTCTCCTTGGAAAAGGAGTGGTGCTCGACTTATGAAGGAAAAAAAGGAAGGTTCAAGAGGCTTCTCGAAGCTAACCTTCATGGATCCTCATCCCTATGATTCAGGACAGCTGGAGCTCGAGATCCCCCATCCTAGGGATCATCCCTCCACCTCTCCCATAGAATCCTCCACTTATCCTATCTTGTAAAGCCTTTATATACTAGCTCACCCCTCATGGGAAAGATGAGGAAGAATGTGTTATAGCATCTAAATTCTATCCAAATTCTGTCAAACTCTTGAGTGGTTAGTATGAAAGTTTGAAGCTATTAGGCAAGCCTCATTTTAGAAGAGTTCTCAACACCAAGGCATTGGTTGTATACTCTCCTTCTTTATATTTTAACGAAAACATAGTTTATTTCCCATAAAATTGTATGTATGATTATCATGCTTTGTTTATTGTTTAACTCCTTGGTCTTTTACATAGGATTATAAACCATCTTGTTACTCTCACTTGGTTTGTTTTTTGTTGTGTCTATTGCAAGAAAATCGCATAGGTCAAGCACCTCAAGGATCATACCTTTACAACCTGTGGAAGGTGAGGAGATCAATTAATTCAAGTGGTTTATTTGATCCTAGTGAAATTTTCTCTATTATATAGTTTGTTTTGTTCTAGTTTCCAGTCTTTCAATCTAGGGAAACAACCTCTGTCAGCACTAGCTTAGAATTTCTAGTAACAAAAGTGGCAACTTCACTAGGGAAAGATTAGATTCTTGGTTTCTGTCGTAAGCTTGTCCTTAATTTTCAATTTTGGTTCATAGATCAGATATTCTTGTTAATTTGCAAGATTTGATTTGAAGTTGGTAAATTTTCCTCTATTTGCCTCTAATTCTTCATATTCATGTCTTCATATGCTATTTGGATTCAATATATAGGCTCTGAAACGTTTCTTTTTTTGCCTCTGTTGTGATTTCAAAATATTTTTGGGACACCACACCTGGGTAGAGTAAAAAGAGCATACACCGCACCTTTCGTTGAGGAAATCAGTGGTTCCATCACTAGTTCCCTGTGTACAAAGAGCAGTGCCACCGCTTTGTACCTGTAAACAAAGAGTGGTGCTCGGGGTGCAACACTCTGTACTGAGTTGTCAAAGCACAGTGCTAGGTAGGTATTTTAAATCCCTGTTTGATTTTTGAAATCTTGCATATGATTTTTGGTTTCTGAGTGTTTCTGGCTTTACTACTAATAATTACAGTCATTAAACAAGATCTGGAAAAGGTTTATAGGCTTGATCTATTTATTTTTTCAAGAGTGAGGATTGATTTTGTCCTTTGAGGATTCTTGTTCATTTCTCTTTGGTTTGAAAGTGAATGTATTTGAAAAGGAATTATTTCGTTTATATCTCTAAGTGTTGTTATAACCAACAAGAAAGGAAAGTAGTTTTTCTTTGTTTTTCTTCTAGATTGTAGAAGATTTCTTTCATACTTGTTATAGAAAAAATTGAGAAAAAATCATTAATTTTGATACAAGAACGGGATTTGGATTACTTGATTAGTCTAATAAACTTTCAGGTATTCAAAGTGTGTTATTTCTTGTGTGTTTTCTTCTCAACAAAAGAAAAAAATATTTTTTTTAAGTCTTTCTTTCATTTGAAGAATTGAAAATTTTGTGTGCAAAGTAGTAATATCTTTCTTTTAAAAGAGATCTCATTTTTTGTTTTCAAGGTTTGCATTAGAAATCTTTGTGTGCTTGGAATAGAAACAAAATACATAGTTTGATATTGTTTGTTTGGGATCTATTTGTGTTTTTGGAAAAATAATAACTGAACCTATATCCTTCCTTTAAGTAGGGCATACCCAAAAAGTTAAAGTGAAATACTTGAATTTACATATCTGCATGGTTTTACATTTCAGTTTTGCACCTCATGCATCCACTTAACCATACAAGATAAAATTAAGCGCTACTCTAGGTTAAATTTTTTAGCAAGGTGTGATAGGTTAGAGACATGTCATGGTGTCTATAAACATAGGATTTGTCATTCATTTCCTACATTGCATCCATAGGATCATGTGGTTCTTACACGTACTTGTTGGTATATCAAATGACCTTTCACGTACCCTTGAGGTATATCAAAAGGTACTTTAGGTACTCAACATTATATAGGAAGGCCCCTTTCGAATGGTTGTGCATTATACAACATTGCTAAGGGGTTGAGCTCCCACGTACCTTGTGTATATCGAGAGACACTTGTAGGTATCCTAATACCAACTGAGCAAATCCCTTTGACCGTCTTATCACAGCAAAACACCGAGAACAACACTCAGGGAGATTTCTACGCATGTGTTGTCCATGTAGTAGGGTATTTAGGCAAGGGAGTAGTCCCAATCCTCCTTTTCATGTTTTACTGTTGGACCCCACGGTATATCACGAGTTGTGGTGATCTTATAATCATGTGAGGATCCAGACCTTCAATCCACTACTGTCACATTTTTGTTTATTTCTTTAGTGTGAGTAGTGTTTTTTTTTCTCGATTAGCAAGAGGTTTCCTTTTTAGATCAGTTTGACCTATTCAAACTGGTTTATTTCCCTTGTAGATAGTCTCGTCGTATACAAGGATTATCATGTGAGTATCCTTTAAATCCTACAACTAGATCTCCTATGGAATGAGAGATTGGAATAAATTCTGAAATAGGAAGTGCATCCATTCCTAAATTGAAAGGGGTTCTAGTTACAGAAGAGGGGGGTGAATTCTCTCCTCCTGGTAATGTCCCTGTTACTGATTATGTAGTACCACCTATAAAGGAACAAACCTCATCTTGAAATCCATATTTTGTTGTGTGAAATCCTACAAGAGCTAGGCTTGATTAGTTCTAGCCTGGTGATACAATTGCTCCAATATCCAGTCTGCATGCTTCTTTTTGGGAAACCACCTTAGTATAGGCTATCTCCAAATTCAGTTCTACTAGTGTTGCGAATGTTTATTCTAAGGAGCTAACCCATAACCCTAGAATAAATTTACTTTATCTTCTGCCCAGTGATATTCTGGGTAGATATTTGAATATCCCGTCTAGTTCAATTTCATCTAATGCCCCCCCTGCCCCAACGATAACTAGACTCGCCACTCTGGTGAGAGTGTCACAGTATGCTCCAAATACAATGCCAAACTATTTATTCGGAAGTGATCCTATGACTTCCATGGGTNTCCACCTGCTCCAACGATAACTAGACTCGCCACTCTGGTGAGAGTGTCACAGTATGCTCCAAATACAATGCCAAACTATTTATTCGGAAGTGATCCTATGACTTCCATGGGTTTTCCAAATGTTGGAAGTTAGTTTTGAAACCCCATATTCCATGTAGTTGGAGGGAATTATGTACCTATTTTGCATAATGTTTCGAGACCTAATCCTCCATCTATAGGATCTAGTTTACCTATTGGTTATGGTCCTATTGGTCCTTCTTTGCAACCACCTGCATTGGCTTGGGTCCCACCTAAACAACCCAATATTGGTAACCAATACCTTAGCGGGGCACAATAAAATAATCCTTTATATGTCCCTTAACCTGGAGGTGTTACCAATCAATGGAATCAACCTATCTATGGACCTCAAGCCAAAACTAACCAATGACAACCATTTATGGGGAAAAACGCTCCCAAATACTAGTAATTTGCGGGTTACTACAGTCAAAATCATATGACCTATGGTCCCACTGGGTTAGCCTTACCTTATCAATATAAAAATTACCCACAACCTAATTGGCAACTCCCGTTTTCAGCAACATTGGATTTTCCAAACCTGTCCAAATTGATTAATGATTCCATCCTTCATGAGCCTTTTTGGCCAATAATTCCAGTCAAGTTACCATAAGGTATCCCAAAATTTGATGGAAATCAAGGTGAAGATCCAAAAAACCATGTCATGACCTTCCATCTATGGTGTTCTTTGAACTCCTTGATGCATGATTCAATTTGTTTGAGGCTCTTCCAAATAACTTTGACAGGTACAACTGCTAAGTGGTTTATTTAACTTCCACAACATTCGTTTATGGATTTTAATTCATTGGAAACAGTATTCCTTACCCATTTCTAGTTACCAATTTGTTGTGAAACTGGTACGAATCTCTTGACTTCTCTTCGAAAAAATACTTCCACTCACATATCTGATCACATTCATGACTAGAGGATAAGTCGAAGGTTAATTAAGGATCCTATTCAAGATCAACTGCCGGCTGATTGGTTTACCAAGTCTTTGTTTTCCCCTATTTCCAATATGTGGCTATGGGATGTGTTGTTACAGAGGAACAAGCTATTAGCCGGGCTTAATATTTAGACTTAGTTTATTCTCAATCCAGAACATTATATGATTTGATCTCTAACGCTCCTCACCCTAGCACTGATCCCACTAATCCATCTGTTGAAACTCCTATGGATGGTTTTGTAGGTTTAATCCAACCTCCATACACATTGAAACGTGCAAAGTAGCAGTGTTCTTTTTCTGCTGCTTCTTCGACTCCTACAGTTTCCGCCGAGGTGAATGATATACAATCTTCACAATCATCATGTAATAAAAATAAAGGTAATGGTAAATCTAAAAAATACGGAAACCGACAAGAAAACACAAAGACTACAATTCCAGAGAATGCGTCAAAATCGAAACGAAAAGCTAAGTACCCCTGCCTGTTATGTGGAGATTATCACTTCACCAAGGAATGTCCTATGCATTAATAGATCAACAAATTTCTAAAAAATAATCCTACACAAACAGTTCTAACTGACCCTTTCCCATATCAACAATAATTAATTGATCATACATCTTTACATGGTCCTTCTTCCTCCATGGAGGAAATCAAAATGATGCCCACCGAAACTATTGGACTCACCACACCAGGGATATTTTTAAGAACACCCCCAAAATTTATATGTATAATAAATGGGTGAATCTCCCTAATATATAGGAAAAATTGAAGGCTATTTTATCAATCATATAATATGTATATATAATTTTTTGGCTAATTTTTCATTCTATTGAAGAATCTTGTAAAATCTTGGCGAATATTTCACTAAACTATATGATATTGTAAAATCTTGGTGAATATTTAATTGAATTATAAAATATTGTAAAAACTTGACAAATATTTAATCAAATTATAAAATATTGTAATGCCTTGGTGAACCTTTTGCTAGGAAGACTCAACTTTTGATTTTGTAGATTACCAAGGTAGTGCAGTGAAGAGAATATATCAGAGATTGAATCTTTCAACTCTTAAACCCTCAAATGAAAAAATGCATGAATGAGGGGAAGAGGAATTTATTTATGCATTTTATAAGCAATATTGGGTCACTCACAGCTGGAGGTGTTGGTGAAACACAACTACACTAACTAGATTTAGGGAAAGTGGGGACTCTAGTTTTTATCTTATCCCTTAATGGTCCAACAGACATGTGGGGACCCAAATCTTGACATACCAACAAACCGATAGAATTAAAAACTTTACATTGTGGAGTAATTATGGCACCCACAAACCATTATTACAACATGGATTATTATCTAGACCCACAACCTTAATATAGTATATGAATTCCCAATTATTTTATTTTCCAAATCTCTCATTTTTAAGATACCTTGTAGGAAAAAAATAACCTACTTATATGTTTATAGATAGGAATGCCATTTTTTCCTTTCTTTTGAAGACATTCAAAATATGAATTATCTCATTTGATTTAGAATTTTTAGAGTTAGTTAGAAACTTGCAATGGTTATTAGAAATAAGAGCATACACTAACAAGAATAGAAAGCACATTAATACATCATCATGCATATAATTAGAAGTACTTTGTTAAAGACCAATTTTTCTCAGATAAACTGAGGAGGTGTTTGTATCTATTTCCTTGAAATTTTTTAAAGCATGAAAAATGTGGTAAAATTGTTTCAATCACCCTCATTGAATAAAAATGACTAGATATCAAATAACATAATGTCTAAATATAAGGTCAAACATGCCATGTACATATTATATACAATCATGATGGAAATGAAGTATCGTGTTTGAACTAAATCATATATTTATCATACATAACTAGATCCATTTCTGGATGATGATAGTAATTACACATCAAAACAAATAACCAAAAAACATTTTACTTCTGAATGACCCTTACAAAAAACAAAATATTATAAAACAAGTATCGATCCCTACAAATTTAGGTTACAAATAAAATTGACGAACTTTGCAATACGAATAAAAAATACTACTAGACACAAACTTTTCAATATAAACAAAAGAATCTACTAGTACGATTTGGACAACTCTACAAGAACACAATCAAAATAATGACCATTCTACTATAGCTCAGTGTGTAGTCATTTATATTACAAACATACCAAACATCAATAATAACATACATAAAATATGAACATATACACTCTCATTAATGCCTTAGATCCAATAATAATTGCAGAGCAATATCCTAATAAGAATACATTTTAAACAATTGGGTCAAATTCAATTTGAATATATAAAAACCTTGTGGTGTCTATCCATCAAGAGTAGCATCCAATAACAACATATAACTATCATTCAACAGTTTAAATGTGGCAAGGCATAAAATAAACCATATAATTTGTGCTCTATAAAACTTTCACAGAACCAATACTATTAGGATAGAATAAAACCCTAATAACACCGAATGAGCCCTATGAATCAAGAGTGACCTAGAATTCAACAAGCCTAAAAAAACATCCATGATAAAAAGCATGATAAAAGGTAAATTTACAATATAATAATCTATTGTAACTATGGATAAAAAGCATACCATGTTAATTATTGGATAAAAACATGATGTGAGTTTGTATTCTCTAATAATTTGCATGTGCAGCATGCCCATTCAAGACTCGATCTTTTGACAATGGAGATATTATGCGAAGATTAAAATTTTGAGAAAACTAAGAATGAAAAGTGGAATCACATAAACCAGAACCTTCACCCTGCAAGTGCAATCCAATGTGGGTGAACCATGAATCACTGTATCCTTTATATAGAAAAAAATAGCCCCTGATTTTCCCTTCAATATTGGAAATCAAGGGCTGAAAGAATGTATCACATGAAATTAACTAAAAATACAGGAAAATGCAACTATATGCCTAAATTACAATGAAAATGGAGGGGAAATTAACCCTTGGAAGCCTCCATTACTGAAAATTGGGGGCGAAAGAGTGATTTCACTAGGTTTTCTTTAGAAATTGGGAGTGAAAGATAGATTGGAGGGAGATTTTGCTAGGGAAAAAATATATTTTTTCATTTTCCTCATTAATATATGGGAGGCTATTCATTTTGGATTTATTTATTTTCTAATAATTATTGGGTGAATATATTTTAGCTGAAAAAAACCCTTTCCATGTAAGAAAATAACTCACTAATTTTTTGTAACCCCCTTAATATAGACCATGGGCTATATATAGCCCCTAAAATTTTCCATGGACCACATGAACCTAGACATATGATAAACCTACAGAGAAGAAATATGAAGTTAATTCTCCCGAGAATACCTCTTCTACTAGTCCTTCTCCTCCATCTCCGTCAAATGGCCCTCTTACCATTAAAAAAACCTATTGTTGACACGATTTTATGCCCTCCTAAGAGTATGATCCGTAAGTCGGTATTCAATACTAGTGCTCGAGCTAGCCAATTCTATAATATCGTTGAAGATTTATCTTAGACACCTTTTGCTATGTCTACTCCAGATGTACTCCAAAGTTTCCCTACGCAACGTAAAAAATGTTGTCAGCCTTAGGGGCCCTATATCCGGAGAATTCTAACACCATTACCTTCAATGTGGAGTTTTATAAATCAAGACTATATCACTAGCTCGTGTTTCAAATTGCAACTAAGGTGATTGGTAAGAAATTTAATCGTATTGTATTGGACAAAGGAGCTTCCACCTTGATTTTATTTATGTCTTGTTGGAGAGCCATCAATTCTATTGAACTCAACCGGTCACCAACCACTTTGAAAGCTTTTGAGGGATGAGGTTTCCAGCCTCACGGCTTGTTACCAGCATAATCTATCAAGCTCAGGGGAAAGACTCTTTCTATTCAGGTAGAATTGATCGACGCTCCGTTAGATTACAACCTGTTATTGGGGAGGAATTGGTTTTACGCTATGATGAAATTTGCTTTGTTAGTATTTAGCACTCTCTAGTTTCCTCACCTAGGAAATATTGTAACCATCGATCAGCTTGAATATTGTTCACCTGATATCACTACTGCCACAAAAAATAGCATCCCTATGTTGGGGAAATCTTCTCCTCCTTATCAATCCATAGGGGTTGTACTTTTGAAATATTCATCCCTTATGGGAGTCTTTCCATCTATTGCTTCCCTCCTAGTATGGAAATTGCTACATTGAACCTGGTATCATCCACTACCGATGACATATTCAAAGGAAAAGGTATTGTCGAAACACCTTCTCTAAGGCCTCATGAAGCCCTATACCATGACATTCAATCTACTTCTATTGTATACGCTGATGATCAACATGTGGTAGCATAATATCCTTACCATATTCCTTATTGGCTAGATTCCCCTCTCCCAAATCTTGATTTTCTCTTACAGGATTTTCCATAAGATGAGTCTATCATGGAGCTTATGAGTCTAGATGAATCTTTACGGGAAGATCATCATCACATATCCTCTCTCCTTCCTAATACCAATTTGGTAGATTCTAATTTTGTGTCTCTTATCAGTTTCTATATTGTCGAACATCCTCAGACAATTGTACTATTGCAAGGTGTTGATTTTGAAGGGAATTTGTGTAAAGTTACTCAAACCATCCCCATCGACATATTGGTGAAGCCCGAAGTTGTTGAACATGTTCATGTAGGCCAGAACTATTCAGCAACAAAAATTGAATACTACCAAGCTCTTTTCAAATAATTCTAAGATGTTTTTCCCTGGACTTATGATGAAATTCCTAGGATTAATCCATCCATTGTAGTACATGATTTCAATACTTACCCGACGACAAAACCTGTTAGGAAGAAACTATGTCAATTCCACCCTAGGAAATATGCAACGATAAAATCTAAAGTTGAAAAGCTTCTGAAAGTTGGTTTCATTTGTCCCATGCTATTGACATAGTGGGTATCTAATATTGTTCATGTTTCCAAGAAGCAAGGAACTATTAGGATTTGTATTTATTTTAGGGACTTAAACAAGGCTTGTCCGAAAGATAACTTTCCTACTCCCTACATCGATACAATCATCGACAATTGTGCTGGAAGTGTCATATTCTCATTTATGGATGGTTTTTATGGCTATAATTAGATCGAAATATTACCCGCTAATCAACATAAAAAAACATTTATTTTCCCATGGGGCACCTTTTCTTACTGTAAGTTTCCTTTTGGCTTGAAAAATGCTGGAGCTACATTCCAATGAGGCATGTCCTATGCCTTTGATGATATCAAGAACATAGTGGAACCCTACTTGGATGACCTTCCCACTCATTCACAACATAGGGAGGATCACTCAATTCATCTTTAGGACATTTTCCTTACATGTCGTCATTCTCACATTAGTCTTAATCCACATAAGTGCGTCTTTTGTGTAGAGACTGGACGTCCTCTTGGATTTGTTGTTTCCAAGGATGGTATCTGGATTGATTCTTTGAAGATTCCTGCAATTGTGGTCTTACCCACCCAACTGACATTATAGAACTCCAAATTTTGCAAGGGAAGGAAAAATTTCTTCATCGTTTTGTATGCAATTTCACCGAAAAAAAACATGGCTATATGCATTTGTTGTAAAAGAATAGTCCCTTCATCTGGGATGATTTGGCTCAATGGGATTTCGATAATTTAAAACATGTAATCACACACTCTCATATGTTACATGCCCCTAATTGCTTGAAAGGATTTCTACTTTATATTTCTTCCTCCACTACTACCGTTGGTAAGGTTCTAGTGCAAGAGGACTCGAACGGACAAGAATATGTGATTTACTATCTTAGTAAGAGTCTTTTAGACTCTGAAACTTGATACTCTCATGTGGAGAAGTTAGCTCTATATACATTCATTGTTGTACAACGTTTTTGTCACTACATATTACTTTGCATCACTACCATTCTCGTAGATCAAAACCCCATGTATTACATCCTGACCCGTCAGGTACTGGGGGGGAAATGTTCTTGTTGGATTGTTATATTGCAAGAATTTTACCTTGAATTCACTAATACTACTTCCAAGAAATCCTTAGTTTTTGCAGAGTTGATGTGTGATCTTCCCCATGCTATCATGGAAACTGAGTCCAATGACTCATTACCCGATGAATTATTATTCCTAATTAGCATGATCGACCCATGGTATGGATATTTGATCACATATCTCCAAAATCAACTATTTCAGTTTGATCTATCTCATGATGATCGTTGATGAATTCGACATCATGTGAATTATTATTTAATCCTCACTGATACCCTCTACCAACGTGGTATTGATTATATTCTTCGATGATGTTTAACACATGACAAGGCTGGATAGGTATTGAATGATTTACACTCTAGAGAATGTGGAGTTCATCTTTCTAGGATGGATACAGCCTATAAAATACTTTGTGCTGGTTATTTTTGTACCTCGATCTTTAAATATTGCCATGAAGTAGTCAAAAAATTCCCACCCCGTCATCTCTTTTATCCGAAAAAGTGCACCCACCCTACTCCGTTACACCCCGTCATTGTCGTTGTCCCTTTCGTGAAATGGGGGATGGATTTTATGCATTGTAATCCTACCTCAGTCGAGGGGAATGGTTACATCATTGTAGTTGTTGATTATTTTACAAAATTGGATGAGGCAATTCCTAAGTATGCAAAGGATGGTAAGACTTCCACCCTCTTCCCTTTCAACCATGTCATTTTTAGGTTTGGGGTTCCTCAAGCTATAATGACTAATCATGGATCTCATTTCTGTAATCAGATGATGACCGAGCTAAGCACCAAGTTGGGTTTTCATCATGTAAACTCAACCCCCTACTATCCATAAGCTAATGGCCAAGTTGAATCCATTAACAAAGTCCTTAAGACCATGCTTCGTAGGATGGTTGGGCCCACATATATCAATGGGAACTTAACTCCATTTTTGGCACTTTGGGCCTATATAACTTGTATAAAAACAACAACCGGTTCCATACCTTCCCAATTAGTCTGTGGACTAGAAGCTATTTTACCTATTGAATGCAAAATTTCGTCATTAAAACTAGAAGCCGAGATTCTACCTAATACCTCGATCAAGGAAGAAATTTTCCTTTATCTTACCAATCTTGACAAAACATGACGATATGTTTCTTTAGCCAACGAGTTGCATAAAAAACATATCAAGGCCCAATATGATAAATCGGTTCAACCTCGTGTATTCAATGAAGGAGACCTTGTTTTGACATACAATCAGAAACATGATAAATTGGGGAAAGGGAAAATTGAATCAATGTGCTACGTTCCTTACGTCGTTAGAAAAGTATTAGAGAAAGGGGCCTATGAATTAGTGGATTATGTCAAGATACCTTGCAGGAAGCCTCGCCATGGGATGTACCTGAAAAGGTACTATTCCTAGAACATCTTACAATAGTACCTTGTACATTTGTGTATATTTGAATTTTAGTGTGGTTTTATTATTTTAGTATGGTTTTGGGTCTCGTCTAACACTGCTTATTCCATGTTATGTTTTAAATTCTACAGATGACTCTTTACTATGGTTTTGTTGATGGTGCTAACCACCATACCCTGAATCTTGCTTCAACAACCTAGGTACTTTATTCCCAATCCCATGAGTTAGTTAGTTCAGGGGGAGTTTTCCTAGGTCCTGCTACCAACAATATCGTTGAATATCATGTAGTGATAGGGTTGTTAACCAAAGATTCTTCTCATGATATTGATCACTTTGTCATCTTTTTGGACTCCTAGCTAGTGTTTTCCCAATTAAACAACGTATACGCCATCTGAAACCCTGTACTTCTTCATATTTTTTGAAGGGTACGCCTATTTGAGAGGTCATTTGAGTCTATTACTTATCAACATGTTCCAAGATCTTTTAATTCAATTTCTGATTCACTTGCTAATTACATGTTGGATTGGCATATTTATCATTCTTGACATATTGATATGTAAAATAACATGGGAAATTGTAAATAAATAATGTAAAAGATAAAATCCATGTAAATCACATTCCATTACAAAATTACATAGGTCGCAAAAATAAGTTTGTATATATATATATATATATATATATATATATATATATAAAGTTTTTCGTACAAAAATGTGGTATCAAAACCTGGACTGAAGCATGCTATATTTCATTACTATAAGATAACAAAAAACTGAAGCTCGTAGCTTTCAGTGTACATATCTTGCCAAGCCCTAGTGATGCTCATGATAACACATAATGGCCCTTGCTCATCTACGCAGCAAGAAACCAAAATGACCCGACACACCAATCATGTGTCGTTGGTACCTCCTAGGGAGGTCATCTACTGAAATGTTACGAATATCCAGTGTTAGCATATTGAGGTTCTCCTTGAGCTCAATCATCTCGTCATCAACCTCCTGGTATAAAAAATGAGCACCGAATCATCTGTCGATCGATGAGGACCCTCCTGGTCTTTCTATCCCAACATATGTACAATATGAAACATGTCTCATTACCACACATAAAAATTATAAAATAAAATAAAAACATAAAAAACATGCATTTTAGTGTCTTACTAACTGATATATCCCCACTGCTCGTCCTCAGGCAAGGCTAAGTATGGATCTACTAAAAAATTCGTTCCCTCATAGGCGTAATCCTCGATCATCAGGAGCTGGTCATCTAACTAGGAGAAGAAGGATGCTCCATATTTTACCCTAGGACTCCCGCCACCATGGTGGGCCATAACCTCAACACACCGGATCATGCATGGATCTCTTGCTCCGAGTTCGTTGAAGGCCACCCGAGGCCTCAACNTTTCCCCTAGGACTCCCGCCACCATGGTGGGCCATAACCTCAACACACCGGATCATGCATGGATCTCTTGCTCCGAGTTCGTTGAAGGCCACCCGAGGCCTCAACAGTGGAACCTGTTTTAAGAAAAATGACACTAAAATAGTACCATATCCAAATTGTTTCAACTCATCATGATGACACTTGGTAAGTTGTTCTTTGAAGGTCACTAACAAGGCTTCAACCCAGTTAAAAACATTCAGTGCCATTTCCTCTAAGGAATACAACATGTGGGCCCTAGATGCTTGATGTGATCCATGACTCCCGTATACTCTCTGAATAGTGAATAGGATTGTCCTCAAAGACAAGTCCCTCACATCCTTGATTGGGATCATTTTCCCACTCATTTGCCTACTTAGGAAACAATATTGATTGATGAGGCCTTGAGTAGTAACATCCCCGCCTCGAGGACCAGTCGGAGAGATGGGTTCTCCTCGCCTGGAAATTACAGAGTGAGTATGTTTGCACCCACCTTAAAATGTTGTTGATCAGGATTCAACATCCTGAGTATGTATTCTAGTGACCTGATATGAGCCCTCATGTTAGGAACTTGGAAGAACTTTAGAATCCTGCATTCCCAAAGTGAACTTAGTGTGCCATGATGTAACGTCCCTGACCCTCCGACCGGGGAAGACGACGCTACTATACATCAAATCATCCGGGCATCTAGCCCCATGAACATGAACATACATACATATAGTGATGAAGCATTATACTTACAACATAAAACATTTTACGAAGCATAATCATTCATATACACAATGGAAGCAAAGCATATCAATCAGCGTTCATGCATATATAGATCAGCATTTAACATGTATATCATCATTCATCAATGGTAAATATGTAATTGAAGACACAAGTTAGGAAAGAGTACTTATCTTATAGAGAACTTGTTCCGCAACCAACTACGTCACTGCAACGTTCCACCCAACCATCGGCCCACATGCTCCTTAATCTCTCAGCAACACTTCCACCCCCAAGCCAGGCATGATTCCCCAATGAATAAGGAACTAACAGGCTTACATGTAGCCAAGGATAACAACACCACTAGGGTACACAGTTCAGCCAAGCCAACACAGTTGGGTTTATCAGGTGAACAGCAGATTAGCCAAGCCAACAAAGTTGGGTTTATCACGCCAACCAGTACCTGGGAAAGGCTATATGCTAAGCTGGTGAGCCCATTGAAGAGCTACAAACACCAACACTAGAACCATCCTGGCTTCTAGAACACCCACACACACCCAACAAAAGGAATTAGCCCTTTCTCTACAACGCAGTCCCTCAGACCCTGATCTCCCTTCTAGTGCTATTCAAGGGTTGTGGAGAAGAAAGAGAGCTCAGTAGCTCTGTCTGTGTGGTTCTCAATCCACCAAGTTTATCAAGCACCTCAGGCCCTCTTTCACCACTCCAATGCAATCCAAGGACAAGACCACTGCATGCAAGCAGGAAAGCAGCTATTCAAGCTTTTACAGGGGGAAAAATACAGTTAACCAGAATGTAGGAACTCACAACAGTCCTTCAAGCGATACCACCACAAAAGGGAAAAAAACACAGCCAAATAAATCATGGAAAATGACAGCCCACAATCAACCCTGAGTCCACAACACACAAATCTCACTTTAGTCGCTGGGAAAACTTACACAGACCGGGAATGGAAAATACTAGACTTCCAAACTCTGCGTGAGAGACAAAACACAACCCACAGAACTATGGATGCAATTACAGACACAATTTCAATGATGGGAAGAACAGAACATTAATAAATCTGCTAATGGTGGAAAAAGACATCCTCTCTACGTGATTAGAGGAGAGAAAACAATCCACCAACCCTCGAATTCGTGAGGCAGATGAGAACCAACATCCCTGCAGGCCAACAATCTGTGAAGAAAAAGGGAAGGTGAACCCCCAACAATTGGAATGTGGAACCTTTAACTCAGTTCATGTGAAGAAACTGAACAACCACGATTGGGGTAGTGGATAGGCCAACAGACGTGTCGTGGAGAGAGAGTGAGTGGGCGTGGGCATGGTGGTGGTTTTCCTACTAGCCAATCGATGTCCCAACTAACAATGGAAATACTTAAGGGTGGTGGTGACACAGGGCTTTCCTCCATGACTCAATGTTCAACATCCCCCTTCTCAATTTAGTTTCCGCGAACATAGCTAGTTGGGTTACTTAATTAAAATGCGTGTTTACACGATGCCACAATTAAATATGCGTCGTATGTCCCGATATACCATTGGTGACCATTCCCAAAACAGAAACACAACATAACCAAATCGATGGTGGGGCCTTGGCCTTTAGCTCCGCACCAAGATTATTTACAATATGTGTATCATGTATTTTTAATGCAAGCGGGGTTAAAACCGGGGTATTACACATGATCATTTTCCCTGCAAATTTCATCTAATTCATGTTCCCTTTCTTTCCAGATGACCTTTTTTTCTTATGCGACTTGCCAAAGAATCAAATTAGAGGATTAAGCATTATTTACAACCATTTTAAACTCTTAAAAATATTTATTTTGGTCGTAATCTTGAGTGTTCTAGGGTAAAATGCACCACCACACTCCCTCCTTTTAGACAAAGCGGTGGCACCACACTTTTCTTTAAGGAAATGTGCGGTGTCATGCAGCATCGGATTTCCTAAAAAGGAAAGGCGCGATGCCTGGGAGGCACATTTCGATCTTGGAAATTGGCCCTAAAACTCCCAAAAATGCATAAAATCAAAAAAGGAAACCATAGAAATAAAGGGGAAGAGATCAATATTTACCTTGTCCAAACGATTTTCCAAATGATCGATGATAGCCTCAACAATTTGTATGCCAGGATTTCTCTCAAAAGGGCCCTTTCCTCTCCAAATATGGGTAAAAATAAAATGGTAACTATTTCTTGAATATTCACTAGTTTCATTTTCCATTTTTCCATTTTATTTTATTAAATTTATTGTTTTTACCCTTAATATAGTTAATTATGGTCTATTTATTTATCAATTTTGGGTCTAATAGAATTTTTGAGAATTGCAGGTCATGAGGAATTGATATTTTTGGATATGGAAGAGTTTTATTTTCAGATTTTTCATTCTCGGTCAAAGCAAAAAATCTTCCAAGTGCATTTTTAAAACATTAGTCGTGCTCGTTAAACCCTAGAACTAAGTTTTTTAGTCAACTTTTACTACCTTTTCATACTCATTAAACCTATTTATGAAAAAGAGGTCATGATATAGTCCTCTTTAAGCTCTTTTCTTACTCTTAAAATGTGAAAAGATCATCGAGTGAACTTGTCTCTTTCATGCTCATAAAAGTACTTAAAAGGTCGTCTTTCTGACAATAGTTTACCCCTTTTTCGGTTCAGATTGACTAGTTACGAAAAAAGTACACTCTAGTCGTTGACTAGAAGAGTTCTCCAGGGTATTATTTTATACTTTTTTGGGCCTCATAGACTAAATTTTACGAAAAAGGACCTTTTGGAGTCTTCTTCGGTCCTGTTCAGACTCTCTAAACATGAAAGACACCGAGTTTCCTTTCATTGTACCTATTAAATTAAACACTGAAAGACCCTTTTTTGGGAACGAAACTCTCCTTTCTAGGGTTCGAAAAGCATATGAGAATGGACTTATCTCATGATAAGCTGCAATGAGTATTTGTTACCCTCTTTTAACTCGTTAAAATGTAAAAAGGCGCTCATCAATCATGATGGGGAAATTAAGGGATGGGAACTATGTTTCATTTATAATAATGGTATTTTTTCTAGTCACCTTTGAACATGGCACGTCTCTACATTTCATTCAAACAATTGGGTATTTATCTTGTCTCTTAGTCGATCCAGTTTCATGAGTGATGTTAATCCTTTGAGTCTTTCAAAGAATGCATCTTCCAACGTCACATTATGTCCTGGTATCTTCCTCGTTAATTTAATGATTCCAAGTATTCGGTCATGTTGCTCAATGTTTAAAGGAAAGTTGTGTTGAGAGTTACCCTGTACAATCAAAAATACCTTTTCTATTGTGCCAGTTACCTTTGAGTTGGTCCCGTGGTTACTTCATACTCAAATTCCAAAACTTTGTTTCGAGTTTCATGTAGTTGATGAGGGATTCATAATGGCCCTTTTTCGACGAGACTAATCCTGTCGACTTCAACACATCTTTCGAGAATTAGTCTTAGAAACAAGTCAGTACCTTGAGATCTGTATACCTCAATGACATATGTTCTTTCTTTTGACAATAGGTTGATATCATTGACCTTCGATCAAAATATTCAACCGAGTGTTCGACGTCAGTCCATCTATTCACATTCGTAGGAATGTATTAGGGTACCTTGAGAATCATTAACATTAATGGTGATATCCCTCGCACTTGTTCATAGCTTTCATCATTGACCGGTAATCAAGTGGTTTATACCATGTTTGAATTCAAGACATGTATTCGCATTGATAGAATTGTATTTTGTTGAAGACGAGACAAAGACCCTAGGTATTTGTTAAGCATTCATTGCTTTCCCTCGATTGCGATGGAGTATTTGTATGAGTTATAGCATGGATACACATTTGTATGTTCGTGGTTGTGCTCAAATTTGCGTTTGTATGAAATAGATCTACATTGTATGTCTGGTACCTATGTCCAAATTTGAGTCTTCCTCATGGATCTACGTTGTATCTTAGTATCCATGACTGTCTATATCTCACATTGATCTACATTGTATTAGTAAGTAACCATGTTGTGAGGCATATCGATATGTATCTAAGTGTAAATGTATCGCAGGATGACCTTGGTCGTTGATGAGTTCTAATCTTTGGACTATTGTCTCGAAGTGATAACTTGTTCTTACAAATCCTTTTCCTATCTTTTCCCTCTAGCTTCATGCTTTGGGGGGAATTATGCTACACCTAATTCTCATCAACATCATGTTGCGGGATAAGTATCTCATTATTTGCCTCAAATTCCTTAAAGAATGAATTTGAAAATGAGTGGAGATGAGTAATTCACTAGTTTAAGCCACCACCACACTTTACCTATGTGCAACCCGCGGTACCCATCCCAGCAACACCTTTTCTCCATTTACAAAGAGTGGTGCCACCACCTGTTTCTCAATTACAAGTAGTGGTTCTCCCTTAGCACCGCATGTTCTCCTTGGACAAGGCGCAATGCTCAACTTATGAATGAAAAAAAGAAAGGTTCAAGAGGCTTCTCGAAGATAGCCTTCATGGAGCCTCATCCCTATGATTCAGGACAACTAGATATTGAGATCCCCCATCATAGGCATCATCCCTCCACCTCTCCCATAGAATCCTCAACTTATCCTATCCTCTAAAGCCTTTATTTACTAGCTCACCCCTCATGGGAAATAAGAGGAAGAATTTGTTATAACATCTAAATTCTGGCCAAATTATGTCAAACTCTTAAGTGGTTAGTAGGAAAGTTTGAATATTTGAGGCAAGGCTCCTTTGAGAAGAGTTCTCAATACCAAGGAATTGGTTGTATACTCTCCTTCTTTATATTTTAATGAAAATATAGCTTCTTTCCCATAAACTTTGTATGTATGAGTATCATGCTTTGTTTATTGTTTAACTCCTTAGTCTTTTACATATGATTATAAACCATCTTGTTAGTCTCACTTGGTTAGTGTTTTGTTGTGGCTATTGTAGGATCTCCACATAGGTCAAGAACTTCATGGATCACACCTTTACAACTTGTGGAAGGTGAGGAGGGCAGTTAATTCAAGTAGTTTATTTGATCCTAGGGAAATTTTATCTATTCTGTAGTTTGTTTTGTTCTAGTTTTGAGTCTTTAAATCTAGGGAAACAACCTCTGTCAGCACTAGATGAGAATTTCCAATAACAACATTGTTATAATTTAGTAAATTGTAGACTCCCTCATGTGTCATTGTTGAACATTAATGCATGAAGCAAATTTGCATTGCTTACATTAACGACCTTATACGTAGTCTTTTGTTCTTTAAGTAGAAGCACATTTCTTATAAGCTTTACATCCTTCTCAATGCATCGTAATTAATTTTTAATACATATGTGGTACATACATTAATAAAAATTGTTGGTAGCTGAGATATCATAAGTACCACATTGAGGGTTTTTTTGATGGCGGAGCGGTCAAAGAGAGGTCGCATCCACTCCATGGAGAGCTCGGCTCTTTGCATCAACCTCAAAAAAATATGGAATGGGAGATTTGCTTCAGAGCGGTGCCATCAATCTGACAAACAACGGTCAAGCCATTCAAATATCGTAGACAGGTTGCAGATCCCCTATCGGGTCTCATTACCCTAGACAGTTTAATAAGGAATGTGGCTCTGATTGGGTTGGTTTCCCTGACGGATTCAAAGTTGCAAACGATGGTGGAGGAGGAGGATCCAAATGGCGACGATGATCTAAACAAAAATGTTTTCTATGTTCTATTAATCAGATTGGGACATACTTTCACGGTGGAAGTCAAAAAATGGCTTCACAAGACCCTGGTAACGATGGGATTCTCTGATCTACTGATTAACAAAGTTGGAACCCTAGAATGGCGACAGATCACCCAGATCTAATGCTATAGCAAGGGTACATGGGCATTTTGTGGGTGCAGGGAGGGAGATCAGCCCGCTCCCGGGCATTGGTGCTTTTGTCTAGATTGATGTTGGAAGATCAAAAATATAAGTGGATAAACATCTGCTCGCACGGGACCAAGCCGTTGCTAGTTCTGCTTGGCCTGCAGAACACAATGAGTCCAACATCTCCTCCTATTGTTCTAGATATTAGGGTAGACATAGACAGGTTCCAAATATTTATAAAATTGACCTCTGGGAAGTCGATTCTAGTATGGGTCCATGGATCTGAAACAGTGGAGACACTAATAGCAGAACTCGAGTGAAGAGAGGGTATTCCTAGAACCTCTTTCTTCTTCCTCCATGAAGGCAGAATATTGCAGGAATATTATAGGCTGACAGATTATCAGATCTCCAAGAACTCAACCATTTTTTTGTTGCACCGCCCGAGGGGGGGAGCAGAAGGAAATAGAGGACCCTTCGGTCCTTCATCGTATAAAGAATTAGCTCGACCTAAGGGACCTCCTGCAACAACCTCTTCTTCTCCCCAGAACAGTCTATATTTTGTGGAAAAGATGGAATCTACACCAACATTAGAGATCAAGAACCCTCAGGTAACAAAACTTTTCAGTATGCTACAATCTGTAGCCGTCATTTGTAGTTTTAATGGTTTTTGGCCTAGATATTTTGATCTCCATCAATGGGTTTACACAAATTAGACAACCAATTGTAAAATCCTCTTATGTTCCAAGGGGTTCTTTGCAGTTCAATTTGAATCTCAGGAATATTACCAGAAGATGCTAACTCAGGGACCTTGGTTTTGGGGGAGAGCTAGGCTCTTCATAACACCCTAGTTTCCAGAGTTTCATTTAAAATCCATGATGGTAACCAATATGCCGGTGTGGGTGAGGTTTCCAAATTTACCTCTACCATTCTCACACCATTTAGTATTGGAAGACATTGGCAATCTTCTGGGTAGGTTTATCAAAAGTGATAGCGACAGGAAAGAACAGGGATTATTTACCTATGCAAGAATTTGTGTGGAGATTGACCTTAGCAAAGGAATCCCGGAGAGATTACAGCTGAAACATGAATCTTTCAATTGGATTCAGAGGCTGGACTATGAAAATACTACTTTTAGATGCAGATTCTGTCATTTGATAGGTCACCTCCAAGACACATGCCCACTTCCTAAAAAGTTCACAAAGAAAAAAAAGGGGCATACTTCTAACTGTAAAAATTGGTAAACAGATTACGCTTCGTCACTTGATGGGGATGAGGAGAGTGAAGACGAAGAACAACCAGAAGTACAGAAAAATGAGGAAAATATGATGAAATATGAATCAGTGGATGCACAAACACTAGGAAAAAAGAACTATGGTGTGGAAACACTGTCAAATGATGTGAATCCTACAGATGCTTCTTTTAGTGGACTAAAGCGTGCACATGAAACAGAAAGCTCAGATTCTGATAAAGATCTAGTTACTGTTCAGCAGCCAGGGGAGATGGCAGGTAAACAATTGATTGTAGCTATCACTCCGTAGGATGGTTGGACTGAAGTGAAAAGAAAGAAGATGGGGAAAAAAGGGAAAATAGAGACATATTTTCATCCTTGATTACCATGTCCTATGATGTATTATAGTTTTATCTTTTTTCATAGACCTTTGGTCTATTTTTTGACTGCTTGCTTCGGCACTTGAGCTAATTGCTTGTAATGCATTTGCATCTACAAAATGTAATTTTGATTCACCTCGGCTGAAATAAAATTATGCTTTTTTTCCAGGGAAAAAAAATCACAAGTACCACATAACTAAACTAAAAATGACCCCATAACAATTGGTCATTTTTAGGTGTGTCACTACGATAATGGAAAGTTACAATTTTGGCAATGAATTTGTACAATTTACTATATTTTAACACTATGGATGGATTCAGAGACCCCCTAGAGGGGTTTGATTCAGAGAGGGGGTCTCTGAATCCATCCGTAGTGTTAAAAATTAGTAAATTGTAACATTGTAGATGGATTCATATAATAACCAGTTCAATTTGCATATCTGCATGCAACAAGCACGTTCTTCATATGTGATGGTTAAACATCATTCTATGGTAATTTTAACCTCACTAGTTTCATATTAATTCCCAAATATAATAATGGGATTTGAATTACCGCACCAATTTCATATTCATTCCCAGTAAAATCCTCAACTTTTTATGTGACAAGTATTATTTATTATTAACTAGTAGACTAATGGTGTTTAAAGTTCAAATACTTTAGAAACAACTTTGCACTTTAAATTGTTTTTATGCCTCTCATTTTTTTCATAATAAATTAAACTTAAAATAAATAGATACAAACCACCAAAATAAATCTTCACATAATCTTTAAAGTTCAAAACATGAATAAAAGGGATATGGAAATCACTTGTTTAAAGTTACGACCTAACCAAATGCTAAATAGATATTTGAGACCCATGTTTGTGAGAAAAAATACCTCTAAAGAAGATTAATGTGAGGTTAATATAAGGGATTAGTTGAGTAGAGGAACACTAGTTAGCATGTATAGAAATAACACCCACTTTTACCAAAAGGACTTGTATCGTCCAACAAACAAGGGGGGTCTCAATAAATATATTAGATCAATTCAGTGCCAGTGATCACAACATCCTAGCAAGACATTAAAAAATTGATGATCCATATAGCCTATAACATCCTTTCATGTAGTAGTGACTCCATGTTTCCATTCATTCCATCACCTCGGCCTTAGAAAAACTCATATATGGGAGTGTTCGATTGTCACCATGTGTGCTCAAAATGAACTCACTAGGATAACCCATAAGTTTGTGGCTAACACAAGCATGTTTGACCATTCTACCATATCCATGACCATTTTGTAGTGATATAATAATCATTAAAATATATGTTAAAAACATATAATAAACACATATACAATATAGAGTAGTTTACCATGTATATTTTTTGTATTGCATAAAAAACATATAATAATCACTCAACATATTTACTCCACCACTAGTCAACCATTATATTAATATAAAATGCATATTATTAACATAACTTTCATAATATATTGAAACTTATATATATGGTAAACCAACAATAAATTACAAATCCATTAATGAACAAATAATAAAACGCATTATGGTGTCACTTCAAGTTTTCATTCCATCTTCACTCAATCACATGTTAGTTTTAGTGTTTAACCATGTTAGTTTTCAAAAATAATTGGGTTAACCATTTTCAATCCTTTATTCATTACTAGGGTATTGAAAAAATTCCACAACATTTTTACTTGATAGCACATGGTTGGAAAACAAATCAACAACATTTATACTTTTGGTTGCAAAAAAATGTGATTATGGATCATGGATTCAACTTGTTGCATTGTCACGCTTGTTATTTTGTTTTCTATATGTTTAATCTCAATACATATGATTATACCACAATAGTACCAAAATACTTCCTTTTGCTAACCCACAACTTCCTATTTATGTCATCTCTTCCATTTGTTATTTCACTAACCATTTGTTATTTCTAGGTTGAAAGTTCCCTATGTAGGGATCATGTGGTGGATTATGTCCCTATGCATGACCCATAATCCCAAACTGCAAATGTTATTCCCTAAGATATTGGAGTTTTACCTTAAATCAAAATTGGATCATGATAACCATCCTTACTATGTAATACCTTGAAATGTAACAACACATCTTTATCACATGTTAAATATTACATATGTAAGGCCTACATTATGGTTCAAGTCCCAACATATGGCATTTCTAACACGCACATAAATGTAATCAACTAATATCATGGTTTTTTACACCATGCCATATTGCCGTTATCCTTGAGACACATGCATAGTGTGTCAAACCTTTAAATACCCATCATATCAAAGTCATACACCAAATATTCTATAGTCAAGGATGTGTGATGTTTGGATTCCTAAACATTATTTGTAATCCTAGAGGAAATATGTTATGGCCTAATACCTCAGATGTTATCCCTCGATCATGGAAAGGGCACTCGAAACCATCCTTGGTGAGTTACTCACTTTCATTGTCATTGTCGTCCCCATTGACATAGTCATCGACACCGATGTCTTCATTGTCATCATTGTCATGACGATGGTTATTATGAAAATGTTGGTATTGTTTATGATGACGATGATGATGACTACAGATGACGGCTATGAGGATGATGCTTATGATGATGATGAGGTTCTTATTGATGATCATGAAAATTATTATCTATTGAAATATTGTAACTTCAAAGGATATTCTAAATGTATTTTACTGATGTAACCCAAGGGAGATGTTATTATTCCTCCGACGGGAATGTTACTATTGTATTTGGTCATCATAGAATCATGAGGTAAAACCTCATTTTGTGTTGGGTATTTAGTACCCCAATTAATAATATATATATTGTTTTGAGTATTTCTAGGTGAAGTCGGCTTAGACAGTTTATTGGGGCCGACTTGTCTAGTGCAAAAAGTCAATTGACAATTAGTATAAATAGAGGAGATGGGTTATTATTTGAACACACAGACTCACTCACTTGTGTAGCGCATAGGATAAAGAGAGAGATTGAACAGAAGGAGGAGAACAAATGTTTTTGGGGTTGTCTTTTATACATATTATACAGAGGAATTTTTTGTTGGGTTTTCTTCCCCTTGACAGTTTCCCAAGATAAATGATGTGTCTATCTTGTGATTATGTTTCTATCAGTATTTCTTGATATGCTGTTGTGATTTTGAAGTGAACACTATTAGAATCTAGTCTAGCATATGAAAAATTAACATGGTATCAAAGCTAACCTGATTAGAGCAGCTTTCACAAGGTGAAATCCCCCCTCCTCTCTCTCTGGAAGAAATTAGGGTTTCTACAAAAGATAGAGGATTGAAGATCTACTTGCATAGAAAGTTGCGCCCTCCTAGAGCACATCTATTAAGACCTAGATCAAATTTTTTGGGTGGCTAGATCTCCGAAAAATCCAAACCCTAGTTTGGTAGTGAACCAGAAAACCTACAGCAAAACAGAACCAGAAAAGCTGGAGTGCTGCAACTTTGCAAGTAGGATTCAAGGATTGAATATTAGGGATCTCCAGAAAGCAGTTGGATCAACCAACTCTCCTTCTCCAATCACATCTACTGGTAAGGTCAAACCCCTATTTTGACAATTTTCATTTTTAAGTGACTTACTAGTCAAGATGGCCCCAAGCATTAAGCTTGAGGACAAATTAGAAGGCCTAGAAATCTTCCCGTACTGGAAGTATAGGATTGGCCTCATTCCAAAAGAGAATGGTCTTGAGAAGTACATCAAGAATGAGATTGCAGAACCTGGAGAAGATGAATCTAAGGAGAAGCATGAACAAGACCTAATCAAAGCAATGAGTATCATTGTTGATTCCATTAAGGATCACTTGATCCCTCAAGTGTCATACAAGAACATGCCTAAGAAAATGTATAATGCACTTTCCAGAATGTATGAAGGAAAGAACATCAACATAAAGATGAATCTAAGAACTCAATTGAAGGGCACCAAGATGAGAAAAGGAGAATATGTTCAAGATTACTTCACAAGGATCTCCCAGATCAAAGAGAATCTAAGTGCTATTGGAGATACTGTTGATGAGGATGAATTGGTTATGACTACTCTCAATGGCCTCACTAGACCTTGGGACTCATTCATCCAAACTTTGTGTGCCAGAAAAGAAAGTATGATGTTTGACATAGTATCGGAAGATTGCATACAAGAAGAAGATAGAGTAGCCAATAGAGAATCTCTTCTTAGATAAGATGGCCAGGCTCTAGCTACCCATACTATGGAAATAAATCAATCAAACTTCAAAAGGAGTAACCAGAGGCCTTCAAAGAATAAATTATAGAAAAGGAAAAAGAAGGATTACTCAAAGTATGAATGCTACAACTGTCATAATATAGGACATCTTTATAGAGAATGTCCATCATTGAACAACAACAACAACAAAAAAAGACATCATTCTCATCTAGCTGAAGATGATAATGAAGAAATACCTTGAAAGAAATTTAGAGGTGAAGAGGTACAAGAATATGTGTTATTATCTGCACTCTCTGAGTCTGTAACACCTGGAGAAGATACATGGCTTATTGATAGTGGTGCCTCTAAGCACATGATAGGAAAGAAGAAAACTCTGTCAAATATTAAAGAGAAGGACTCTTTCTAGAAGGTATCATTGGGATATGACTATTAATATCCCATCAAAGGTATCAGTGAATCAAGCTACAACTTGAATATGGGACCTCCATGAAGATGAAGGAAGTACTGTATGTACCTGGTTTGAAAAAGAACCTACTTTCCATCTCAACTCTAGAAAAGAAAGGATATAGAGTTTCCTTTATAGGTGGACAAGTACTCATGTGGTCCAAAGGTAAGACACTTGAAGATGTTGTAGTCATTGGAGAAGAAGGAGGAGGACTATACAAGCTCAAAGGACATCCAAAGACAACCCTTTTCCATGAGACTACCAGCACATGTGAATTGTGGCATAGGAGACTTTCTCACATAAACTACAAAGCATTTCCCTATGTGAGCAAGGTGGTAATAGGGTTACCAAATCTGAAGATCAAACATGAGGGAACCTGCAAGGGATGTGCACAGGGAAATAACATCAAGAATCCCTTTCCAAAAAGTGACACAAAGACTAAAGGTACATTGGAACTGATTCATTTTGATGTATGTGGTCCTATGCCCTCCATATCCTTAAGTGGATATGAATACTATGTCACATTTATTGATGATTATTCAAGAAATACTTGGATACACTTTTTGAAGAATAAAAGTGAAGTGTTCAGGAAATTCAAGGAATTCAAATCCTTGATAGAGAACCAGTTAGAAAAGAGAATCAAGACACTGAGATCAGAAAATGGTGGAGAATACACTTCAAAAGAATTTGAAGCATTTTGTAAAGAGGCATGACTCAAGAGGGAACTAACCACTCCTTATAATCCCCAACAAAATGGTGTTGCGGAAAGAAAGAATAGAACTATCATGGAAGCAGTAAAGACCATGATTCATGACCAAGGCCTCCCTATGCACCTATGGGATAAAGCTGCAAGAATAGCTGTATATGTGCAAAATAGATTATCTCATAGTGCTCTTGAATTCAAGACTCCTGAAGAAGTGTATACCAGAAATAAACCTGAAGTAAGCCATATCAAGATATTTGGTTGTCCAGTATATGTACATATTCCGAAAGAGAAGAGAACCAAATTGGATCCTTCTGGTAAGAAGGGAATATTTGTAGTATACTGTGAAGTCTCCAAAGCCTTCAGGATATACATTTCAGGATTCCATCATATCGATATTAGTAGGGATGTAATCTTCGATGAAGAGGCAGCTCTTAAGAAATCTAGAAGGTGTCAGCTTGAAGAAGTATATGAAGAAGATGTAACTCCGAGAAGGACAGAAGATGAAAAAACTCCTGAAATAGTAACATCAAAAGATCATGACATGATAGAGCCTCAGGAGCCCCCTATTATGGATATCTCTAGAAAGAGAAAACCTGCTTGGGTAAGAGAAATCATACAAGAAGTAGAAAGATATGGAGCACCAGAAGGCTCGACAAGGACCAGCAAAAGATCAAATCCATATTCCAGTTATGTAGCTTTGTCGTGTGATCTTGTAGACAAAGAATCCAACAGCTATGAGGAAGCTGCACAGAAGAAATAATGGGTTGAAGCAATGATGAAAGAATACTGGTCAATCATGAAGAATGATGTTTGGGATATAGTTCCCAAACCAGGAAACAAGAGTGTGGTTTATTTGAAATGAATCTAAAAGATAAAAAATGCTACAGATGGAAGTATTGAAAAGTACAAAGCAATATTTGTGGCTAGAGGATTCTATCAGAAAGAAGGAATCGATTATGAAGAGACATTTGCTCCAGTAGCAAGGTACACTTCCATCAGAACCATCATGGCACTTACCTCCATGATGAAATGGGACCTACACCAAATGGATGTAAAGACAACCTTCCTTAATGGTGTAATTGAGGAAGAGGTTTACATCGAACAAAAATAAGGATTTGAAGTCGAGACAGAGCAACTCATGTATGCAAGTTGAAAAAGGCTCTGTATGGACTGAAACAAGATCCCAAAGCTTGGTATGGAAGAATAGATAGCTTCTTGATAGACATGGGGTGTACAAAGAGTAAAGTTGATCCTAATATTTATATGAAGATTATGGATGATGAACCAGTCATACTATTACTCTATGTAGATGATCTATTTCTAACTAGAAATGAGAAATAGATCAAGGATTGCAAGAAGAAGCTAGCGGAAGAATTCGAGATGAAAGATATTGGATTAATGCATTATTTCCTAGAAATAGAAATGTGGCAGAGCCTAGAAGGAATCTTTCTGAATTAGGGAAAGTATGCAGTAGAAATCTTGAAAAGATTTGGTATGTTGGATTGTAAATTTATTTCCACACCCATGGACACAAACTTAAAGTTGTTGTCTGATGAGACATCCGAGCTATTAGACATGAATTTCTACAGACAAATTATTGGGTCATTGATGTATCTGACAAACACAAGGCCATATATAAGCTTTGTTGTGAACACCTTGAGTTAGTATCTAGTTAAAACTATATGGGTTCACTTGATAGCTGCAAAGCATGTAATGAGGTACCTAAAAAGTACGATTGATTTAGGACTGTACTATGGAAGAGATCATGACTACAACTTGCATGAGTATACAGATTCATATTGAAAAGGAAGTGCCGCAGACAGAAAAAGCACATCAGGTGGATGTTATTGTCTAGGATCTACCATGATCTCATGGTTTAGTAAGAAACAGTCCAGTGTTGCTCTTAGCACGGCTGAAGTAGAGTATATTGCAGCTTGTAGCTTGCTCCACTTGTTGTGAAGTGATATGGATTCGAAAGTTGATGTCATGAATATTTGACATGGAGGTGGACACCATAGTAATTGTTTGTGACAACCAGAGTTGTATAAATATGATAGAGAATCCAGTGTTCCATGACAAATCAAAGCATATAGAAATCTGATATTTCTATATAAGGGATATGGTACAAAAGGGGACTATCAAGCTCCAGTATGTGGGTACCGAGCAAAGTTGAATGAAGTTTAAGTATGTGGGTACCGAGAAAGTTGCTGGTATACTGAGCAAGCCTCTATCTTGAATGAAGTTTAAGTATTTCTGTGACAGTCTTGGTGTAGTTCAGAAGGACTTTTCTCGCAAGGAGGAAAAGTGATGGAACTACAAATGTTGGACACTCTTCGAAAAAGGAAGATCGGGTCGAAGATATGAAACTTCCCAGGAAAGGGGGAGTAATGATGAGTCTGAAATTGATGATGGATGATAGTGATGATGGTCCGACATTTGTTTGTGGACGATAGTATCCTCTCTTGAGGATAGCAGGTATAACACTCTATTCATGAGAGTGGTCCTTACTAGCTAAGGATGGTCCTGCAGATGCTACTCTTGTATGGAGAGTATACCTACAATGAGTGTAGATGCCATAGAAGAAACACTCACTTGGGAATGGTCCTAACCTGTGTGGTATGGATTCTCTATGATGAGTCCCCATGGATGATGGGCCGACATTTTGTATGCGGTCGAGATCTGCTCTGCAAACAATACTCTTACTTGGTAGAGTATACCTACACGTGAGTGTAGATTCCATAGAAGAAACACTCACTTGGGATTGTTCCTAACCTGTGTGGTATATATTCTCTATGATGAGTCGTCATGGATGATGGGTCAACATTTTGTATGTGGTCGAGATCTGCTCTACAGACAATACTCTTACTTGGTAGAGTATACCTACATGTGAGTGTAGATTCCATAGAAGAAACACTCACTTGTGAGTGGTCCTAATCTGTGTGGTATGGATTCTCTATGATGAGTACTCACGGATGATGGGACAACATTTTGTATGTGGTTGATATCTACTCTACAGACAATACTCTTACTTGGTAGAGTATACCTACACGTAAGTGTAGATACCGTAGTATAACACTCACTTGTGAGTGGTCCTAACATGTGTGGTATGGATGGGATATGATGAGTCCTCACGGATGATAGGGCTGGCACTGGGTGTGGTCAATATCTACATTTAGTTGTAGATGTTTCAGCTGATCGATTTCATTGATCATGCTAATGGAGGACTGCATCATCCTTGGACTTATGCCCTAAAGTGATCGGGATTGATCATCCAGCAAATAGATCATGTGTATTGCAGGTAGCGTGGCTGCAAAGGATCAAGAAGGATCAAAAGGATCAAAGTGCTACTGCAAAAGGATCGAAATATCGAAGTTCTACTGCAAAGGATTGAAATATCGAAGTGATGCTGCAAAGGATCTAAAGATCAAAGTGCTGCTGCAAAGAATCGAAAGATTCAAGTGCTGCTACAAAGGATGTAAAGATCAAAGTGTTGCTGCAAAGGATCGAAAGATCGAAGTGCTGCTGCAAAGGATCGAGAAGATCAAACTGCTACTACAAAGAATCAAAATATTGAAGTGCTGCTACAAAGGATCAAAATATCAAAGTACTACTGCAAAGGATCAGAATATCGAAGTACTGCTACGAAGGAATGAAATATTGATGCATTGATAGAAAGAAAGGATCAAGTGATCATATGATGCAGAAGATGAAGAGTAACTGTTCCAAGTTACTAATTGTGAAAAACTTCCTGTGATGTATAGATGCATCTCCTCAATGTATTGTTGTAATTGTCTCTCTGATCTCCTATAGTCTATGATGATGTTGTCAGTAGAATAACCTTTTTGTTAAGGGGGAGTGTTGAAATATTATAACTTCAAAGGATATTCTAAATGTATTTTACTGATGTAACCCAAGGGATATGTTATTATTCCTTCGATGGGGTGTTACTATTGTATTTTGTCATCATAGAGTCATGAGGTAAAGCCTCCTCTTGTGTCGGGTATTTAGTACTCCAATTAATAATATAATATAATGTTTTGAGTATTCCTAGGTGAAGTCGGCCCAAATAGTTTATTGGGGCCGACTTGTCTAGTGCAAAAAGTCAGATGACAATTAGTATAAATAGAGGAGCTGGGTTCTTATTTGAACACACATACTTACTCACTTGTGTAGCGCATAGGAGAAAGAGAGAGACTAAACAGAAGGAGGAGAACAACTGTTTTCCGGGTTGTCTTTTATACATCTTATATAGAGGAATTTTTTGCTGGGTTTTCTTCCCCTTGAAGGTTTCCCGGGATAAATGTTGTGTCTATCTTGTGATTGTGTTTCTATCAGTATTTCTTGATATGCTGTTGTGATTTTGAATTGAACACTATTGGAATCTAGTCTAGCATATGAAAAATTAGCATCATCATGATGATGATCACGATGGCAATGAAAATCAAGGAGGCTATGATAATGTTCTTCATCAACACTAATGTAGTTAATGTCATCATCACTAACCTCATCATTTTATTTTAATTTATTTTTTTAATCAAAATTTATATTAAAATTAAATATTTTTTTTAATTAATTTTTTTCAATAGATAAATAATAATACGTAAATAATAAAAATAATAAATAATAAATAATACTTTTAAATAATAAATATATATAAACAATAAATTAAAAAATAAAAACATAAAACAAAAGTATATATCAAACAAAAAACGCTTACCTCCAACCAAAATTGGTGCAAACAAATAGCTTTAGCCTCCCTCCATAATTCACTCATTCTAACAGAGCAATCCAATGCGTGAGAAGAGCCACCCAGTCAGGTGATCTCACAATGGGGCTGGTCGTGTAGGGGAGAGGGAGGCCAAGAATAGCAACCCAATTGGATCATAGAGTGAGCTAGCAACATGTATCCAAGCTGAGCAGAGAAATAGAGGAGCCAATTCTTGAAAAATCAATGAGTAGTGAGCCCTAAATCTCTCTTTTTAATCTCTTTTTCTCTATTTGAATTTGTTTTTCCTCATGGCTAATTTTCTTTTCTAGGATGACAAACCTAGATAGAAAATATTAGAATGGGGTTATTGCAGTCATGTAGGGGATAGGGAGGACGAGCAAAGCAACCTGGATGGATCTCATATTGAGCTAGAAACATTGCGCATATCCCAGAAGAGAAATAGAGGAGCCAATGCCTCCAAAATCGGTGAGTATTGAGCCCTCAATATCTCTTCTTAATCTCTTTGTCTCTATTTGAAGTCATTTTTACTCATGGATAAGTTTCTTTTCTAGTCTTATTCAGTTGTTTGACTAGACAGTTAACCATGTGCATCACTTAAAACCCCTCCCCTTGTGGCTTTTCCCGGTGCTTAATATTTTAAAATTTTAAATTGTTTTGTGGTTTTTGTTGGTTCGATATTCGACCATCCAACATAAATGGTTTTTTACAAACTGTTACAATATGTCGAAGCCTTCATTGAGATTTTACAGAGCCGTCATATTTTCCTTTCAAAAATATTTAATTTGATTTTCCTCAAGTGGTTAATCAAACCCATGCATCATATGTCGAGGTAAATCTATGTTGTAGATTAAAATAAGTTGTTCTCTTTATGTTTATAATCATATTTTAGGGCTAGATAGTTGGGTTTGGCTTACGAATTTTCACTGTTATTTTGTAACAACTAGAACATAACCTACATAATAGAACATTTTGAACAAAAATTGTTATTGTTTAATGGACATCGAAACCAAGAATTTTGGTCAAGCCGTTTGAGGTCATCATAATATTTCATGAAAGAATTTCAAAACATTATCCTCAAACTGATATGTCTAAACAAGAACTAATATTTGAGCATTTCAAAGCGATCTCATTTGAATCATATTTACTAGTATTAATTGATTTACCATTTGGTGCTTAGGTTTTAGTTTGCAGGTTGTGACCCCATGCCAGTATGTATTACATGCTCCAATTACTATATAGAGGGGTCCCTAGATATATCAAGAAATGGAGCATTTCTAGTGACGCTAAATAAATCTAGTGAAATAATATTAGACAAGAGTTTCACTAATCAAATTTCTTCTTGAAATAAGGATGAACAAGCCGCCTAGCAACAAATCATAGTAGCATAGAAATAATGACAAACCAAATTTATGTATTTGATATATTATTGAACAAAACCATATTATAAAATCGATAACTACAATGATAAACTAACCACAGATGATTGAACCAGTCCCCTTTTCTTTCCACCTTAAGTCGGCTACATAAAAGGTAAAATTATATACAACTTTTTGTCATAAAACAACATAAGATTCAATTGGATGCATGTACTTGTAGTTGGGGAATGAAGGAAAATCCTTATAAAACATAACAAACATGTGACACTGTGCACATGCCACTACAATCACCTCTCCTCTATTTTCATAAAAAGACACCAGTCAAGTTCTTCCTTCCAGCTGCAAGTTCTTCCTTCTGTTGTTGCTTCCATATCTGACCATTTTCTAGAAGATTCATTTGGAGGTCCAACTACATATGTTGACAACTAGAAACTTGACATATTTCTCTTGGATCATTCCAAGTCTTTGTTTTTTTGGATGAAGTGTAATAATATATTTTCCTTGTCTGCAATCATTGATGAATTAAATGACCAACAAAAGAAACCATTAATAAAAGAGAAACACAATTTGTAATCAAGAAAAAACTATAAGAATGAAACAAACATGAGGTGAATTCAATGACAATTATGAGTTCCCAATAAAATGTCAACCGCTTTCAGCTAATCCATTAACTCAATTTCTAGCATAAGATATAATGCTTTGCGTGTATGAGAGTTGCTCCTATCTTCCCTCCATAAATTGTAGTTATTTTTTTATTGATAGTGTTGCTTTGCCATCTTTTATTATACCTTGTCGAGTTTTACCTATATTAGCTATTAAGGGATAGAAATTATCTTATATCACCACCCTTACCTGTCATGTTGTATATAAATTCGTTGAATTCCAACTTTCTCTTGAACTCCAACAATTTATTATGATCCTTGATATAGAGGAAAAATAAAAAATGAGAATTGTTCCACATGTATCGATGCAAAGGGATGAGAGTATATGTTTTCCATATTAATGAGTTGTTTCAGTTTTAATTGTTGGAGAAAACTCTATTGGCAATGACAATTATGATTAGATTGCACAATTAAACTTTTAAATTGAAACTAAACATATAGCAATCATGGGTAATTTTAGGGGCAAATTTTATCCCAGTGGGCTATTTTTCCATGTTTTTCTCCCAAAAAAGATTCGCCATTTTGCATTTTTTGAAGCCCTATTTTGCCCAATTTTGATGGGGTAAATTTTTTTCACCCTAAAAATCACCAAATTATTATATAAATGATATAAAATCCTTGGATTTTTTTTTTTTTGAAACATATCACCAATCATTTTATAGTTGGCGTTTTAAGAATTGGTAATATTCGCCAACATTTATACACTTTTAAATAATTATGGTTCCTTAAAATCATCCCTGATAGCAATTCAAACCAGTAATAAACCCATTGTCAAATATCTACAAGATAATTTGAAAGGGATTGTATAAATTACATCTGTGGACCAGAAATTAACAACTAAAATTAATAATTCTAAGGAAATTTCCAAGAAATCGTTTGAGTTTATAAGATTACAGTGAGGATTAAGGCTAGTTAGTAATTGTTGCAATATGCATGGAACCTGCATATATTTTTGAATCAGAATATCATGGAGCAATTTGTAGAATGCACCAATATTTTCTACAACAATGTCTTGTAGGAGAGTAAAATATTGAAATTGTACTCTTTTGGTTTTTAGAGTTTGGTGACTAAGAAAACAAGGCTGAGGAGATATTTATTGTACTTTCTGATTGTTGTTGATGGATAAACTCTCAACAAAATAATAGATTGACATAAATATATTCTAAACAATCAATGTAATAGATCTAATGATTTACTTAATAGTCAAGTCGATAGATAAACTCTCAACAATGTAATTTGAACATCATAAATATATTATATTTGGAAGAATCAATGCAACAAAAGTAAGTAATATATTTACAATTGAATCAACCCATAAATTCTCAACAAATTAATAAACTATAATAATTACTTTTATGTAATAAGGGTATTATATGCATGAATTTAAGGTTTATCTTTTGAAGTAAATAGGGATTTCCCATTTTATCTCTGATCAATTTTTACCAATGCATTCAACATCTCTTTGGAGAAATCTCCCTTCATTCTCTCTATATTTATAGGTGCAATCCAATTTTGGGTGTGCAGTTGTCCCCATTATTTTTCAGTGGTTTTGATTATTTTTTTACGTTATTCCTATATTTCTTCTATTTCAATTATCTTTGTAGTTGTGGTAGTAGGGTCATTTTGAGTGCAGGGACATGGAAAGTTGGTCTCAGAGCATCAGTGGAGTTTTGATCTTCTTATGCAATCAGAGTCCAACTTTTTAGAAAATGTCTAGGGGAAAATCCCAAAATGTGACAAAGGAAAAACTGGACAAAACTTTACACTTCATAGAAGAAATGTGGCACAAGCTATGATGCTTGACCAAAAGGACCATGAACTTGGAGTAAGATATCTCAATCCACAACCATAAAACATACGAGAAGGATCTAAAATGTAATCTACATAAATATGGATTACATAATAATGTACATAATATTAAGTAATCGCCAAGAGTCATAACCTTTTGTACTTAGTACTTATGCCACCAAGATAATTGCATCATATTTATTATTGCAAATATATATTTTTTCGAATGTGTATATCCTTCCGTTAAATATTTAAATATGGATTACATAATAATGTACATAATATTAAGTAATCGCCAAGAGTCATAACCTTTTGTACTTAGTACTTATGCCACCAAGATAATTGCATCATATTTATTATTGCAAATATATATTTTTTCGAATGTGTATATCCTTCCGTTAAATATTTTTATAGATAATGAATGTGTTCTTTTGAAATAGTGGTGTTTGACTTTATTTTAGCCAAACTTGTGTCCATATCAAGCATGTCCCTTTTTCAATATTGGCGGGTTGTGGACATCTTTGTCTCCAACTTATTGGTCAACTAAATTATTTTAAATATTGTGGTAAAAATAAGAAAATATGGTAAAGATACTTCAGTTGCAGGGTTGGGAACCAATCAACATAATTGGAAACAAGAAAAGAAAGAAGTAATGTTAATAAAAAAGGGGAAAGAAGGGATATTGAGCCCTCAAGTAATATGTAGCATGGTTTCTTAAAGTAATATGCAGAGGACTTTATGAATTCAATTTTATCCCTTTCTAGGTTGTGGTCTCATAAAGCAGTTAATAATTGCACTCCAGTTGTAGTGGTTTCGACGCTATTGTTAAATTAGTTAACCAAATGTTGTACTTCTCGAATATGTAGGAAGACTCAAAGTCTTGTTCATTCTTCTAGGGGTGCAACATGATGAGTGTGGAGGTCATAAATAATGGATTCTATTTTGAATAAGCACCAAAAGTAATACTGGTATTTATTTATTAGATGTAGATGATATGAGCATGCATTTACTTGAAGGAGGGAAACTATCGCTAAGAGTTATGTCACACTATATTTTGTTGTTGTGTATTTTATAATAGCTTTGAGATCGGTTGTCATGGTTTATGCCTTTTTTCGTATCAAATATCTGCTGCTAAGTTTAAATATCAAATAAAAATAAAAATCCATTCTATTTCACAATCTCTTATTTTGTTCAACCATGTTCACTAATTCTCATGAATGTTGTTGACCTTTGACCTTTGGATCTACAGACTAGAATTTTATCCATTCAAATTTTGTATCCTCTATTAATGCACTGAGAAAAGGAATGAGTCCGTGCTAAGCTTAAAATATTAAAGAAAAATACCTCTCCATTCTATTGCACAATCTCTTATTTTGTTCAACCATTTTCACAATTTATCACAAATTTTGTTGACTTTTATTTCTATAGCCAAGATTTTTATTTACTCAACTTTTGTATCCTCTGTCAATGCACTGAAAGAAGGAATGTGCACTCTATAGCCCAGGTGAATGAGATGTTTCATGTTAGTTTGTCTTTGAAATTCTTATAAACTAAGAGAATCACAACTCAATTTTTTTTTATGCCTCTGTGCTTAATAGATCCGGAGTTAAGATAGATCTATGCTAGTTATATTTTGGGAATATCCATGTATCAAGTAGTATAACCAGTGCCATTACATAAATTCTTGTTACAATAGGGTCTACTGAGAGGATAATGAATTCATGAGATGAACTAGTGAAAATTTTGTCCTAGATCTTTTTTGTTTTTATTATTATTTTACATTTGTGCTGCACTGAATACTTGCAGCTTGGAACTTCCTTATACGGTGATGATAAAACTTACAATTATTGTATGGAACACTAATGGACTATATACCTTAAGAGAGAATATAAAATTTTGACACCTTGTACTTGTGGGTAAAAGGGTTGTTTCCCCATATTGATGGTACACCTTGGTCCTATGGGTAAAAGGGTTATTATCCCACCTTGATTGACACACCTTGGTATTGTTGGTGTAGGGGTTGTTTTCCCACTTTGTTATGACCCATCTTGTTGACTTGTGATATTATGTTCACCCTTGATTGGTCATTATGCTAGTACCCCCTCCTAGTGTGGTACCTTGAACTTTTTGAAATGTTTGTTATGAAGTCTTGATCATTGGTACCATATCCTAAGTCAACTTAACATTATTTTATGTTACTATTGGTAACTCTCCTAAACACTAGGGTTAGTTGGGTGACCCTTTGAGAATGATTGTGAAGATTATAAATTAAATTCCTAATCTCTCATTTAATATATGTCTTGATAAGATAAAAGTGGAGATATGATCCTATACCTTCTCTAGGGTTTTGTTGTTGTTCTTGATCTGTGCCAACTCTCCCTCGTCCTACTAGGATTGTTGATTTCTTGTCCTATTTGTTGCTACTATTTATAGTGGGATGCAACCCTTCATTTTCTAGGTAGAGTGTTGTAGTACCTAGCCATGACCTGTGTGTTTCCTTTTGGGTTGAGTCATGCCCTATGTGATGCTCCTAGACTGATCCATGACCTATTAGGGATTCCTAGAATAAGCTGTGACCTATGTGATGCCTTTTGGTTTGGGTCATAACCCGTGTGATGTTCTAGAAGTTGAGCTGTGACCTCATGTTGGATTGTTAGGTGAGATGTGACCTCTTTGAGGGATGATAAGTATGAATCGTGACCTCCTAAGTGGGGTCATGACCTTCTTGGTTCTTCCTGAACTAAACCATGACCTTCTTGGGGATGCTTGAACTGAACCATGACCTTCTTGGGGATTCCTAGACTAAACTGTGACATGTTTGATCTTGCTTGAGTAGGCTATGAGTTGTTTGGAGATGCTAGAATAAACCATAACCATGTTTGAGTGGATTAATATCTATGATGTACCATTTGATTGTGCTAAGCTGTAAGAAATCCATGGGATTTGTATGGGATACAAACTAAGATGTGGTTTGTGTGTGGAATGTCATTATTACCTGATATTTTATGGACTATTGTTTCTTGGTCTGCTGCTAATTTAATTGGGGTTTCCTTGTTGCACGGGTTACCTTGGCTTCTAATGTACTTGACTAAACCTACACTACTTATTTTATTATCTCTCTCAGGTATGTCGTTTGTTCTCGTAGTGACTTGTCTCTTAATAGGCAAGATCTGATCTATAAAAAAAATCTCAGTATAAGGAAGCTTTCAACTCTCCTAGTAGGTTATCTTATTTTTTTTCTTTGTACTTTGATTTAGATTTACTACCGATGTTATTTATTGTCTTTGTATGATTTCAAATTTAACACAGGGAACTTTGGGAGTGTTAAAGTTGAAAGAGATGAAAACAATGCTTTAAACTTATATTGTCTGGTTACAACTGTACAATTTTGTTTCAAGTAGTGTTTTAATGCATTAAAGTATAAGATCTTTTATTTTTCTGCTTCTAACCCTAACCTAACAAAAATTTCAACAACCTATTTATGGAATACCATTTACCATTATACTTATTTTCATCGGGATTATGACAAGGGTAGGGAATTCCTTCGTCTTGTGGTTATTATTAGTAATAGGTTGAAATATGATCTCACATACGGTGAAGTCATATCCATAGTAATGCAAAGACTTATTTATGTTGATGGAAAAGTCAGAGCAGACAAACACTATCCTGCAAGGTTTATGGGTGAGTGCCTTTGTGTCTTGAGCATGTAGAATTTGAATAGGAAAATAATTATTTCCACAAGTCTAGAAGATATATTCAATTTCTTTTATAATGCGAGATTGTGTTCATGGCATGTTGTGTTATGTACTCCAGATGTTTTGTTGATTAATGGATGGTTATGTAATTATATGTGTATATGAATAGGATTCACAATTATGGCCTTTCTCACTTTACTGTAGTTGGCACAGGAAAGAAGGATAATAGATCTGGATGTGTATGGGGATTTAAAGTCAGGATGCTACCAAAGAAGCAAACGTTATTTCTAGATTAAATGGTGGGAATGTAATCTTTCATGGTCTAAGCAACACAAATAATTCAAAAAAACAGGTGATGTTATTTGGATATTATTCTATGTTTTTATAAAGTAGTAATGCATTATCTTATATATAGTTCATTTTTTCCTTATAAAGTTATTGTTGGCCTTAAAATATAGGCATATTTTTGGTTTTATAGATTCTTGTTTCCTTCTCTCCAAATGATTTTCTTGGTATATATTACCATATATGATGTGCTCATTTCATAGACACTAAGGGAACAAATTTAAAAAATGTTAGATAACTATAATCTTTCATTTAAGTGGAAACATTTGGCACCTGATTGTTGAAGGTTGCATTGCTAGAATATTGGTGTATTCATCAACATAGTTTTGGATAGGGTATGTAGAAGAACTAGTAAACCTTTTACCTCAATCAAATTCAGTTCAGGTATGTTCTTGGGATGCATTTATGGAAGGATATGCACTCACAGTTTCACTTAGAAATGTTCTTATTGCAACACCTTCTTCAAGGTATTTGCAGTTCCTGCTTCAAGGTATTTTTAAGTCTTTTGGTGCAAAATTTATTTTTGGAAGGCATATAAAATTCTTGTATATCTAAAGTATGAATTCCAATACAATAGATTAGTACTACTAAATTTCATAGATGATCTGGTTTCTTGTAAGTTTAAGTTTTCTTCCTTGAACTCTCAAATTTTGTCAAAGAATGTCACTGAACTCTTCACTACTTTGATGGAATTTTAGTAGACTTGAGAAAGTTTGAAAGGGTTTCTCCAGCCACTATTTTTTGTGGTGCATCTCTTATTTGTGAATGGAATGTGCAACTCTTATATTAGTCTATTTGTGCACTGAATAATAGAATAATATAATCATTATTTCGATATTAAGACACTTAAACCTTTATTACCTAGCCATACTTAAATCATACTTACTAAACCATATGTATGCCTCTTTACTTGATGTAGCAGGGGAAAGATACACTGATGGAGTGTAGATCACAATTTAGATGGATTCAAAGTGGCTCTATGTATTAATGGAATTTGAAGGATTCGGGAGTTTTGAGAGGATGGATCAAGAAGATATGTTGTTGCATGTCCTAAATGTTGCCTCAATTAATTTGACATCATTCAACAAGATGGTTTGTATTGAGGACTTTTATTAACTTGGTTTTGCTGGTTTGATTTTCTCATCTTTCAATTTTCTCCCCTTTACCATTATATTAATGTAGATGCTTCAATTTTCTCATGTATATGTTTGGAACAGATCCTACAGTTGCAATATTGGATAAATGGAGAGAGTTGGGAATGGGTCTTTCCAACATAGTCTTGATGAAGTGCAGTTGGCACGAAGCTTTGCGAATTTTTCCACTAGTCTCAAGACAAACAGTGCAGCTTTAATATAATATCATTTTTTTTCACAATTTTAAGGTGATATTTATAAAATTAAGGTTTTTATTATAACCTTTTTCCATAGATTCATATTTAATATATATCTATGCTAGTTATATGTTGGAAATAGCCATGTATCAAGTAATGCAAGTATTGTCACGTATATCAAATTAATTTATCCTTTTTTAAGAAAAGTGCATATTCATAACTAGTTCCATTACATAACGTCCTGTTACAATAGGGTCTACTAAGAGGATGATGAATTAATGATATGAACTAGTAAAAATTATGTCCTAGATATTTTATGTCGTTTTATTGTTTTACATTTGTGCTGCAATGAATACTTGCATATCAAATGCTGATCATCTGGACACTAACCACTTATAACTCTTAAAATCCTTTGTTGGTACACCTTTAGAATACAATAGAGAAGACAGAGTATACCTTTATAGTTGATATAACTTATCAAGAGTTATGGGGTATGTTCCCTAGCAATATGTGGGTTAAGAGATATTTTATGTTGTGTATATGTGTTAAGATATTCCCAAGTTAAGATACTAGCCCTACGTATAATCAATTAATTGTTTTCTTTTCAATATTAGATCTAGTTTCTCGTAGCCACCATGTTCTACAACTGGGGTCTCTATTTGTTGTTTTGAACAAAGTTGTAGGTACACGGAATTAGATGGTAAGCTATAGCCTAAACTTACTAAGTGTTGAGAATTTATTTCCAAACATCGGTGCTTATATGTTATCTTTCATATCTCTTTACAACCAACAATTATCTTTTTAATTGAGGCTAAGGGTGAAGAATTCAACTAGTTATAACTATTCAATCTATTTTTGTACTCATTGAAGTCTATAGTTTGCAGGTTTCCTAGTTGGAAATAAAGTCACGGTTTCTTCTTTACTGTGTTGACATTTCCCTTTGTAAATGCGGTTACATGATGGGGAATACTAGTATCTTTGCCTCCCATTATCAATGGTGCACATTATACAATCACTTTGGAAACAAAGAATGTCTTCATTGAATGCATGGGAATTGGCCTGACTAAAGAAAAAAAAAGTTCTGAACACAATGGTGAGAATTTGTTGTGTTATTTCAATGTTTTCCATATAAAAGGTCAACAATTTGAAGTCTTTCTAGTTGATTGTTCAAGAGTTTTTTCTCCACTATTGTATAAAATATACATTCCAATGAATTTTATTATTGTTAAGACAATATAATTATTGGTGTGTTATATATATCAATATGTTAGTGGTTTATTGAAAGTATGCCATGCAGTCCATCCTGTGTGTAGTGGTTAGAAAGTAGATTATGTTCTTTGAAAAGGGAACACCTTGAGGAAAAAATTAAGTAATATCCTTGATTATAATATCACATGACAATATGTCAGTAGTTTATTGTGTTGATGTATTTGTAACTTCGGAATGTATTCATCTATGTATCTTACTATATTGTAACCCGATGTTTATTTCGGGATGTATCTATAATGTAATTGAGTCATGTTGTCATGCCTCAATGTTCTGATCGGGAGGATCAATAATGTAAACAAGTCATGTCAATTCATTGTGGGTAACCCTTCGATTGTCTAAGTGTAAAGTCCCCGCAGTTCTGGGGCACTAGGGTTATTAGACTCTCCTAGTAGAGGTTGGCCCTGGTAGGGTTTTAGTCATGTTAGGATTAGTATAAATAGAGAGCTGGACTCTCTATTTAACACACAAATCATACACACTCAAGTGTAGTGCATAGTTGAGGAAGGAGAAGACACTGGGGCTAGACAAGAAGAAGGTTACTGCTATCGGGAGATCACTTACTGTTTTGGGCTTTTACTATTTTGGTGCTGATTCTATCTCTGAGAAAGTTGCGGGGTTTTTCTCCATTTATGGTTTCCCTAAGGAAAATCACTGTGTTCATTGTCTCTTGTGTTTGATTACTGTACTTGTTATTCTCTCAGTTAAAGATACTAAATAATGCTAGCTTAATGTTGAAAAACTAACATGGTATCAGAGCTAACCTGAGAAGAAGACACTGTGTAGCTATGGGAACTAGGGATTCCTAGTTTGTGGATCTTCCTCCATAGATTTTCAGCAAAATTAAGGTGGAATAACTCTCCTCCTTAGTGCGCATCTTTCTGTCGAAGCATAATCCAATTCTGAGGTTTTTCAGTTTTGGACTCGACATTGCTGCCGAAAATTAGGGCTTTTCACAAAAGAGTATTTTTTCAGTGAGCCCAGGCCTGGATTGATCTCCTCCCCAAAATCGAAGTTAGGGATAAATTTCAAGGAATTTGGGTGGATAGATCTCCAGAAAAGCAAAACCCTAATTTGCTCCTGATCTAGTACTGTGGGGTTTCAGCTTCAAATCCAAATCTGACATCTTGACTTGGTAAGATATAAATCTCTTGTATTTCCATTTGAGGTTCTCAGTTTAAGATATCTCATCATACCAAGCTTGATGAAAATATTGAGGGAGCTGATAACTTTCGAGCTTGGAAGTATAGGATCTCCCTGGTCCTGGAAGAAAATGAGTTGGACTCCTACATCCATGAGGAGGTTCCAGTTCCATAGGGAGATGAGGCAAAGGCCTTACACAAGAAGAATATGGTTATGGAAAAGAGGATCATTGCTGATTCTATCAAGGATCACCTTATCCCACATGTGTCCTCTCTCAAGACACCTATATCTATGTTTGATGCCCTAACCAAATTGTTTGAAGGGAAGAACATAAACCGGAAGATGACTCTGAGGAATCAACTAAAGAATGTGAAGATTCAAAATGTAGAGACCATCCAGTCTTACTTAACAAGGGTTTCTTAGATCAAGGAACAATTAGAAGCTGTAGATGAAGAAGTGGAGAATGCAGAGATTGTGATGACAACTCTGAATGGCCTTCCTAGGTCATGGGATTCATTCATCCAAGGAATCTGTGCCAGAAAGAAGTTAGTCAAATTCAGTAGACTATGGGAAGAATGTTATCAAGAAGAAGCAAAGATAGCAGCTCGAGAAGAGAAGATGGGAAGTGAATATCAAGCTCTCACACTTCACTCCAAGAAAGGCAGAAGAAGAGCTCATCACCCCAAAGGTAAGAATCCTCATCATAGAGACAACAGTAGAAAGGACCTATCTAGATTAAGATGTTATACATGTGATGAAATAGGAAACTTTTCAAAAGACTGTCCTAAGAACAAGGTCCACTCTCATAAGAAGAAGGGGAATAAAAGAAGACATCATGCTCATGCTGCAGAGGATGATGAACCATCCAAGAAAAGAACCAGATATGAAAGTGAAGATTCTTCAAGTGAGGATGAATATGTTTTGATCTTCGCTCTCATAGGTAACATTACTCACGGAAGTGATGATTGGATTATAGACAGTGGGGTTTCCAAACATATGACTGGACTCAAGGAATCCTTTGTGAGACCGTCAGAACATGAATCACCTCACAAGGTGAAGCTAGGATATGACTACCAGTATCCAATAAAAGGTAGTGGGGAATTTTCTTATAAACTAGACTCTGGAAATTCTCTAACAATGAAGAAAGTATTGTTTCTGCTAGGACTCAAGAAGAACCTCCTCTCCATATATACACTAGATGCAAAAGGAATGAGGGTTGCATTCATAGATGGTCAAGTCATCATGTGGCCAAGAAGAAATGCTATCGATGATGCGGTGGTGATTGGAGAACAAGAAGGAGGATTGTACAAATTAAAGGGCCATCCAAAACAAGCATTGGTCCATGACACAGTAGAGCCAAGTGAACTTTGGCATAGAAGGCTTGCACATGTGCATTACAGAGCACTGCCAATTGCAAGCAAAGCTATTGAAGGTCTTCCAGAATTCCAAGCAAAACATGATGGGGTATGCAAAGGATGTGTGAAATGAAAGAATACAAAGAATACATTTCCTAGTAGTGAAAGCAAAGCCAAAGGAATCCTAGAAATCATCCACTCCGATGTATGCGGTCCTATGTCATCAAACTCACTAAGCGGGTATGCATATTATGTTTCTTTTATTGATGATTTTTCTAGGAAGACATGGGTTTACTTCATGAAGAACAAAGACAAAGTATTCAATAAATTCAAGGAATTGAAAGCCTTGATCGAGAACCACACTAAAAAGAAGATCAATACTTCTTGATCAGACAATGGCGGAGAATTCACTTCGAATGAATTCAAAGAGCTATGCAAAGAATCAAAGATTAAGAGGGAGTTGTCCACTCCTTATAATCCACAACAGAATGGGATTGTGGAACGAAAGAACAGAACTATCATGGAAGCAACAAGAGCTATGCTTCATGATCAAGATCTTCCTATGCATATTTGGGCTGAAGCTACCAGAACAACGGTGTATGTAGAGAACCGTACTCCACATAGAGTACTCAAAAACAAGACTCCTGAAGAAGCCTTCTCCGACAAGAAACCAAAAGTCAGCCATCTCAGAATATTCGGCTGTCCTATGTACATACACATTCCAAAAGAGAAAAGAACAAAATTATATCATTCAGGAAAGAAGGGTATATTTGTGGGATACTATGAAAGCTCAAAGGCTTACAGAATATATTTCCCATGATACAAGAATATTGACATCAGCAGGGATGTGACATTTGATGAAGACACAGCTTACAACAAATCCAAAAAGAGACCTGCTGAAGAACCTAAAGAAGCAGAAGCACCCAGAATTCATGATACAACCATGAATGAATAAACTCAAGAAGAAGATCGAGATTTCGAAGAACCACAAAGACCTGTAGATCCACCTTTGGACAAGAATCCTCATAAGAGGAAACCTGCTTGGGTAAGAGAACTTATCCAAGGTGCAGAGAGATATGGGGCTCCATAAGAGAATCACAGAGAAAGAAAGAGGACCAGATATTCCTCTGGGTATGTAGCTTTACTATGTGATTTCATTGATAAAGAACCTTCTAGTTATGAAGAAGTGGCATAACGGAAATAATGGAAGGATGCTATGATCGAAGAATATCAATCGATCATGAAGAATGATGTTTGGGATGTTGTTCCAAGACCATAAGGGAATTCAGTTGTAACTTCCAAATGGATCTACAATATCAAACATGCTGCAGACAGTAGAATAAAAAAATATAAGGAAAGATTTGTGGCTCAGGATTTCTCTTAGAAGGAAGGAATATATTATGAAGAAACCTTTGCTCTCGTATCTAGATACACTTCCATCAGATCGGTACTTGATCTGGCTGCAGTGATGAAATGGAAAATACACCAGATGGATGTCAAGACTGCTTTCTTGAATGGTGTAGTGGAAGAGGAAGTGTATGTAGAGTAGCCACTTGGTTTTGAGACTCATGACAGGGAGTCTCATGTGTGCAGATTGAAGAAAACCCTATACGGTTTGAAATAGGAACCCAGGACCTGGTACAAAAAAATTGATAGCTTTCTATCTAGTTTGGGATTTACCAAGAGTAAAGCAGATTCCAAACTTTACTACAAGGTTGAAGATGACAACCTAGTGATGCTTCTACTATATGTAGATGATCTATTTGTGACAGGTATGGATGGGTTGATTGCCGACACGAAGAGAAATCTTACTGCTAAGTTCAAAATGAAGGACTTGGGGATGATGCATTACTTTTTAGGTATGGAGGTGTGACAGAGTATAGATGGAATCTTCCTTGGACAAGGAAAGTATGCAATAGAGATCCTGAAGAGGTTTGGGATGATGGACTGCAAGGCTATGGCCACACCTATGGCATCGAACCTAAAGCTCTTAAACGATGCTTCATCAGAGTTGGTTGATGCTACGATGTATCATCAAATGATTGGTTCCTTGATGTACTTGACAAACACGAGAACAGACATTTGCTTTGTTGTGAACACCTTGAGCCAGTTCCTAAAAGATCTGAGACATGTTCACTTGATTGCTGCAAATCATATTCTAAGGTACCTGAAGGGTATAGTTGATTATGGGCTCAAGTACAATGCGAATCAGAAGATTAACCTGGAGGTTTATGTTGATTTAGATTGGGCAGGTAGTGCCATCGATAGGAAGAGCACTTCAGCGTGTTGTTTCAGTATGGGATAAGGTGTGATCTCTTGGTTTAGAAGGAAGCAATCCTGTGTGGCACTGAGTACAATTGAAGCAGAGTATGTCACAGCTTGTTCAGCTAGTTGTGAGGAAGTATAGCTGAGGAAGTTACTGTCTGATTTATTTGATCTCCAGTTGGACGTTGCTTGTATACATTGTGACAACCAGAGTTGCATGAAGTTGTCATAGAATCCAGTGTTCCATGACAAGTCGAAGAATATCGAGATCAAGTACCACTATATTAGGGATATGGTGCAGAGGGGAGAAGTGAAGCTCCAGTATGTTGCGATGGAGGAACATATAGCTGATGTATTGACTAAGCCATTGGCTAGGTTGAAGTTCGAGTAAATCAGGGAGAAGCTTGGTGTTCTCCAGATTGAGGTTTCCTCCAAGGGAAAGTGATGATACCCATAGCCATTCTGACATGGTGAGAGGATTGGTTCCTTCCATGGTCAGATGTAAGGGCAACTGCCATTCTAGGAATGGAGGTACCTAGTCAATTACCAGGAAAACTCAGTTTAGGACTGAGAAGCCATTCTGATGTGATAGAGGGATGTGTTCCCACTTGATCAGATGTAAGGGCTGAACCATTCTATCATGGCTAAAGTATTAGGTTCCTTCCATGTCAAATGTGAGTGTTGGCCATTTTGACGAGCAACTTGTATGTAAGGGCAACTGCCATTCTCTAGGAGAATGGAGGCACTTGGTCAGTTACTAGGTAGCTCAGTCAAGGACTGGGGGCCATTCTGATGTGACTGTAGGATTGGTTCCTACAAGATCAAATATGAGTGCAAGGCCTTCCATCATTGTGTGCAGGATTTGTTCCAGCCTGGATGGATGTAAGTGCAGAGCCCTTTCATCATTATGGTAGGATGTCGTTCCAGCCTAGATGGAAAGATCAGAAATCTTCCATCATTGTGGTAGGATGTGGTTCCAGCCTGGATGGAAGTACGGAAATATTCCATCATTGTGGTAGGATGTGGTTCCAGCCTGGATGAATGTAAGTGTAGAGCTCTTCCATCATTGTGTGCAGGATGTGTTCTAGCCTGGATGGAAGTGTGGAAATCTTCCATCATTGTGTGCAGGATGTGTTCCACCCTAGATGGAAGTACGAAAATCTTCCATCATTGTGTGCAGGATGTGTTCCAGCCTGGATGGAAGTACGGAAATCTTCCATCATTATGTGCAGGATGTGTTCCAGCTTGGATGGAATTACGAAACTCTTCCATAATTGTGTGCAGGATGTGTTCCATCCTGGATGGATATGAGTGCTATGCCTTTCTGACGAGTAGGTCAGATATAATTGCTGAATAAGACCTACATGGAGGTTAGGCCTACAACCAACATGAAAAAGGGCTGGCTCTGTAGAACTTCCTGTGCTGAGAAGAATCATGAGATAGCACTCGTGATGATCCAGATTGAGTGATGAGCCAGATCCAGTGATGATGGTCCAGCAGTGATGAACCAGATCCAGTGATGATCCAGATCGAGTGATGATCCAAATCTAGTGATGATGTCCAGTGATGATCCAGATCCAGTGATGATGTCCAGTGATGATCCAGATTGAGTGATGATCCATATCTAAAGATGAATATTACTTAAAGATGAATATGACTTGAATACAAAGAAGACTTGAAGATGCAGACGGCGAGATGATCCAGTTGATACAGAGAAGAAGGCCAGTGCTAAAAATTGCGTCGAAAGAATACCTTCCTAGTTAAGAGGGAGTGTTGATGTATTTGTAACTTCGGAATGTATTCATCTATGTATCTTATGTATTGTAACCCGATGTTTATTCCAGGATGTATCTATAATGTAATTGAGTCATGTTTTCATGCCCCGATGTTCTGATTGGGAGGATCAATAATGTAAACAAGTCATGTCAAGTCATTATGGGTAACCCTCCGATTGTCTAAGGGTTAAAGTCCCCATAGTTCCGGGGCACTAGGGTTATTAGACTCTCCTAGTAGAGGTCAGACCTAGTAGGGTTTTAGTCATGTCGGGATTAGTATAAATAGAGAGCTGGACTCTCTATTTAACACACAACTCATACACACTCAAGTGTAGCGCATATTTGAGGAAGGAGAAGACACTGGGGCTAGAAAAGAATAAGGTTACTGCTGTCGGGAGATCACTTACTATTTTGGTGCTGTTTTTATCTCTGAGGAAGTTGTGGGGTTTTCTCCATTTATGGTTTCCCCAAGGAAAAACACTGTGTTCATTGTCTCTTGTGTTTGATTACTGTACTTATTATTCTCTCAGTTAAAGATCCTAAATAATGCTAGCTTAATGTTGAAAAACTAACATATTGAAAGTATGCCATACAGCTCAGCATGTGTGTAGTGGTTAAAAAGTAGAGACTTCAAGGGTACTAGCCCAATGGAAGAGCACTTGCCTTACATGCAAGAGATTGGTGGTTTGATTCCTCCATACCCTATCTACATAAATAAGTGAATATTTGCATATAAAATGACTAAAAATAAATAAATTAGCAACTAAAAAATGAGAGATAAGTGACCAACAAATGGGAGATAAGCGACCAAAAAAATGACCAAAATTCTCATATAAATGAGCAAATCATAGTTTTGGTGGCTAATTTTCGGTCTCTTATCACACGACAAAGGATGTGGTCACATTTAGTTTGGTCAATTATATATTGTCTTGTGGTCATTAATTTGGTCATAGTTTTATCATTAAGTTTTTCATATATTTGGTCATTAATTGTGATAATTAATGACTAAATATATGGCCAAATTAATGAATGAATATATGACCAAATATACGACCAAATTAATGACCAAAAGACAAGATATAAATGACCAAACTAAATATGACCACATTTTTGGTTGTGTGATAAGAGACCAAAAACTAGCCACCAATGATCACCAAATCAAAAGTGGTCATTTATATGCGGATTTTGGTCATTTTTTGTCACTTACCTCTCATTATGTACTAGCAAAATGAATTTCATATGAGTTGAACCTTCACTGAATGTACTCAATAGTAAAAATATTAGGAGTAAGGAAAGAAATAAGATGATAAGGAGAATTTTCAAAACCATATATCCCGATAGCCATGTGATCGTCATACAAGAACCAATATTCCCAAGCAACATCAAGGCTCAATTGAAGCAACATTTTATAGTCATGGAACCTCTAGATAGAGGTGTACCATTAAGAATTAAGTATACTTCATACATAAATTTATTAACAAATTCAATGTATCTATCATTTGTTGGATGAATTTCAAGTTGGTGATTTAGTGTTAAAATGGGATGCCAGGAATGAAGATGATGCTAAAAAGTTTGATTATCTTTGGAAAGGACCATATACCTTAGTTGATTTTCAAGGAAACAATGCATTTATCTTGCATGATTTGGATGGAGAAGTATTGGCTAGAGGCCCAGTAAATGGGAGGTTTTTGAAAAATTACTCTAAGTGAAGGATTTGAAAATTTCATTGTATATAAACATTGTATATTTACAATGCAAATTTAAGTTACAGGTAAGGACAAATTTTCTGAATTTGAATCCCAAAGAAAAGCCCCTGATATTTGGAAGAGGAATCCTACTAAAAAAAATCAATAAATTAGGCACCGACTCTACGAGTTCTTTGCTACCTTGCAGGGAGGATGTTAAAATATTGTAACTTTGGAAGATATTCGAGTTGTCCTAATTGTGTTCCTCCTTTGGGATATGTATATGATGTGATTGGTCATGTAAGATTCATTGAAAGAATCAATGTAAGCCTCCATATGTAAGTCGGGTCAATAGTACCTATGTATCGTTATAATATAAATTATTTTGGTGTATTACTAGACAAGTAGGCCATGCTAGGTTTTAGGTCAAGTCAAGATTCAATTATAAATAGGGAGGCCCCCCCTTCATTTTTATTCACTTCACTCAAGCAAGTTTGCAAGAGAGAGAAGGACAAGTGCGCCAGAAAGAAACAAGAGAAGTTGTCTTGGGGTTTTACACTGTTTTGGTTGAGTTTTCTACTGAGGAAGTTTTGTGGGGTTTTCTCCCTTGTGGTTTTCTCGAGGAAAATATTTGTGTTCTTTGTGTTGTTGTGCTTGTTTTTATTTCAGTAATCCTACTATTGTAAACTATTTTGGAATTGCATTTAATAAAATAAGAAAACTTAACATGGTATCATAACCACCCTAATAAGAGACACTGCACAGCTAGGGTTTGTAACTCCAAACAAATACCTCGATAGATCACTAGAAAATATGGCTCACTTAACTCACCCTAGGAGGGTGTATCTTTCTGTGAAAATATAACTGATTTCTGAGAAGTTTCATTTTTGGACTAGACACTAATGTTCGGAAGAAATAGGGCTTCAGTTTTCTTGAGGCTCCATCATCAATCTCAAAAAAATAAAGATACAGTCTAGCTTGCCCTGGGAAGGCGCATATTTTCCATCACTTATCCCTACTAGTGATCTCAACTAGAAAATTAGAGTTTGTCCATCAACCCTAGGTCATCCAGAAGTAGTATTCATCAAGTAAGTATTACTTCTTCTATTTCCATTTGAAGTTCTCATTCTGTTAAAAGATGACAAAAAGTACAAAGTTGGATGAGAATTTTGAAGGTTCTAAAAAATTCATAGCATGGAAGTATCAGATCATGCTCATCCTAGAATAAAATGATCTAGAATTATTTATAAAGGACCAAATTACAAAACTAGAAGGAGATGAAGCTGAGGAAAAATACAAGAAGGATACGATCAAGGTTAAGAGGATCATAGTTGAATCCATCAAATATAAATTAATTCCTCAAGTATCTTCAAGGAGGACACCAAAGGAAATGTTTAATTCTCTATCCAACTTTTGAAGGAACAGATATTAATAGAAATATGACCTTGAGGAATCACCTCAAAAGTGTAAAGGATTTGAAGTCAGAAACCATGCAATCAGTCGACCAATCCGAGATTATCAAAGCCAAGAAGTCGAGTAGTGCACCATCCCAATTGAGTATCCTATTCGAACTTCGTTCAGGAGAATATTTTTTGTGTAGAAAGTATCAAATTCAGGATCTTTTGCTGCACAGTAGTTGAAAGCTACTAGTGATATGGTTTAAGAAGAAGAAATTGTAATGACCACCTTGAATGGTCTTCCAAGAGATTGGGAATCCTTTGTTTGAGTAATCTATTCCAGAATAAAGATGACTAAGTTCCAACAATTATGGGAAGAATGTGTTCAAGAAGGAGAAATAATTGCAGCCAGAGAAGAGAAGCTAAATTAAAATGAGGATCAATATTTGGAAGTCCATACCAAAGGCAAGAACAAGAGGAAGAGTTATGACCATCCTCCCAGAAAATATCAAGGGTTTAAGAAGTTCGAGAAAGAATTCTCAAATTATGAATGCTTCACTTGTCACAAGATGGGACACATCTCCATAAATTGTCCCATGAAGGCAGGACAAATCAAGAAGGAAAACAAAAGATTCCAGGCCCATGCTGTTGAAGACAATGATTGAGAAGATGAGGAAATAACTAAAGAAGATGAAGACTCATGTGAATAATATGTTTTGATCTCTTCACTTACAAGTTTAGTATTACATGGGAATGGCACCTGGTTAGAATATAGTGGTGCCTCCAAGCACATGACAGGTTACAAGGAATCACTCTCATGTCTTGTACAAAAGAAGTCACCACACAAGGTAATTCTTGGAGATGATTATCAATATCCAATCAGAGGAATGGGAGAAGCCTCCTATAATTTGGACTCTGGAAATTCCATGAAGATGAAGGATGTTTTGTATGTCCCAGGATTAAAGAAAAATATCCTTTCTATCTCAGCCTTAGATAAGAAATTTTTTAGAGTTGCTTTTGTAGATGGTGAAGTCCTCATGTGGACAAAAGGAAAGACTATAGATGATGTAGTAGTGATTGGAGTTGAAGGAGGAATCTACAGATTAAAGGGGCATGTAGATTCAACATTGATGACTAGTACCATAATCCCATGTGAGATATGGCATAGAACACTTGCTCATGTACATTACAAAGCATTTCCAATTGTGAGCAAGGTTGTGACAGGTTTACTAGAGATTTAGATAAATCATGAAGGGGTGTGCAAAGGATGTGCACAAGGAAAGAATACTAAGAACCCTTATCCAAACAATGACAACAAAGCAAAAGGAACCTTAGAAATTATTCATTCAGATGTATGCGGACCAATGGAAACTACTTCATTAAGTGGGTATGTTTACTATGCTTCATTTATGGATGACTACTCCCGCAAAACTTGGATATATTTCTTGAAAAGGAAGGATGAAATGTTTGAAAAGTTCAAAGAGTTTAAGGCTCTTGTAGAAAACCTCTCTAAAAAGAGTATCAATATCTTAAAATCAGATAATAGAGGAGAATTCACATCAAGTAAATTCAACGAGTACTACAAAGAATATGGGATTAAGAGGGATCTCACCATTCCCTATAATTCACAGCAAAACACTGTAGCAGAAAGAAATAATAGATCTATCATGGAAGCTGTAAAAGATATGATCCATGATCAAGATCTACCTATGTACCTATGGGAAAAAGCATCAAGAACATCAGTATATGTACATAATAGAATCTCACACAGTACCCTTGGGAATAAGACTCTAGAAGAGATGTTTACTGGAGAAATGCCTGAAGTCAGTCACCTAAAAATATTTGGTTTTCTGAGATGCATACACATTCCCAAGGAGAAAATATCAAAACTAGACCCTTCGGGAAAGAAGGGGTTGTTTGTAGGATATAGTGAGAAATCAAAAGATTACCGAATCTATATCCCAGGATACCGTAAAATTGAACTAAGTAGAGATGTTACTTTTGAAGAAGATATAACTTTTAGAAAAATAAGGAAAGACAAGGAAGACCAATTTTCTTAATTTGGTCCAATCTGCCTAAAACATTGTTTTGGCAGGTCCATAACTTTTCCTACAGATTCTTCCGAGACAATATGAAAACATGGTCAAGTAGAAAAAACACTAGTATACAATACTCCTATGTGCTGCAAGTATTTACTCTAACCCATGATTTAGGGTGGAAATATTCCCGAGACCCTCTTAGACCAGTTTTGACTATTTATTCCATACTTAGTCAATTTCCTGATTTTCACCAATTTTCCATATTTCTCCAGAATAATGTTATAATGCAACAATGATTTAAACTTCATGCTACATCATCATATATTGCATTCCATGCCATCATATCTACCATGTCATCATCCATTCCATGCCATGTCATCATCCATGCCATTTCATCACTACCTTTGTCTTTCAATGAGTTTGTCCTGCAATCATATCCTTAGTTATTCCTTTGTCATTCTTGAACACCTTTTACATCAATGAAAACTATATACTCAACACATATCACCCATAAGTGAATGGAATGATCTAATAATTCAACAAGGTTCTAGAGCATGCATTAACAAAGGTATGTAATGCAAACCATGATGATTGGGATTTGAAAATTCTTGCAATATTATGGGCCTATAGGACAAAATGCAAGCGATTGATGGGGAAAACACCATTCAAGCTCATCTATGGCCAAGAAGTGGTGATGCCAATGGAGTACATTGTTCCCATCCTGCACATTGTAGCAGCGATAGGTATGAGTGATTCATTGCAAAGTTCTTTCAACCAGGATACATGGTGCTACTCTACGATAGAAAGTTCGCCAAGCATCTTGGTAAGTTGCAAATGCATTGGTTAGGTCCTTATATGATTAATTGCATCACCAATGGGGGTGCAGTACAGTTACATCAGCTAGATGGTGCATTGCTTCCAAAGTTAGTGAATGGACGTTAGTTAAATCCCTATCAGGATAGCCAGGTGTGGCACCATGCTTAAGGTGTTGCGCAACAACAACAACAAAAAATGTGTGTAAGATATGATGAACAGGAGGGAATCACAGTAAGGAAGGTCATAAAAGAAGAAAAGCGATGCAAGTCACAACAGATAGGGATCTTGGAGACATTAGAAGAGGTGTGATAGAGTAAAATCAGGCAATAAATGAGCAATTAAACTAGACGAGTGATGACACAAGTGCATGAGACGTGCATTTATGGGGTATTAGACTATTAGATTTAAAAAATCACTAGGGGACTTGGTCGATTGTTAGACGATCTTTCCATGATGTTCAAAACAATTCGCACAAGTGTCTTCAATCTTATAAGAATCAATAGGGGGTGAGTTTGATGAACCATTGTGATAGTTGAGCATATCAGAGCGAAGAGAATTAGTAAACTATAGCGCCGAGAGAGTGAGTGAGTGACAGAGTTACAGCAATGGATCAAGTCATTTTGAGTGTTAGTGTCCATGACTCCCCAGCCATGATGACCTTGATTGAAGAAGAAATTCCATATCTTCAGGGAGAAATTCCACAAGTTGTCCAAAAGAAGAGGGGTGCACATCGCCGCAAGTCACCATCACACAAGAAGAGGACCACAAGAAGTACTACCAAGACCGAAGTCGAAGCAGAAGCATAGGAAGAGCCCTCAACAAAAGGAGGATAATATTCCATGACCATAAAGGGGGTCATGGTTGATGACAGTCCCATATATGTACCTCTGCGCAAGGCTGACACACCACAAGTAAAACTATCCAAGAATCAATGATATCTGATTATTATGTCGACGACGCCGAAAGGAGTGCACACCAAAATGAACATTGCTCCCTTCTTGATGAAGATGACCTGCAGTGATCATGAACTTTTGGAATACCCAGAATGCACAGCAGAACCATATGAGTTGCAAGAATAGGGTGATGGAGGGTCGTTTACTCGCACACCACAAAAGTGGGATATGGGTTTGCAGTGGTCGGGGATGTTATCCCTCACACACATGCCACATTTTTTACGCTCAACAGATACCAACACATGCATGAAGCAGTTGTTGGATTTCTTCCATGGAGGATACTTTTGGTTTGATACCAAATTACCTATCACAATTGAGTTGATTTCGTAGTTTATTGGGTTTCCTATGAAGGGTGTCGACCCATCGCAGTATTTTCATGGAAAGGACAATGACAAGAGATTAGCTGCCACTTTGAAGAAAAAATACGATGTTGTCAGGGACAAGCACACATACATCATGAGAACCATGAATGACAGAGCCATTCGAGTTGCATCCAAGATGTTAGCTATGAAAATGGTAAGGACAAACAGACAAGATCAATGTACTTATAGAGTCATTGCATGTGCAGAGAAATGCGTTGAGGGCATCCAAATGAACTGGTTGCTATTTTTTTTAAATCAAATAACGGAGGACATCATGTTAGTCCAAGAAGGTAAGCGACCCTTTATTTATTCATGGTTTATCATTTTAACTGCACTCATGGGATGGATGGAACCCACACATTATCAGGGTATGGGTGTAGAAGTCACCCAAGCATGTAAGGACACATGGTACCAGAACTTGTGGTGGATTAATGTGAGGGAGCACTAGATTTACTGTTCTATTCAATTTTATTTATATTGGTATGCATTTCCCTATGTATCAGGGAAGGTTTTGTGCCTCACTAAGGAGGCAATGATAAAACATCAACATATCACACAATTTGCGATGGGACCGCACACCATCCATATTCAAGCACATCGTGATGGGGAGAATAAATGGCTTACCACTTGGTATAAAATGATGGATGAAGAAGTAGATTCCATCATTAATGAATGTCCTATCAAGTGGAAATTCCGAGTGAGTATCGAGGACCTGTCAGACACCAAGGTGGTTCCCCCACCTGATGCACTTGTAGAATAGGTGCAAGTGCAAGAAAGTGATAAGGAATCATAGGAGGAGTCATCCAAGACTTCGATAGATTTTGAGTTAGAGAGATGGTTTGAAGAAGGGAGAACTAAGTGGAGGTTTGAGCAGGAAGAAAGAAGCAACGCCCCACATATGACTGATGACCAGGTGAGTCACATTCTAGCTACAATCACCACTGCGACTACTGCGAGTGAGGCAAAGTTGAAACAACACTCGAACGGGTTTTTTCACCAGGTCAAGGATTTGTTACAATCCCTGACAAATGTAGTATTAGAGAAGGTTCCATTAGTTGGAGTGTTGAAAAGAGCATCCAATATTAGTACAGGGAAGCATGTAAGGATTGTGAATAATCCACTACATGCATTGGAGTCTGGCAATGAGGACGTTGACGCAGCATTGCAGCAGTTTTACCTACTCAATATCGACATCAACAAACCTCCCACACATGTGATAGTGCAATTGCATAAGGTAGTGAGCTAGGAGATCGCAGACTTGGAATCCATTATAGGTGATCATCATGTGAATTCGCAAGATAAAGTGACACTAGAACAGGAAAAAATCGAGTGCATGAAGATAGCACAAGAGGCAGATATTATTTCAAAGGTGAAGGCCTTGGATGATGGATAGTGATTAGAGAAGGCCATTGCAATGGCATGCTAGGAAATTTCTGAAATTGCAGAAGAAATGTTAGTAGAGCTGAAGATCATGTGGTTGGGATAGACTGTCGCATAGTTGAAGAAAGAAAATGAGGAGTTACAACCGTGGGAAGTTCCAAGTACACTGCAGAAGTAGATCACAGAACGTAAGGGGAATATCAAGGATGTGACTACACAAATTGAAGACTGCAAGAAAATGACCAAGATATTGGCAGATGAAACCACACAATGTTGGACGAGTGTGGTTCAATATGAAAAACTCCAACAATTAGGTGCACAACTTCATGAGGTCGAGGCGTAGCTAACAACAAAGCGGGCATCCCTAAAAATGATGCCACCAATGGTGCAGGTTAGTAAGGCAGCAGAGTTGAAGGCACTTTAGCAGAGACCAAGCAAAGCACGGGAGCAACATCAACGCTGAACAACCCAACTAGATGAATTATAAGACATCGATAATCATTTGGTGATGAAGGCTATGAACGCACTACAAGATACTCATGAGGGATGCATACAAGTGGCCAAGAAGGTTGCAGAGCACCCAACAAGGAAGGACACCGAAGAGTTCCCAACAATTAGCACGCGAACAAAGAAAGTAGTTGATGAGGTAAAAAAGGAAAATGATGACTTCAAGATCTAGATCAGTGCATACACGGTATCCAACTGACGTGGCTCGAGGGCGAGCCACAAGATTGTATTGGGGGCTTGTTGGCAGGTGGTTTTTATGTGAATGGTGCGATAGAGACAAAGGAAAAATAATACTACACAATATGAAGAAGTCGACAAGTGGTTGGATAAGTGCAATTTTTTTACTTTTTGGTGTGAGTCAGTTAGAAATTTAGTTAAATGTGGACCATTTTTTAAATGCACAAGCCTATAAAAGGATTTAGAAATGTAGTAGAAATATATCTTTAGATCATATGACTATCCATATATTTTTGTAATTGAAGATTTAATGTTCAGAGCGAATCCTGTCTTTATCTATCTTATGAACTATTTTGGTCTAAGTTTATTGACCAGGAGATGTATTTTTGAGATGTATGTTGACATGTGAAAGATTAATAAGATGAGAGTATTGCTGGAAATTCCATGTGTTTTATTGCGATGCGATACTTTGATTGTTATCTTTGTGGTTAATTGCTGCGATATGAATGATACCTGTTGTGATTTAATGTCTTAATGTTTTTCTTATGATGAGAAATCTTTGCATGATGGATGGATTCTTGTATATTGATATATTTTCTGCATATTCAACTGGTGTGATGTTAGATCTGATAATGGAAATGATAAATGAATGATAAAACCATGTTTTGAATATCTGGGCGACAATGCGACTAGAAGATACTAAGTGCGCATGTCTTGTTCCCCCTTTTTGGAAACGGGGTTCCAGCAGCTCTCCTTCAAAAAATTAGGTGAGGCCTCATCTACTTCGCAGGTGTTACTAGACAGGGTAAAACCTATCTGGGCTAGTTTTTAGGGGTATCACATTGAAAACGGGTGTCAACAGTGTGTGAGCCCCTGTCGACTGAAGTGTGACAGCAAGGGCTTGGTATTAAAGAATTGAAAACTATATTTAGAGAGTGGGTTTATCTAAGAGTGAAGTTGATATAAATTTGTACTTCAAGATTGTGAAGAACTCACCATTGATATTGGTTCTCTATGTTGATGATTTGTTCATTACTGGAGAGGAGCATATGACAGCTTGGTTTAAGAGGGATCTAACTTCTAAGTTTGAGATGAAAGAGTTAGGTCTTATGCTATACTTTCTTGGTCTTGAAGTTTGGAAAAGGAAAGATGAGACTTTTTCCTTTTGCAATGAAATTACATAATTGATTTGTTACGAAGGTTTAGTATGATGGATTGCAAATCCATGAATACTCCGTTAGTTTCTAGTTTGAGAAAACTACATGAGTTAGATTCGGGATCATATCCAGTGGATTATACCAAGTATAGTCAGCTCATTGGTCCTTTTTAATGTACTTGATACATAGTAAACATGTTATATGTTATGATTTGAGTCAGATCATGTTTGAGACTAGAAATATACATTGGATTGCTCCTTATCATGTATGCCTCCAGTCATGAGGTAAAGTTACTTGGTTATGCCAACTCTAATTAGGATGGTAGTATTGTGGCTAGTACTATATAAGTAAAAGTTTATTGTGTCTATTACTGCAAAATCAAAGTGTATTTCACCTATTACTATAGAAGCAAAGTGTATTGCAGCTAGTAATATAGAAGCAAAGTGTATTTCAGCTAGTACTATGGAAGCAAAGTATATTGCAGCTAGTACTAACTGCCAAGAAGCATGTTAAGTTTTGTATGTTTCTATAGCTTAATTCCTAACTTCATAAGAATTTAATACATTTTATACTATAACAACATCAAGAGGATCACTGAAAGAAACACAATCAAAATGTACAGAACAATTTACTCTAGGAAACCCAAAATGGAAAACCCCAACAAAACTTCCTCAATATAGATTACCATAATGCAATGACCAAAGAAAAATGTCTCACAAGAGAGAGAGAGAGAGAGAGAGAGAGACCAAACCCTAGCATGAGAGACAAAACACCAAGACACTTCTCCTCCTCCTTCTCTATCCTTCCTCATTCTCTATCTTGTGCAATACATGAGTGAGTGAGTGTGTATAAATGAGGGAGCGCGCCTCCCTATTTATAGTAATCTCCTAACTGACATTTTAACCTAATTGGTTCGACCTATCAAAATAACAAGGTCAACCTACCTAGGAAAACTCATAATAATATTTATATTAATATTTTATGAGTACTATTGGCCTGACTTACAACAGAGGGTTTACCTCATGAATTTTACATGACCTTTTACATTACTAACATCTCTCGAAGGAGGAATAATAATAATAATGTAAAGTACAAGTAGAATATTATTCAAAGTTACACTCCCCCTTAACAAGAAGGGTATTCTACTGATAACAACAATGACTAGTGTGTCTCTACACACCATCATAGGAAGGAGGGAGGAGGAGGTATCATCAAAAACATCTTTTGGAGCATTTCCTGGTACATCTCTAGATCATCGAAAGTTTTGAACAACATCATCATCTACATCATGGAGCTGGAGCATCATCATCTGTAGCACAGAAATGGAGAATCAGCATCTGCAGTTGGAACTGGAGCATAATCATCTACATCATGGAATTGGATCATCATCCACAGCATGGAACTGGAGCATCACTACCTGCAGCATGGAATTGGAGCATGATCATTTGTAACATGTATCTCATACCATCATCATCATCTACATCAACATAGGACTATTGGAACATCATCATCATCATCATCATCTGCATTAACATAGAACTATTGGAACAACATCATAATCATCTTCACTACAGAGATGAAGTATCAACACATTCAGTATAAAAATGATACATCACTAACAATGACAGAACAAGGCTGGCTCATCAGCATAAAGTTGGAAAAACAACAATAACAACATGTAACACGTAAAACAACATCATCCTAAAAAACTCAAGGATGGAGTAACATAATCTATGTCAACAAAGTGAGGCAGGTGTATCAACAACTAACATGATCCTTCCTTTTAGAATTACGGAATCATGGACAACACGGGTGATCCTTTATTTTGGGATTATGGGATCAAGTCTTTATGGAGCCACCAATATTGATCACAACTAACACATATGTACACAGGACAATCCTTCCTTTTGGAAATACAAGATAAATTCCAACATGGGTGATCCTTCCTTTTGGAATTGCAGGATCACCAACCAAAATTTTAAATGATCCTTCCTTTCAAAATTACAGGATCAATTCCGCCAATCAACATCCTAGATGATCCTTCATTTTAGAATTTCTAGATAAATTCCATCAATCAACATCCTAGATGATCCTTCCTTTCAGTATTATTGGATCAAGTCTCAAGATAAACATTTAAGATGATCCTTCCTTCCAGAATTGTAGGATCAAGTCTAAGGATGATCGATCCCAACTGAGCTACCTGTTGCGATCAGGATACCATAGTATCATTAATACTACTCCCCATTTGGATGGAAATCCATATGTACAACACCTATCTTATCTCAAAAGTTCTCAAACTTCACACCAGACAGGCTTAGTCAACACATCTGCAACCTACTCATTTGTGCTCACATATTGGAGCTTTATATCTCACTTCTGCACCATGTCACGAATGCAGAAATATCATATTTCTATGTGATTTGTCTTATCATGAAACATAGGGTTATTTATCATCTTCATGTAGCTTTAGTTATCACATAGAATCATGGTGGAATCCATCTCCATATTGACTATACATGATAAAAACTCCCGAATCCATATGGATTCACAACTGGCAGAACAAGCTGCAATATATTCCTCTTCTGCAGTGCTGAGAGAAACATTGTCCTTCTTCCTGCTTAGCCATGAGATTATGGTTGAACCTAGAATGAAACATCTACCTGAATTGATCTTTATTTATGATACACTTCCTTCCCAATATGAATATTTATAACCATATAGTTTGAAGTCATGATCTCTAGTATAATTGGGACCATAATATATTGTACCTTTTAGGTACCTCATCACATGATTTGCAGCTACCAAGTGAACATGTCTGAGCTCAACTAGATATTGAATTAAGGTGTTCACAACAAAGCATATATTTGGTCGGGTATTTGTCAGATACATAGATGAACAAATAAATTTTTGTTATAGTTTCACATCCACTAACTCTAACGAAGCATCAATCAACAACTTCAAGTTGTTGATGTAATTGTAACTTCGGAATGTATTCATCTGTATATATTATGTATTATACCCCGATGTTTATTTTGGGATGTGTTTGTAATGTATTTGAGTCATGTCATACCCCGATGTTTATTTTTGGAAGTTTCTATATTGTAAACAAGTCATGTCAAGTCATTATGGGTAACCCTCCTATTTGTCAAGGGTTAAATTCCCCACAGTTGTGGGGCCCTAGGGTTGTTAGACTATCCTAGAAAATTTGACCCTAGGTGATTCATTATAATTCAGGGAAATAGTCCCCACCATTGTGTTAAGGGTAACCCTCCTTGTTGGTCGGAGGAGGCAAAGTCCCCACAAGTTGTGGGGAACTAGGGTTATTAGACACTCCTAGAGATGTCAGCTCTAGTAAATAATTGTTAAGTGAGGCCGACATGTTGGAGTGTGTTTAAAGTGAACAAAAGAATATAAATATAGAGTGAGCCTCTCTATTTATCACACACACACTCACTCATTGGGGCACATGAGTGAGAGAGGAGAAGCTCTCTCAGTATGCGAGAGAGAGACAAAAGCTGTGGAGATCATATTTATGTTTCTGGGTTTTACTACTACCATTGGTGCTCATTCTATCTCTAAGGAAGTTGTGGGGTTTTCTCCTTTATGTTTTCCCTGAGGAAAATTCTTTGTGTTTCTTGTCTCTTGTGTTTTATTATTGTGCATGTTATTCTCTCAATTAAAGATCCTAAGATCATAATGCTAGCTTAATGTTGAAATCTAACATGGAATCAGAGCTAACTTGAGAAGAAGAAATTGTGCAGCTACAAAAGCTAGGGCTTATTACTTTTTGGGTCTTTCTCCACAATCCATTAGCAAAATTATGCTAGGCTAACTCTCCATTGAAGGGCACATCTTTCTGTCGAAGCGGAATTCGATTCCGAGCATTTTCAGTTTTGGTGTGGGAATTTAGGGATTCTTACAGAAGAGTAATTTTTGAATGAGCTTGGCATAGGATTTATCTCCTCATAAAAATCTAATTTTAGAGACCTGGTTCAATATTTTTGGTTGGGTGAAACTCCGGGAAAGTCAAACCCTAGTTTGACCCCAAGCTGGAAAAACCCTAGAATACTAAAACTGATACGTTTTGGTACATTTGCTATATCTCGGAATTTAAGAAGAATCAAAACCTTAAAATTGTAGAGGTCTAATATAAATTATTTATTTACACTATGTCCAAAATTTAGCATCTGATTCGCTATATTCTAGGAGGTATGATCCCTCCAAGTTAGGGATCCAGCCTCTTCCAGAATTCATCCCTAAACAGGACATCTGGGGAGAATTGCTATATATTGGGATAGAAAGTTCTAAATTAAATTTCTAAAGATTTTCCAGAAAGGGCACGAAATCTACTTTCTGTGGTCCTAGTTTCAGACTCAGAAGATGAACCAATGACACGTGGCAGTCCATACAACTTTGTTATTTTGAACAGTCCTGTAATAGGTCACCTTGGGAAAATGATCATAAGTCCCAATTGGTGAAAAAAAATCTGATTAAACCTATGGTGATGGAACATAAACATGTGAGGATACCTCATTGCAAATTTTCAGACATATAGGAGCAGTAATTTCAGAGATACCATAGAAACAGTAACAGACATTTCTGCAGGAGAAATTGGAAAACTAGGGCTTCCAGTTCCGGGAGCTTCCCTCCACTGTTTTCAGAAAAGGAGTACATTGGATAGATCAAATTGAAGATATATATATTTCTATATAATCATATCTGAAATATTCCAAGTTTTGAAAATTAGGGTTTCTCTAACAAACTCTAGATCAGCTAGCTCCGGAACCAAGACTGACACCTCAAATCGGTAAGATCTAAACTTTTTCTATTTGCATTTGAGGTTCTCATTTCAAATTGATCTATGACATCAGCTTGATGATAATATTGGTGAAGTTAACAACTTCCAATCATGGAAGTATTTGATCTCTCTGAAGAAAATGAATTGGACAACTACATGAGTAGATAGGTTCCAATTCCAAAGGGAGATGAGGCTCAAAGCCTTACACAAGAAGAACTTGGTCAAGGCCAAGAAGATCATTGCTGATTCAGTCACGGATCAACTTGTACCACAAGTGTCTTCCATAAAGACACCGAAAGAGATGTTTGATTCCTTGACCAAGCTATTTGAAGGGAAGAACATAAATCAAAATATGACCTTAAGAAACTAGTTGAAGAATGAGAAGATCCAAAATGCAGAGACCATACAATCATACTTTACAAGGGTCTCTCAAATCAAAGAACAAATTGAAGAAGTAAAGGAAGAAGTGAAGAATGCAGAAGTGGTAATAGCCACCTTGAATGGCCTCCTAGTATCATGGGATTCATTCATGCAAGGAATTTGTGCCAGAAGGAAGTGATGACTTTCAGCAGACTCTGGGAAGAAGAAGAAGCTCGACTCATAACAAGAGAAGAGAAGATGGGAGCAATTGAAGATTAAGATCTCACCATCCAAAGAAGATCCCTCAAGCAATGAGGAATATGAAGATCTCAACTCTTGAAGAACTTCTTATCCATCTTAGCATTTGGATAAGAAACGATGCTATTATGAATGAAGAAGATGATGAAGATGAACGCTCAAGAAGGAGTCTACCCACAAAACAAATAAAGATAAGTATTCAATTGTCATTTCATGATAATCTTTTGTAACAAAAGAATATCATGAAGAAGTAACCAAGAAGAAAGGAAAGACTAGTTCAAGAAGAATGATCTCTAGGATGTAGTATCGATACATGAAGAGAAGTTTGTAGTTCCATCATGCAGTAGATGGAAACATCATGGGATACAAGGCAATATTCGTAGCACAAGGAATAGACTATGAAGAGACATTTGCAGCCACTAGAAATACACATGACAGGAAGAATCATGTTTGCAAATGAAAGAAGGCCTTGTATGACCTCATAAGACACCCATGGGATAACTCATACTTGAGGAGCTTGATGAAGATCTTAACCTTTGCTACAAGGTTGAAGATGAAAGTCTATAAAGGATGACAAGCTCACAGATGGGTGTGAGAAGAACTTTTGAAAAAGTTCAAGATAGAGGATCTTGGTATCCAATGATCCTAGATGGATACATAGAATATTAGCAGTAGAGGAAGCTACTTGTCACTCTGGTATAGAATGTTTCAGTGCATAGAGTACGAAAGACAGAGGGAGAATGATGCTCTGCTTCAGAGGGAGTGACTGCAAAAGATCTTGAGGTTCGACATGGTATGATAGGATGGATAGATTACTGATGACTCTAGGCTTTACTGAGAGTAAAGAAGATTCCAACCTTTGCTTCAAGGTTGAAGGCAGAAGACCAGTGATGCTCCTGTTATGTGTCGATGCACTACATTCTAGGCATGGAGGTGTGGATAAGGTAAGTATGCAGTAGATATCCTGAAGAGGTTCAAGATGATGACCACACCTATGGCATTGAAGTTGAAGCTATTCAGTGTTGCTTCATCATAGACGATTGATGCCACGATGTATTGTCAGATGATTTATTCCTTGATGTACCTGACGAATACAAGACTATATATTTGCTTTGCTGTGAACACATTGAGACACGTTCACTTGATGGTTGCAAAGCATGTAGTGAGGTACCTGAAGCGTACAATTGATTATGGGCTCAAGTATGAGGTGAATCAAAAGATTATGTGGATTCGTATTGGGCAGGAAGTGCCATTGATAAGAAGAGCACTTCGAGGTGCTACTTCAGTATGGGATCAAATGTGATATCTTGGTTTGGCAGGATGGAGTCCTTCATGGCGCTGAGTATAGCTGAGGCAAAAGATGTTGCCACTTGCTATTTGGGAGGTAGTATGTTTCTTTTAAAAACTACTATTTGATTTGGTTGATCTGACTTGCATTTTTGTATGATGCAAAGAGGATCAGTGATCCAGATCGAGATCTCTCGAAAAAGGGATTTCTAGCATAGCTGATGAGACAGGTTGTCTGAGCATAAATCCTGGCGAAGCTCGTAGGTTGCTCAGACGTAAACGTTCCTGTAGGTTGCCCTCAGATGTAAATGGTCCTAGAAAATATCACAGGCTATCCTTGGACGTAATCAGCCCTGATGTGATTCTATGCTAGAAATGGCCAAAGTGAATTTTGAGTACTTCAGGGAGAAGCTTCGTGTTCTCCAGATCGAGGTTCCCTCCAAGGGGAAGTGATGAGACCTATAGCCATTCTAACATGGGAGAGGATTAGGTTCCTTCTATGGTCAGATGTAAGGGTTGAGCCATTCTATCATGGTGAGAGGATTTGGTTCCTTCCATGTCAGATGTGAGTACTGAGCCATTTTGATATGACTGCAGGATTGGTTCCTACATGATCAGATGTAAGGGATGAATGCCATTCTTGGAATGGAGGCACCTGGTCAGTTACTATGAATACTCAGTTTGGGACTGAGGGCCGTTCTAATATGACTATAGGATGTAGTATTACATGATCAGATGTGAGCGCATGGACATTCTGATGTGATTGAGGGACATGTCCCACTTGATTAGATATAAGGGATGATGCCATTCTTTGGGAGAATGGAGGCACCTGGTCAGTTACCAGGAATTCTCAGTTTGGGACTGAGAGCCCTTTCGATGCAATGTGTTTACACATGGTCGAATGTAAGTGCAGAGCCTTTTTGATAGGATGAGGTTGGATATAAGTGCTGAGCCATTCTGGTGCGATGTGTTTACACATGGTCAAACGTGAGTGCTGGGCCTTTTTGACAAGATGTGGTTAGATGTGAGTGCTGGGCATGCCTTTCTGAGAAGATGAGGTCAGATGTAAGATCTGGGTGGGCCTTTCTTACTTAGGGTCAGATATAAGTGTTGAAGACCTACATGAAGGGTAGGCCTATAGGGTTGGCTCTGTAGAAATTCTTGTGACGAGAAGAATGAAGAGATAGCACCATTTGATTGAGATAGCAGAAGCAGTAATGATGATGATGATTCAGTGATGATCCATCTTTGATGATGATCTAGATCAAGTGATGATCCAGACTTGATGATGATCCAGCAGTGACGATCCAGATCAAGTGATGATCCAAACTTGATGATGATCCAGCAGTGCTGATCCAGATCAAGTGATGATCCAAACTTGATGATGATCCAGTAGTGACGATCCAGATTAAGTTATGATCTAGACTTGATGATGATCCAGCAGTGATGATCCAGATCAAGTGATGATCCAGACTTGATGATGATCTAGATTGAGTGATGATACAGATCCAGATGAAGATGACAATAACTCAATGATGATCTAGATGATACAGATAAAAAGACTTGTGCTGATAAATTGTGTTGAGAGAATACCTTCCTAGTTAAGAGGGAGTGTTGATGTAATTGTAACTTTGGAATGTATTCATCTGTATATCTTATGTATTGTACCCCGATGTTTATTCTGGGATGTGTCTGTAATGTATTTGAATCATGTCATACCTCGATGTTTATTCCAGGAAGTTTCTATAATGTAAACAAGTCATGTCAAGTCGTTGTAGGTAACCCTCCTATTTGTCAAGGGTTAAAGTCCTCGCAGTTGTGGGGCCTAGGGTTAGACTATCCTAGAGAAGTCAACCCTAGGTGAGTCATTGTAAGTCGGGGAAATAGTCCACACCATTGTGTTAAGGGTAACCATCCTTGTTGGTCAGAGGAGGCAAAGTCCCCGCAAGTTGTGGGGAACTAAGGTTGTTAGACATTCCTAGAGATGTCGGTTCTAGTAAGTAATTGTTAAGTGAGGACGTCATGTTGGAGTGGGTTTCAAGTGAACAAAAGAATATAAATAGAGAGTGAGCCTCTCTATTTATCACACACACACTCACTCATTGGGGCGCATGAGTGAGAGAGGAGAAGATCTCTTAGTATGAGAGAGAGAGACAAAATATGTGGAGATCATCTTTATGTTTTCGATTTTTACTACTGCCATTGGTGCTCATTCTATCTCCAAGGAAGTTGTGGGGTTTTCTCCTTTATGGTTTCCCCGAGGAAAATTATTTGTGTCTCTTGTCTCTTGTGTTTTATTGCTGTGCATGTTATTCTCTCAGTTAAAGATCCTAAGATCATAATGCTAGCTTAATGTTAAAATCTAACACAAGTGTGTGTCCATGGATTTACATTCCAACATATCAAACCTTTTCATGATTTCTACTGCATACATCCCTTAGTTAAGGAAGATTCCTTTTGCGATATGCCATACTTTAAGACCTAGATCAAGCCAAGGTATTTCATCTCAAATTCTGCAGGGAGCTTCTTCTTACACTTTGAGATTTTATTCTCATTACTTGTTAATAATAAATCATCCACGTACATCAATAATATGAGAGTTTCATCATTCATAACCTTGAATTAAAGGTTAGGATCAGTTTTACTTTTGGTACATCTCAAGCTCATCAAGAAAATATTAATTATTCCATACCAAGCTATTGGAGTTTGATTCAACCCATATAGGTCCTTCTTCATCTTACATATATGTGTCCTTCTATATTCAACTTCAAAACATTGTGTTTGTTCTATGTACACTTCTTATTCAATAAAAACATTTAGAAAGGTTGTTTTCACATCCATCTGGTGTAACTTCCATTTCATATTGGCTACAAGTGCCATGATGGTTCTAATAGAAGTGTACCTTGCTACAAGAGAAAATTTCGCTTCATAAGCGATTCCTTCCTTCTCAGAGAATCCATGAGAAACAAATATGTCTTTGTATTTCTCAATACTTCCATTGGTTGTATGTTTTATCTTGTATATCCATTTGGAATATTCCACACTTTTTCTTTCTGGTTTAGAAACTACTTCCCACACATCATTCTTCATTGTGGATTGGTATTCTTCTGTAATGGATTCTACCCATTATCTCTTTTGAACAAGTGCTTCAAAACAAGTACGCTACAAGATCACACATCAAAGCCACATAACTAGGAAATGGCTTTGGATTCTTTCTCTGTCCTGAGGAGCCTCCTAGAGCACCATACCTTTATGCTTATTGAATAATATCATGAGCCCAAGCTGAATTTATCTTGTGGAGATATTCATGTGGGTAGGTTCTTAGGGTTCCAACATATCATGTTCTTCCAGAATCTCATCACCAGGACAAGGTGCAATTTCTTTCAGCAATTTTTCAACTCTAGGAGCTACAACTTCTTCATATGTTTCTTCAAGTTGTCACTTTCTTGATTTATTGACAGATACATCTTCATCAAAGGTTACATCCTTGCTAATTTCCATATGGTGGTAACTTGGTATATAAATTATGAATCCCTTAGGGACCTCATAGTATCCAAAAAATATTCCTTTCTTTCTGGAAGGATCCAAATTGGTTCTTTTCTCTTTTAGAATATGAAAAAACACTAGAAAACCAAATATCTTGAGGTGACTTACCTCTGGTTTCTTTCATGTGAACATTTATTCAGGGGTTTTGAACCCAAGTGCATTATGGGATATTTTGTTTTGGACATATAATTTTTTCCTTGCTACTTCATCCCATAAGTGCATAGGAAGATATTAATAATGGATCATAGTCTTCACTGCTTCCATAATGGTATGGTTCTTTATTTTATAAAAATCATTTTGTTGTGGATTATAGGGAGTGGTAAGTTCCATATTAATCCCAATATATTTGCAAAAGTTTCCAAATTCTTTTGAATTATACTCTCCTCCATTATCTGACCTAAGTGTCTTGATCTTTATTTCTGAAAGATTCTCTACCAAGGCTTTTAATTCCTTGAACTTTCCAAACACTTCATATTTTGATTTAAAAAATTAAACCAAAGTATTATGAGAGTAATCATAAATTAATGTTACATAATATGCATACCAACTTAAATATGTTGAGGGAATTGGACCGCATACATTTGAGTGAATAAGTTCCAATATTACTTATGTCTTGGTGTCACTCTTCGGAAATAGATTATTTATGTTCTTTCCTTTCGCACATCCTTGTTACACACATTTCCCATCATCACCATGTAATGAGAACCAAAGCATCATAATTTTCCTCAAATCCTCAATATATGAAGTTAGACATAGGCCAAGACTTATGATTTTACATCTTTATCAACCAACGCCTTTTCCCTTTGTTCAATGTGTGTTACCCTTGTCAGCAAAGCCCTTTGTCAGTTAGAAAAGAGCGGTGCCACCGCCATATACCTTTGAGTAGTAGGTGGTGCACCCTTGGTAATGCTCTGTCTTAATAGAAAAAGAGCAGTGCTATAGTTTTAATGAAAAAAGAGAAGATTCACGAAGCTTCTCGAAGATCAGCTTCGTGGAAACCTCATCCCTGCACTCCTAGACCACCTGGGCTCAAGATCCCTCTTTCTAGGATCTCCCTTCCACCTCACCAATGAGAATCTCAACCATTCCTATCCTCCCACAGCTGTAAGAATTGGCTCACCCCCCATGGGTAAAGGGAGGAAGATTATGCTACATCACCAAAATTCTAGCCAAATCCAACCAAAGAGAGTGGGCATTAGGAAGACAAGTTGAAGATTTGGAGGAAATATATTACTTGAGAAGAGACTTCTCAACACTAAGGATATTGGTTGTAATCTCTCTCTTATTTTATTAATTAAACAAAGGTTCTTTTCCCATGAAATACATTGGGTACTAATCAATTGTTTCATTATTGAATTCTTTAGTCATCAATATAGAATTGTAGATCGTATTTGGTACTTTTTAATCTTGTATGCTTTTGTGATGTGCTTATTGCACATGAACCTGTGGAGATCTAGTATTCTAGAATACTAGTACATTACACTACATGACAGGTGAAAGATCTATTCCTATCATTTATCAATCCTAGGTAAAGTAATTTTTATTGTTGTAACTCATTTGTTCTAGTTGTGAAGTATTTCAAGCTAGGGAAACATATTTTGTCCACAGAAGGTGAGTATTTCTAGCAATAAATTTGGCGACCATACTGGGGAGAGTGTTCAGAACTTTTGATCTTTCTTGGTTCTTAGTTATTTCCTTTGTTTAAAACTTCAATTGTTTCATTGATAAGATCTACTAGATTTTTAGTGAGATTTCGTTTCAATTTGACTAGATCTTCTTAGATATGAATATATTTGCTTCATATGCTTCATTTACCTATTTTTTGTTGTGACTTGATGCCATTAAATTGATCATTCTCTTTTTTGCTTGGTGCTTTGTTTTCAAAACCTACAGGAGCCACCGCACCTTTGTTAAGGGTAATAGGCGGTGCCACTGCACAAATCCAGTGGAAAACAGGTGGTGCCACCGCACAAATCCAGTGGAAAATAGGCGGTGCCACCGCACAAATCCAGTGGAAAACAGGCGGTGCCACCACACAAATCCAGTGGACAACAGGTGGTGCCACCACTCTATTCTTATTGGAAAGAAGCGGTGATGAGGTGATAATGCTCTGTTCAACACCTTCGAGAATCAATGCTAGGTAGGGTTTTAATCCCTGTGTAATTTCAAAACTTAGCATGTGTGTTGTATTTCTCTGAATCTGTTTCTCTTTATGTCATTGCTAATTGTATTGATTATTCAAAATTTGGAAAGTGTTAAGGGCTTGTTCCATTTCATTCAAGAGCTAGTTTGTTTGGGCTTTATTGAGTTGCTTTCTAGGCTTTGGTTTTTTGTTCTGAAAGAGTTCTTGAAAAGTAGCCATATAGTCATATATTTGAGTGTTGTTAGATCAGATGAAAAGAAAGTATTTTTCTTTTGGTTTCTTTGTTTTGTTCTTCATATTTTAATAGAAGATTTATTTTACGCTCTTGACTAAGAAGAAAATTTTGATATTGATCGTATATTTGTGTTTAAGGATGAACCACTGAATACTTGATTAGTTGCATAAAATTTCAGGCATTCATGTTTTTTCCCTCTTTACATGCTATTTTCTCAATAAAAATACCATAGGTTGAGTTAGATCTTTTTTCATTTGAAGAATTAAAAGAGTTTGGTGTGCTAAGTAGTTACAACATATTTATTTTCGAAAAGAGATCTCATTCCATTTACTTTCAATATTGGTTATTAGAAGTCTTTGCTTGCTTTTAAATTGAAAAATAGTTCAGTGTGTTGTTTGGGATTTAATGTTTGGAAACAGAAATTGAATCACTATCCCTCCTATAAGTAGGGCATAACTTGAAAGATAAAGTGAACATGTTGCATGGTTTTACTTTTTTCTGTACTTACCTCATGTATTCAGTTAATTGTATAAGATAAAAGTAACACTACTTCTAGTTTAAAATATTTAATAACTTGAGTGATAAGTTAGAAGATGTGTTCTAGAGTCTATAAACATAGGAGTTATCATTCTAGTTCCTGCACTGCATCCCGACGGCTTGTAGTTATTCCATGTACCAATCAGTATATTGAACGTCCTTTCACATACCTTTGAGGTATATCGAAAGGTACTTCACGTAATTGGTAGTATATCGGAAGGCTCCTATCGAGCGGTTGTGCATTAGACAACATTGACATGGATTTGAGCTCCTGTGTACCTTGAGTATATCGAGAGACCTTTCTAGGAAACCCTAAAGCAACTAAGAAAACCCCTTTGGCTATCTTGTTGGAGAAATACACCAAGAACAAAACTCAGGGAGCTACTACGCAAGTGTCATCTAGGTAGTCGGGTATTTAGGAAAGGGTATGGTCCCAATCCTCCTTGTCGCATTTTAGTATTGGACCTTGTGGTATATCGCGATTTGTGAAGACTTGACAATCCTAGTAAGGAACTAGATTTTTATCAGCCCCTCTTATCACTTAAGTTTGCTTGTGACCTTAGCTTGCATAGAAGTGATTGTGTGTGATTCTAGTTTCAAACCTTAGGTTAGGATTTTGTAACCAGCATTCTAGTTGAGTTACCTTTGAGGCGATCTCAAAAATTACAAGGCTTACCACGTTACTTTCCTCCTATTGTGGAAGAGAGCACAACAGAATCCATGGAACAACCCATCATGGCTAATTCCCATGTGGAAGGGGATCCAATCACGGAAGCTAGGGAATAATTTAGTTCTTATGATAATCCCTTAGCAATACAACAACCTCCTATGATTGATACCACCTTTCATTTCCCAATGGAAGGCCAACCTGGTTCATCATATTGGGTATTCAACCACCCATCAGATGATACTGTAGGAGCAGAGTTTGGTCGAAATGCTCCTTTCTGGAGAAATTCCCTAGGGAAATCCATTTCTGAATATGGGACCACTAGACCCTCCTTTTTTGCTCCCATTCGAGAGGATCTGATGAATGCATAATTCTTTAGGGGCGTCCAGCCATCTAGTGAATGTTTGCGTAACTTTTAGGAAAGCCTTAAGAAGATGAGTTCTTCTCCTCTTACCCATCGTTCAGAAATGACCTCCCAATGATATCATACACTTTCATTGTCTCAAGTAGCTCCGAATTTAGGATCATTGGCTCAAGGTACAGTATCTTATGATCTAGGCTAACCATCCATTTTTACTCCTTTAGTTCCTAACCCTAGGTATGCCTCTAGTTATCCCATATATTCTAACATTGGGGGGAAACCCCTAGCCCAATTTGTTTCATTAATAAGTGGAGCTACTTCCAGTCCAAGGAAAAACCCTGTTGTAGGACAACTAGAAGTCATTGTTCTGTCCACAAACACCAATGTGGTTATTCCTCCTTCTAGTATAGGACAACCCTCAGGGATAAAACCTACAGTTAATCAACCTTCTTGGGTTATACTTACCCGGGAAACGAACCACCTGTAGGAAATTTGACTTATCAACCTACATATTCAGGGATTGTTTATCCCAGAATGCCTTACCACAGAAATATGTTTACACCATGGTGGAAACCTAATTGGTTATATATTCCTATTCCTGGAGGAAAACATATTAATGTTGTTGGAGGTTATGGGGGGGCACCCTATGGAGGTCCACCTTTTGGAGGTCCACCTTTCAGAGGACCACCATTTGGATGTCCACCTTATGGAAACACACCACCTGGAGGACCACCTTCTGTAGTACCACCATCTAGAGGGTCCCCTTGTGGAGGTCCACCTTCTAGAGTACCACCACCTAGAGGACCACCATCTGGAGGGCACCACCCGGAGACCCACCACCTAGAGGCCCTCCACCTAGAAGCCCACCACCTAGAGGCCCACCTGCTAGAGGCATGCCTCCTTTAGGCATTCAACCACCAAGAGGATCCTTAGGAGGATCATTTGCAAATCCATCACCCCATCAGTTGGTATATCAATCAAATTATGGTCCTATTGATATACAGATGCCATATTAATATTACCAGTATGTACAACCTAATCAACAACTCTCATTTTTTGAAACTTTGGACTTTCCTTACTTTTCCAAGTAGATCAACGATCCCATCCAACATAACCCTTCATGGCCTACAATCCTGGTCAAGTTACCATCAAACATCCCTAAATTTGATGGGAAATTAGGAGAAGATCCAAAAAACCACCTTATGACATTCCATCTATGGTGTTCTTCTAACTCCTTGATGGATGATTCAATCCGTTTGAGACTATTCCAACAAACTTTGACTGTCACGGCTGCCAAGTGGTACATTGAGATTCCATAATATTTATTTGTGGATTTCAACTAGTTGGAAATAGTTTTCCTTACCCATTTTTAGTTTCATATCTATTTTGAAACTGGTACAGATATATTAACGTCCCTTCAATAAAATACCTCCACCCACATATGAGATCATATTCATGAGTGGAGGAGATTCCGGAGGCTAATTAAAGCTCTTATCCCAGACCAATTGTTATATTATTGGTTTACCAAATCCCTATTGTCTCCCATTTCCTGTGATGTGTCTATGGGTGGTGTTGTCACTGAAGAGTAGGCTATTAGCCAGGCTCAGTATTTGGACTTAGTTTATTCTTAGTTTGGAACTTTGTATGATTTGATCCCTCATGCTCCTCATCCCAACATCGACCCTATGAAGCCACCTATAGAGACTCCTGTTGATGGCATTTTAGGTTCAATCCAACCTTCATCCATAACGAAATATGCTAAGAAGCCAAGTAATTCCACCAATACTCCTTCTACTCCTATGGTTTATGTCGAGGTAAATGTTATTCAAACTCTGAAAACATCTGATAATAAAAATAAAGGAAAAGGTAAAGGTAAAAAGTTAGGAAACCAACAAGAGAACCCCAAGACTGTGACCTCAGAGAATGAAAACAAATATAAGAGGGAAGGTAAGTATCATTTCCTACTGCATGGAGGTGACCACTTCACGAAGGAGTTCCATCATCATGAAGAAATTAATAAGTTTTTGAAAAGTAACCCTACACCGGCGGTACTTAGCGATCCTTTTCCATTCCAACAGTAGTTAATTGACCACGTGTCTTCACAAGCAGCCTCTACCTATACTGAAGATATCCGAATGATGTCCACTGAAACTATTGGATTGACTACACGTAGTCAGACATATGATAAACCAACAGAGAATAAGGATGAAGGTGCATATTCCGAAAAATATCCTTCTGCAAATTCTTCTCCTCCACCCCCTTCTAATGGCCCTCTTACAATTGACAAACCTAACCTTGACCTGATTTTGCACCCTCCCAAGAGTACCATCCGAAAATGTGTATTTAATCCAAGTGCTCGAGCTGCTCAATTATACAACATTGTTGCATTAGAGGAAATTTGGGGTCTAAAATGGGCCTTATAATAAAACGTGCCAAAATAAGTTTTTGTGAGTTGGAATTCAAGAACCAATAGAATTTCAATAAAATAAGTCAACCATAATGGTTGAATTGACATATTTGTCATTAAAAAAACTACTTTTTTTTGTTCGTATTTTCGACATATGTCATTGTATTTTTACTCAAATTTTGATCGGGAGAGCTTATTGGATTGGGAATTTGATTCCGCATCCAATGAGTACCCACACTGTATACTTTTGATGACATCATCACGTTTTTTCGGGTATTTCTTGTTTTTGGGGTAGCGGGGTCTGTCAAAAGTATGCAGTGTGGGTACTTGTTGGATGCGAAATCAAATTCCGCATCCAATGAGCTCTCCTAATCAAAATTTCAGAAAAAACACAGGGAGATATGTCGAAAATACGAACACAAAAAGTAGTTTTTTTCATTCTTCCTCCAAAATTAATCAATATTATTTTATTATTTTAACTATTATTTTATTATTTTCCTTAGGAGGCCCATTTTAGACCTCAAAATTCCTCTAATGAGGATTTGGCTCAAGCACCTTGTGCTATGTCTACACTGGAAGTACTCCAAAGTTTCCCTACACAACGTAAAAATATGTTGACAGATTTAGGGGCCTTAGATCCGGAAAATACTACTACTATTCATTTTAATGTGGAGAACTACAAACCAAGGTTATCCCACCAGCTCGCATTTCAAATCGCAACTCAGATAGTCAGGAGGAAGGTCCATCACACTGTACTGGATGAAGGAGCTTCCGCTGTAGTTTTGTCTATGTCTTATTGGAGAGCCATAGATTCTACCGAACTTACTAAGTCACCTACCACTTTGAAATCTTTCGACAGACGAGGTTTCCAACCTCATGACTTGTTACCGGCACTATCAATCAAGCTTGGGGGAAATACTGTTTCTATTCAAGTGGAAGTAGTAGACACTCCATTAGATTACAATCTATTATTGGGGAGAAACTAGTTTTATGCTATGATAGTAGTTTCTTCGCCTATTTTTTGCACTCTCCAATTCCCTCACCTAGGGAATATTGTGACCATGGATCAGTTTATTTTTAGATCACCTAATTTTACTACGGCTACAACGAATAATATTTCTATGCTAGGGAAATCCCCTCTACATTATCAATCGGTAGGGTTTGGGTTGTTGAACAATTCATCTCTTATGGGTTTTTCTCCCTCGACTACTCCTGGTACGAAAGTAGCAACGATGAACATGATATCTACAGCTGGACACATTCCTAAAGGTAAAAAAATTGTTGAGACACCTTCTCTAGGTCCTTATGAAGCACTCTACGATGCCATACAATCTACTTTCGATGTATACTATGATGATCGTCATCTAGTATCATTGGATCCTTACCATCTACCCTATTGGATAGATCCCGCTCTCCCCACTTTATATTATCTCTTACATACTTTTCCATCAGATGATTGTATTATGGAGATCATGAGTCTAGATGAATATGTATGGGAATTCCATCACCATAGATCTTCTTTCCTTCCCCATGCCAATTTGGTAGACTCCCATTTTTTTTCTCTCGTCAACTCTGATATTGTCGAAAACCCTCAAACACCTATGTTGTTATAGTTATCAAACCCTCATTAGCTCTAATATTGTCGAAAACCCTCAAATTCCTGTGTTAAAGACACTAATTCTAAAGGAAATTTATGTAATATCACTCATATGACTCCCATCGACATATAGGTAAAGCCTTGAAAAATTGAACATGTTCATGTAGGCCAGATCTGTTCAACAGAAGAAATTGAAAAGTATAAAGCTTTGTTCAAATAATTCCATGTTTTTTCTTGGACATATGAATAAATTCTCGGGATTGATCCATCCATGGTTGTACATGAGACCGAGACTTACCCCACGGTGAGACTAGTTCGGAAAAAACTTCATCAAGTCCATCCAAGGAAAGTTGAGGCAATAAAAGTCGAGGTTGAAAAACTTCTGAAAGTTGGTTTTATTTATCTTGTACCGCTAACCGATTGGGTATCTAATATTGTTCCCATGGCTAAGAAACATGGCACTATTAGGGTTTGTCTTGATTTCCAAGAATTGAATAAGGCTTGTCCTAAGTACAAATTTTCCACTCCTCATATTGATCAAATAATTAATAACTATGTTGGGAGTGTTATCTTCTCGTTTATGGATGGTTTTTCCAGCTATAATCAGATAAATATATTACCTGTTGACCAGCATAAAATGACATTCATTTTTATGTGGGGAACCTTTGCTTGTCGAAAGTTACCCTTTGGCTTAAAAAACACCGAAGCTACATTCCAGCGAGCCATGTCCTACACTTTTCATGATACTAAACATATTGTGGAACCGTATTTGGACGACCTCCCTACTCATTTGTAGTAACGAGAGGATCATCTAGGCATCTTAGGGACATTTTCCTTCGATGCTGTCATTATCAGATTTAGCTTAATCCACATAAGTGTGTTTTCTGTTTTGAGATTAGACGTCTTCTTGGCTTCGTGGTTTCCAAAGACGGTATCCAAATAGATCCTTTGAAAATAGATGCTATATTTTCCTTACCCTCCCCAACCCACATTACTGAACACCAAATTTTGCAGGGGAAGGAAAACTTTCTTCACTGTTTTGTGTGCAAATTTGCTGAAAAAATGCATGGCTATATGTGTCTCCTACAAAATAACACTCTGTTTCTTTGGGATGACTAGGATCAAACCGATTTTGATAATTTGAAACACGCTCCAACACTCTCACCAGTGTTGCACCCCCCAAATTAATCAAAATACTTTCTTCTTTATGTTGTTGCCTCGACTACTAACATCGGTGTGGTTTTGGTGTAGGAATATATGAATGGCCAAGCAAATGTGAATTACTATTTAAGTAAGAGTCTTCTTGACTCTGAAACCTGCTACTCACATGTGGAGAAGCTATATTTGGCTATGATCATCGTTGTACAACATTTTCATCATTACATTTTACTACGCACTACAATTGTTCTCGCTGATCAAAACCCTATGTATTACATTTTGACTCTCCAAGTGCTAGGGGGAAAGTATTCCCATTGGATAGTTATCCTGCAGGATTCGATCTCGAGTTTGCTAAGGATACTTCCAAGAAGTCCTTATTCTTTTCGGAGTTAATGTGTGACCTTCCCAGTGCTCTCATGGAAGCTGAGCCCAATGATTCATTTCCAGTTGAATTCTTGTTCATAATTAGCAAAACCAACCCGTGGTATGGATATTTGATCATATATCTCCATACCCAAATATTTCAGCCCGATATATCCTATTATGATCGTCGATGCATCTATCACCACGCTAAATATTACCTCATTCTAAATGACACTTTATACCGGTATGGTATTGACTCTATTATTCGACGATGTCTTACTCATGACGAGGCTGAACAAGTCATGAATGACTGCCACTTTGGAGCATGTGGAGTTCATCTATTTGGATGGCTACAACTCAAAAAATCCTATGTGCTGGGTATTTTTGGCTCTAAATATTTAAATATTTTCATGGGGTGGTTAAAAAATGCCCACCTTGTCAGCTTTTATATCCAAAAAAGCACACCCACCCTGCTCTGTTACACCCTGTCATTGTTGTTGTCCATTTTGCCAAATGGGGGATATATTTTATGCATTGTACTCCTACCTTGGCTGGGGGGCATGGTTACATCATTGTAGCCATGGATTATTTCCCAAAATGGGTTGAGGCAATGCCTACATATGTAGAGGATGGTAAGACTTCCACCCTCTTCCTTTCAATCACATCATAACTAGGTTTGGAGTCCCACAAGCCCTAGTAACTGATCATGGATCCCATTTTCGTAATCAGATGATGGCTGAGTTGAGTACCAAGCTGGGATTTTGTCATGAGAACTCAACTCCTTATTATCTGTAGGCTAATGGCCAACTCGAATCCATTAACAAAGTCTTGAAGGCTATGCTGCATAGAATGGTTGGAGATCATAAATCCAACTGGTACTTAATTATATTTTATGCATTATGGGCTTACAGAACTTTGGTTAAAACAACTATTAGTTTTACGCTATTTCAGTTGGTCTGTGGACTGGAAGTTTTCCTACCTATTGAGTTCGAGATTCCATCACTAAATCTTGCAGTTGAGCTTCTCCCCAACACTTCTATCGAATAAGAATGTTTTTTGTTTCTTACAAACCTTGATGAGAATCGAAGAGATGATGTCTTAGCTAATGAGGCACATAAAAAATGCATTAAGGCTCAATACGACAAATCCGTTCAACCTCATGTATTTAATGAAGGAGACATGGTTCTGACGTATGATTGAAAACATGAAAAACTTGGAAAAGGGAAGATGGAATCCATGTGGTATGGTCCCTACACAGTGAGTAAAGTCTTAGAAAAAGGGGCCAATGATCTTGTATATTATGATGGGATACCTTTCGGGAAACCTCGCAATGGGTTGTACATAAAAGGGCACTATGCTTAAAGACATGTTGTAGTACCTTGTATATATGTACATTGTTGAATTTTTTTGTGTGGTTTCTTATTTTAATATGGTTTTGAGTTCTTGTCAATACTATTTATACCATGTTTTGATTATGCAGATCAAATGGTATTTTATAGTTTTGTTGATGGTGCTTGTCATCATACCCTAAACCTTGCTTCAACCGCCTAGGTTTTATATTCCCCATATCATGACCTGGTTAGTTCAGGAGTGGTTTGTAATGGTCCGGAGACAAATAATATCACCGAGTATCATGCGGTAATAGGTATGTTAACCGAGGCTGCATCTCAGGACATTGATCATTTGTTATTCTTCATGGACTCTCAGCTAGTGGTTTTTCACTTAAATCATGTGTATGTCATCTGAAACCCCACACTTCTTTGTCTTTTTCAAAGAGTGCATTTGTTAGAAAGGTCATTTGAAACTATTGCTTATCGGTGTATTCCTAGGTCTTGTAACACAGTTGTAGATTCATTAGCCAATTACATATTGGAATGGTATATTTCTCACACATAACAATTAATAAGTAAAAAACATGGTTCATTGTAAATAAACATAAGTAGTGAAAAGACATAAGACTTAGATAAATATCATTCCACATTTGAACACAGATAAGCTGCCAATAGATAATTTTGTATATATATATATATATATATATATATATATATATAAGAGTGTTTTACAAAAAATATGGTCTCGAAACCCCAACTGAAACACACTAGCTTTTAGATATACAAAATAACAAAAATAATGAAGTTGGATAGATTTCAGTGTCTACATCATATGGGATAGCTAATGGTGCTCGTGATAACACATAATTGCTCTTTCCACTCTTCGTAGAAAGCGCCCAAAGCAACCTGATACTCCAGTAGTGTGTCTCTGGTACCTCCTAGGGAGGTCATCTACATAAATATCTGGAATATCTAGAGTCAATCAGTTGAGGTTCTCCTCTAACTCGATCAACTAGTCATCTCCTCCATGAACAAAGAGGGCCCCCGCTCGCGTGTCAATGGGGGAGGAACCCCTAGGTCATGCATCTCCCACATCTACATGAAATAGTAAGTCTCATTAACATCCATAAAAATTATAAAACATAAAATATAAAAAAAATCAATGTCTTAGTATTCCACTTACCCATGTCGCCCCATTGGGCACCTACTGGTAGATATAGGTCTAGATCTCCCATAAATTCAGTCCCAGCATATGCATAATACTCGATCATAAGTATTTGGTCATCCAACCAATGAAATAAGGTGCTCCCATACTTGAATTTAGACCCCCCGCCACCATGGTAGGCCATGACCTCTACCCAACGCAGTATGCGAGGGTCTTGTGCCCCCAGCTTAATGAAGGATACATGTGGCCTTAGATGAGGTACCCGCTAAAAAAAGAAGGATTCTAGGATAGTACCATAGCCGAATTGATTCAACTCTCCTTTTCGACACTTAGTCAACTACTCTTTGAAGGTGCTCAATAAATCCTCATCCCAGTTGAAGACTGTGGGTGCCATAGCCTCCAAATCATAGAGAATATGTGCTCGAGAAGCCTGATGAGCCCCTTGGCTCCCCGAAACTCAATGCATAGTAAAAAGTATTGTGCAAATAGGTAGATCCATTACCTCTTTAATGGGAATTTTCTTTCCACACATCTGAGTAGAAAGCAATGACGGTCAATGAGCACCTATGTAGTAACATCTCCTCCCCGATGACCTGTCAGTGAGATGGGCACCCTATGCCTGGACAACCATGTAAGGAAGTAGATATCCTCTCCCTCCATAGTGAGAATATGATCCCCCACCTCGAAATATTTTTTTTCTGGGTTCCACATCCTCAAGACGTATTCCAACAATCTCGCGTGGGATCTCATGCTTGGTACATTGAAAAAATTTAAGAGTCCATGGACCCATAGAGCGACCACAATGTCAGGATCATTCCCAGCCCTAGAATCATCAAGTTCATGTTTCCCTTCTTTCCAGATAATCATATTCATGAAAGTAACCTACCAAAAAGTCAAATTGAGATATTCGAACATAAATCCAAGAGTAAAAATACTCAAAATTCGTTCACTTGACTTGTCTCTACCGTGTTTTAGGGAAGTTTGCAACACCTCCTCTGTCCCTTTAAGACAGAGTGGTGGTACCGCTGATTTCTACATGAGAAATCATGGTGTCATCGAGGTACCTCATTTCCCAAAAGGCAAAAGTACGTTACCCTGTGAGTGTTTTTCACCTTTGGGTAAAACTTCCAAAACCCTAGAAAAATTGCATGGAATTAAAAAAGGAAACCATAGAAATACTAGGAAATGGTTTAGCTCTTATTGGGAGCTAACGGTTCTGAAAATGGCTGGTTGATGACTCAAGAATCCTTGCTTAAAAATTGCACACAAATATCTCAAAATGGCTCTCCAATTGGTAAAAGTGAAAATGGTAATTTTTTTCACTATTCACTAGCTTTTATATAAAATATTTTGGGTTTTTTCAATTATTTTAATTATGTTCATTAAAATCTTATTTTTGAATATTTTCGAGGTCTAATAGTCATTTCAAAGGTTTTGCAAGGTTAATAGTTTAAACATTTTTGGTTATGTAAGAATTTGTTTTTTACTTTTCTGTACTTACACAAAATGGAAAACGTCCTTGAGCGTTGTTTTTGAAATATTAGTCGTGCTCTTTAAACCTAGTACCAAATTTCTGAGTCAAATTTCGCTTCTTTTCAGACTCATTAAACTCCTTTATTGTGAAAAGAAACCTTAATGGAGTCTTCTTTAAGCTCTTTTCAGAATCCTTAAATGTGAATAGATCACCAAACGAACTTGATATGTTCACACTTGTAAAAGTAATTGAATGATCATCTAGTCGGTGGTAGGTTATCTCTTTTTCGGACCAATTAGACCTATTTACGAAAAAGGAACACTCTAGTTGATCTCATCTAGAAGAGTTCTCTTGGGCATTATTTTATACTTTTTTGGGCCCTAGGGACTAAATCATACAAAAAAGGACATTTTGGAGTCTCCTTCCATCTTCATTCAAACTCTCTAAATATGAACAATACCGATTTAACTTTCAATGGACTCGTTAAATTAAACACTGAGAGACCCTCTTTTTGGAATGAACCCCTCCTTTATAAGGTTCGTAAAACATGTGAGAATGGAATTATCCTATGATAAGTTGTAACGATTGTATTTTACCCTCTTTGAACTCATAAAAATGAAAAGAGGCACTCAACAATCATGATGGGGAAAGTAAGGAAAGGAAACTATATTTCATTTGCAATAATGTAGTTGTTAGTCCCCTTTGAACATGGAACTTGTCTGCATTTTATTTAGTCAATTTTGTATTCAACTTGCTTCCAAGTCAATCCACTTTCATGAGTCATGTCACTCCTTTGAGTCTTTCAAAGAATGCATCATCCATCATCTCATTATGTTTTGATATCTTCCCGGTCAAGTCAATGTTGCCAAGTCTTCATTCTTTCAGCCCAATATTTAAAGGGAAGTCATGTTGAGATTTTGTATCTACAGTTAAAACTTTGTGTCAGTTACCTTTGAGTTGGTCCTATGGTTACATCATAATTAAAATCCAGAACTTTTTTCCAAGTTTTGTGTCGTCAATGTGGGATTCATCATGGCCCTCCTTCGACAAGACTAATCTTGTCGACTTTAGCTCATCATCCAAGAATTATTCTTAGAAACAAAAAATGAGTGCCTTGAGATCTGTATGAATTAATGACAGACCCTCTCACTTTTGACATAGGTTTACATCATTGACCTTTGATCGAAATATTCGATCGAGTGTTCGACATCATATCATCTATTCACACTCGGTAGATTGTACTGGGGTACCTTGCAAATCATCAACATCAATGGTGATCTCCCTCACACTTGAGAACGGTTCTCATCATTGACCGGTAATCAAGTGGTATCTACCATGTTTGACATCAAGACATTGTAATAACATGGATAGAATCATACTTTGTTGAAGACGAGATGAAGACCTTGGGTATCTATTAAGTGCTCATTGCTTTCCATAGGTTGTGATGGAATATTTGTATGGGTCCTAGCATGGATCCACATCTGTATGGTCGTGGTTGTGCTCAATTATTTGTCCACATGAAATAGATCTACATTGTATGTCTAGTATCTATGTGCAATTTTGAGTCTTCTTCGCATGGATCTAGGCTGTATTCTAGTAGCCATTATTATTCATACCTCTCATGGATATGCCTTGTATTGGTCTGCAATCATAATGAGGATTCATTTGGATATGAGTTAAAGTACCAATGTATTGCAGAAAATCCAAGTTCATGAAGATATTTGATCCATTACTTCTTTCCTCAAAGCAATAACTTGTTCTTACAAAGATCTCACCTATCCTATCCCTCTATCCTCATGCTTTGGGTGGCATTCTGTTACACACATTTCTTGTCATCACCATGTAATGAGAACCAAAACATCAGAATTTGCCTCAAATATTCAAGATATCAAGTTAGACATAGGTCAATACTTATGATTTTACATCTTTGTCCACCACTTCCTTTTCCCTTTGGACAATGTGCATTACCATTGTCAGCAACACCCTTTGTTAGTTAGCAAAGAGTGGTGCCATCGCCATATACCTTTGAGCAGTAGGCGATGCACCCTTGGTAACACTCTATATCAATAGAAAAAGAGTGTTGCTCGAGTTTTAAATGGAAAAGAGAAGATTCATGAAGCTTCTCGAAGATCAGTTTCATTGCAACCTCATCCCTACACTCCTGGATGACCTGGCATCGAGATCCCTCCTTCTAGGATCTCACTTCCACCTCACCCATGAGAATATCAACCATTCCTATCCTTCGACAACTATAAGTATTGGATCACCCCTGATGGGTAAAGGGAGGAAGATTATGCTACAACACCAAAATTATGGCCAAATCCATCCAAGGAGAGTGGGCGTTAGGGAGACAATTTGAAGCTTTGGATGCAAGACCTTGCTTGAGAAGAGACTTCTCAACACTAAGGCTATTGGTTGTAATATCTCTCTTATTTTATTAATGAAATGAAGGTTCCTTTCCCATGAAATACATTGTGTACTAATCACTTGTTTAATTATTGAATTCATTAGTCATCAATATAGGATTGTAGATCGTATTTGGTACTTTTAATCTTGTATGGTTTTGTGATGTGATTATTGCAGGTGAACCTGTGGAGATCTAGTATTCTAGAAGGATGGTACATTACACTGCATGACGGGTCAAAGATCTATTCCAAGCATTTATCAATCCTAGGGAAAGTATTGTTTATTGTTGTAACTCATTTTTTCTAATTGTGAAGGATTTCAAGCTAGGGAAACAACTTTTGTCTACAGAAGGTGAGTATTTCCAGCAACAACCCTTTACATACTCCTTCATGATCAATATTTAAATATGGTAGACCTGTGACTACCTTTCCCACATGTGGTAAAGATTTGTAGTTTCTGTGAGCAAGAATTTTTCATGTCCCAAATTTTGCATTGGGTCACAATGGCCTAATCACATTTGTCATATTCCTGAGAGTTTTTCAAATTGATGCTAAGGGTCAAATAATTGCCAAGGAGGAAAATTACTAGTCTCCTAGGTTGGGGGTGGAAGCTTTGGGATTTGGAAGAAGGGGGAAAATAAATGATGTTTGAACATTAGAATGGCATAAATATTTAATAAAGGATCTAAATAAATAAATACAAGGGAAAATAAAAGTGGCAATTGATCATGAAGACACATGGAGGATGTGGGACCCACACAAGATAGATTTTCTATGCCACATGACATCCTCCTATTGTCATTTAGAATCCACAAGAATCCCAAGGGTCTTGGGATGAGTTGGAAGTTCAATATACTTTGCATGAATCAATTAATGTTTAATTGGAGTGGAAGAGTAACTCCCCTGAAAGAGGAAGAGGCATTTTGGAGCTAGTGAGACACTTGGACTAGATTCCCTAGCTCTATGACAACAATGATGAAGATGATATGACACCTATGACACAAATCAGATATGAAAGCTGAAATATGGCATATATGACATGTCAGGGATAAAAATATCTCCAATAGGGCACTCAAGGGAGTTAGGGAAGCTAAGATGTTTCCACATGTGATTTCGTGGAAGTGGGAGACTAGGAATTGTTGTACAAGTGGCATTCTTTGGAATCTCTTCCCAACTAGAGTTGGAATGCATATCTTGGAAGGAATTCGACCCATATAGAGCTTGGAAAATTTATAAATGTCAAGAACAAAGAATGAAGGAGCTTTTGATCATTTGAGAAATTTGCATTTGTGAAGAGAGAGAGCTAGTGGATGACTAGTTTCTTGCCTTAGCCAATTTCGAGGGTGAAAGATTCCCATCCAAGTTGGTGTGTGGAAAGGCCATTTGGGTCTTTCATGGAGTTTTAATGGAGTCATAACTTATAGGTGAAAGCTACAGGGCAGCTGATGGACAGTTCAAGATCATCTTGTTCTTTCATCTATTCCAATTTTTCTCATCATATTCTTGCTCTATGGACTGAGGCACACTTTGGGAGTTATTGATATCTTTGGGAGAGCTTCTCATTGTCCATTTATGATGGTAATAAGCTTAATATACTATTTTCTTCATCTTCAAAAATTCTTGGGTTGAAATAACAAATGGTTGTATGTAAAAGTGATTATTAATGAGCAAACAATGACCATTTCTCCACTATATTGATGTATGTCATTGTAATGCTGATGATTTCAAATGAAATAATGTTTCTTTGTGTTGTCCACCGATTGCACACCAGCAGCAAAAATCTTCCAAAATCTGTCTCCTAACTTGAGAAAGTGGGAGAGGTGTGACCTTGGGGGCAAGCACAGATCCAGGTACTGTCACGTACTCCTAGCTACTCTATTTAGGATAACTCCTAACGAATCCAAGGGGGGTGGACCCTAACAAAGAGTTTCTAAGGCTCAATTTGTTTAAGTAAATTTTATGAAAGTAATGCGGATGGGTGTTTATTAGGAGTTTTTTATGATGAACGAAGAATGCAATTATTATAAATGAAAAAATGAATACAAGACAAAATCAATCCACGTTGCTACACTAGCTTTAAAGATGAACAATATAATGAGAACTCATGAAATAAACTAGCATTCACAGATAAGGATATTACTTAAGAAAAAACCAAAGGACAAATGGACCGGATTAATAATAATGCATAAAAGAACAGACCAGTGCCTTATCGAGTCAGATGTCTAAGATGCTTGAAAATACTGAAAATACAAGTCTCAAAATAGTGCTAGTGAAAGTGTTTTGCGATTGCTCTTGGTTTATTTTAAAGTATTTTAATAGTCTTTCTTATTCTGGTTTATCAAAGGTATCAAAAGACCAACCGAGAAAGCTCCAAGTTATTCCGTTCGAGACATGTCGGTCCGTTGAGTATCCCAAGCTGGTAGTCGGTGGATTGACCATCTAGTCGGGACTCTAAGACAACAAGGAGTTCCGGTGCCCTTACTCAGAATGACTTTGAATACTTTAAACAACGCCAGTGCATTGGTTATGGGGAAATTTTTTTATATGTTATTACTTGAGAGATTATAAAATTCGCTCACCATTCTGAGTACGAGCCCAACTATGAAAGTCGACAGAGCATACTAGGTGAGGAATAACAACGAAGTAAATTAATTAAGGGGAATATGTGAGTTGCAAGTTTTATTATAAAACAATTAAACCCTCCAACAGAGAGTGCTCTTGACTTTGTCTTATTACAAAAGTTCAAGAGTCTTAGCTACTCTATATGCCTAAATGCAAGGATGATGCAAAACTAGTATGCTCTCCGTCAGAGAGTGCTCTTGACTTGGATTTCTGTAAGTTCAAAAGACTTAGAATTAAGTTAACAAATTAAAGAGAAAAAAATTCATGAAATAAATGATAACCACAAACCCTCCGACAGAGAGCACTCTTGATCCACCTGACGTTGAGATTCAAGATATTTTAATTCTTTTTGACTTTTTTGCAATAAATTTAAACAAAACAAGAATCTTTTTCTTTTTTTACTTTTATGAAAGCAAAAACAAACTTTTCAGAAATTGAAACTAACCTTTCCTAATCTAGTCTAAGAAATTATTCTACAAGCCAAAAAACAAAGAAATTGCAAACATGAAAAATGGATGATACAGGCTTCCCCTAAATGGGGGAAGAGGGGTGTGGGAGCCTTAATCCCACTTGCTCTTTATTAAATTTTTTACAATGTTTTTTATGTTTTTTGCGTCTTCCTGAATGAGCAAGGTGAGAAAGGGAAAGAGAGAAGAGGGAGGTGTTTTTGTCTTTTTCACTCTTTGTTTGTTCCTTTGCTTTATTATGGCCTTTGGGCTCTTTTTGAATTCCCTGAAAACAAGAGCTTTGAACACTAACTTGTTATATGTTAGTCCAAAAATAAAACAAAACAGATCTATAAACTAACTTTAAAAGAAAGTAAATTTCTACAATGAAAATGGAGGAAAGTAACAGAAAAAGAAGTTACGAAAAGGAGGAGAAAAAGGAAAAAGAAGGCTGCAAACTGAAGTGAAGAAGGATGCAAACTAAAGTGGAAGAAGAATGCAAACTCAAGCAAAAGAGGGCTGAAAAATAAAGTGGAAGAAGGCTGCAAACTAAGGCAAAAGAGGGCTATAAACAAAGATGAAAGAGGGCTGCAAACAAGGGTGAAGAAAGAGGATTCGAAAAGAGAGAAAGAAGGCTGAAAACTAGCAAAGAGGACATCCAACAAGGGCACATGGTTTGGTGAAAAATATGTAACTTAAAATACAAACCTTGCCTAACCAAAACAAACAGCCTTTTTACTTCAAAGGATTAATAAAAGTAGGGAAGAAACGGCTAAACCTTTGGATCTTTGAAAGACACTTAGATCTCACATAGCAAGTAATTACTGGAAATTTGCACTTGACTTCAAGAGAGGAAGATGCAGCTAAGCTCAACCTTATGCTTGGTAGGATGAAATTATCTGCAAAACAACAACTCATAGACTTTCCAAACAAAGGATTAGATCATGTATTTTTAACAAATTAAAATAAAAAAAAACAGCATGAAATATAACTGAATAAAACAATGCTCTTTTTCGATCTCTAAAAGTAAATCAATAAACAAATAAATTGAAAACTACAAATACATGTTCTTATCTACGTGAAAAATCCTTCTAAAGCATAGATTCATAATCTCAAATTGACAAGAAAGAGAAAATTAAAATAACATCACATCATCCATTAAGTACAAGCATCCACAATGTCACACCACATGAGCCTCCAAAGCCTTTATTTTTATTCCAATGGTTGCATGATAGCGACAAGCATTTGCAAAGTTTCACCAGAGGTTCTCTACAAAAATTATCCACCGTGTAGAGCTCAAAAGAGCCTCTACTTATACAAATAATGAAGACCAAAACCCTAAAACCAAACTCCATCAAATGAGGACCAATCCATATGATTTATCAAACTCAACACCATAATTGAAGACCAAACCTAAATCAAGGTAGGCGTGAGTGAGTGGTTTCCTCCACCTAGGAAAGGCGCCCCCACTCCCAACCCTAAACCCAACTCTCCATCAAATACTAGCTCCACACGTGTGCTAGCGTGATCCTTGAAGGAAAAAGCATGAGCTTGAAGGAGACACGTGAGCCTGAAGGTAGCTGCAAGTAGGTGTTGATGGGTGCCAAAGCCCTTAGGGTTAGAAAAAAACAAGGAAAGCATTCAATCTCTTCCTCGATCAAATCACCAAACCAATCACTGCTCTCTACATCATCCAATTCATGAGCCAGAGGAAGAGGGCGAATTTGTTAACTGAAGGTGTCTTGAATGCTCTCCGATTGTTGACTAAAGAGACTTGGTACCAAGTTAAATCATCATAAATGCCCATTGCCATGTCATTTATCCTCTTATTTTATTCAATTTGGTTTATTTTGGATATTTTTGGATTATCTCCAAAATATTCATTTTTACTATTTTAATTAATAATTTCCTTGTAAATCACTTTTTTGAGAAATTATTAATTATGAGGCTGAATGAACATCCAAAACTTAGGGATAGTTGGCCAAGTGATCATGAATTATTTTTGGCTTAACGTTAGAGCCTTCAATCACTGAATTCGGACCCCGGATGACTGACATATTACAAGTTTAAATATTTCCATTTAAACTATGGAAAAATTTAATTAAAAAATTAAAAATTAAAAAACCCAAATCCAATGCATCTGGGAAAAAAATTTCGAAATTTTTTTCTGAGGGTCCTAGTGACTTTGGACATGACCATAGTCTATTCTAATAATGTATAGTAGTTTTATACACTTTAGTTGGGCTCTAATAACCCCCCAAGGCCCAGAATTCAAAATCGGACATTCCAGCTTTGGAGGAAGCGAGAGAAAAAATCATCGATTATACTCGGCTATAGGCAAAGCATAATTGACAAGGGAAAAATATCCCTGGAATACCTTAGTTGAAATTCTACATCATAGGAGACCGAACCACTCAAAAAAACCCTACTAGCACATTTTATTACAAACCCCGCGGGGCCATGGTCATAATTACTGAAAACAAAAACTGGCTAGGAACAAAATGCGGATCATATGATACACTAGAACACAAACATTCATCATGTTTGTCAAATGGAAGCTCCTCAACTAATCCAACTATGGTACAAATAAGTTGGCAACATCTAGCTCCAACTGCGGGATGGGTACTTGCTTGATTCATTGATCAAAGAGAGTGCCTGAGAATCCAAGAATCTCTGGTACCTATACGTAAATAGAAGTGTCTTAGTCCCATGTATATGATACAAAAATAAGGCATGATGAAATCCCAAAAAAATATTTTTTGATTTTTAAAATCAAAAGTGCATAAACAAAACTTTTTCTCTTTTAGCATATAAATGAAGTATGACAAAATTGCTAATATACAAAGGCTATGATACAACATTTTGGTACATCAAATATTATGGTACAAAAAATAAAATAAATAAAAATACAACAAAGATGGGTTTAGAAAATCCCTGGGATGACCCCTTGTTCATCTTGGAGGTTGTTTCGATAAAAAGGCTTCAAATGTTGACCATTCACGAGCAAATTTAATGTATCTCCATCCATGGTGTTAAGTAAAAAATAATTGGTGCCAGTAGTATCATGGATGATAAATGGGCCTTTCCAAAGGCTGTCGAACTTTCCATGCTTTCCATGCTTCTCCCTTCTCTTATCCCATAAGAGAACAATATCTCCTATTTGGAAGGATCTTGGCTTGGCTGACTTATCAAAGGTACCCTTCATGCTCTCTTGATGCCTGAGTGATTGATCAAGGGAAGCTCTTCTAGATTCATCCAACTCTATAATCTGATGGATCCTCTGTTCCATTTCCAACCTTTTTGTTCCATATTCACTTAACATTCTAAAGATTGGAATCTGCATGCTGACCGAAAGGGTGGCTATGAGTCCATATACTAACTCAAAAGGTGATTTTCCAGTTGATTTTTTCTTGGTAATCCTATCTTCCCACACATCATACTTAATCTTGCTATCCCATGCTCTTTTATTGTCACCCACAATTTTCTTAAGAATAGTCATTAATTTTTTATTAGTGGACTCAGCAAGTCCATTGCCCTGTGGATAATCTGATGAGTGGGATAGGATAATGCCATATTTAAAACAAAAGCCATTTACTTCTCCCGAACTGAAGTCTTTGGAATTATCGGTTGTTATTTTAAGGGGAGTTCTGAATCTAGTGATGATTCTTTCCTTAATAAAATCCATAACAGCCTTCTCAGTGGCATTCTTAGTAGGTATGGCTTCTACCCACTTAGTGAAATAATCAGTTGCCATAAGAATCCAGCAAAAACCATTGCTAGAGTTATCCTTAAATTCTATGATAAAATAAAGACCCATTGTTGAAAGGGGGAAAGGACCACAACAGGTGTAAGAGGAAGTGCAGCCAACTTCTGCTTCCTTGTGAAAAGTTGACACTCCTAGAAACACTTGACATGTTTATGAACATCTGCAAAGATAGTGGGCCAATAGTATCCAACTCTCAGGATCTTGTGGGAAGTTGTATTTGCTGCATAATGGCCTCCACAAAATCCTGAGTTGAACTCAATCAATATTTTCTTGGAATCTTGTTCATTAATACATCTGAGTATAATTCCATCTGGGTTCCTCCAACCCAGACCCTCTTGGGTAAGGAAATATCTAGTAGTTTTGAGTCTCAAAGCCCTTTGTTTGTGACCTTTTAGGTGATCATGGCAAGTGAAATGGAGCAGGAATAAAATGATGTTGGAATACCAGTGATTATCAAGTTCTTGAAGCACAGGAGTCATGGTTGGTTGAGGGATACTGTTTTTGGCAATCATTTGAATGGATTCTTCATTTACTTGAGTAAGAATTTTAGCAAGGCCTTGTCCTTTGATCAATTTGGTAGGCTTTATTTCAAGTTCATACTCCTGGATTTTGGACACCCATGTGCCCCTTATTCCTAAACAATCTTGTTGAGACAGGATGTCTTTCACTGTAGTATGGGGGACATACCCAATGAATTTAGAGTATCCAATATATGTTCTGAAATTCTTCAAATATTTGACCAAGGAATAAGCTTGCTTTTCCATGATGGTATATATAGGTTGCTCATGAAAGATATAGGTTGCTCAAACCCTTCGAATTTCTTCTGGAGCAACACGCCGGCAATAGTGTCTTTTGAAGCAAAACAAAAGATCATGAAATCTTTCATGTAATCCGGGCTGACTAATACTGGAGGCCTAGTGATGGAATTATTAATATAACCAAAGGATTCCCTACCCTCATTTGTCCATACAAACTTGGCATTTTTCTTAAGTAAGGCTTGCATAGGTTTCATGAGCTCAGCCAAGTTAGGGATAAATCTTCTAATAAAATTTATATGCCCATTGAAATATTGGAGTGCTTTCATGTTTTTTGGTAAAGGGATATTCTTTATGGCTTCTATTCTCTCCGGGTCAATATTAACACCATGTTTATTGATAATGTGTCCCAAGAGTTTTCCTTCTTCAACACCCAACACTGACTTAGCCAGATTCAAGGAAATGCCAAATTTCCTACATCACTCAAATATCTTCCTGAGATGACCAACTTGGTTGGATTTTTATTTTGAAAACACAGTGAAATCATCTTGGTAGATCTTAATGATTTTTCCTATCAACTCCTTGAAGGCATAATCCATGGCCCTTTGAAAAGTATCCCCAACATTTGTGAGACCAAAAAGCATTCTCAAGTATTCGAAAGTGCTCCAAGGAGTTGTGAAAGTGGTTTTGTGCCTATCTTATTCTTGTATGACTACTTGATTATAACAGTAGAAAAACCATCTAGCATTGACATCGTGCTTGATCCAGTGACCCATTAGAGGAGGGTCTCCATGCTGGGGAGGGGGTAATTGTCCTTTTGACATGCTATGTTTAGATTTCTGAAATCTATACATCTCCTTAAGCTCCCGTTATTTTTCCTAACTACAACTAAGTTAGAGAACCATGTTGAATGTCTCGTAGGAGCTATAATTCCTACTGCTAACGTTTTTTCTAACTCCTTATTTATAATAGGTGCTAACTTAGGGTTTATTTCCCTAAGTTTTTTACAGAAAGGCTTTCCTTTTTGACATTCAGGTTTTAAGGGAATGGTATGCTGAAAAACATCTTCCCTATAGGCTTTAAGCTTGTCATAAGTGAAGGAAAAAACATCCCTATATTCTTTGACCAAGTTTATAAGGTTTTTCCTTTCTTTTTCAGAGGTACCCTTTCCAATTTTTATCATTTTTTGTTTTGTTTCTGTTCCAATGTTGATCTCAATATACTCCCCAGGTTTCATTTGTTCAACATTACTCTTTCTTATGTCCTACCTGTCAAAAATGTTTTCTAAAGCAACTAGACCATGTGAGACAGGGTTATTAAACCGGTCTCCTTCTCCAGGATACTCTTTATTTTCCTCTTGATCATTTACTCTAAAGTTAGAGAACTCATCAACATTATGAATAAATCTCAAGATTTGTTCATCATCTTTGAAAACCTACCAATGTTCTACATTATCATGAATAGAAGGTCTGAAGTTAATTTCTAAAAGACAATCCCCCTCTAACATCTCATCTGATAGTTGAAGTGCTGAAGCTGCAAACGCTAGTCGGTCAGCGACACTATTCTGATCTCTACGGATTGCTTCTTTATTAAGGGCATCAAAAAATTCCATTGTATCCCAGATTGCATTTCTATACTTTTTCAATCTTTGACATTTACATGCAAACTGACCCTTAACCTGTTGGACAATTAGGTTGGAATCCCCCTCAATACTAAGCAATTTGATTCCCATGTCCTTGGCAATCTCGATGCGTAGTAGAAGTGCCTCATACTCTGCCACATTATTGGTTTCCTGAAATTCCAATATGAAAGCAAACTTGAAAACTTTAGCCTCTGGTGAAATAATGATTATCCAGGCCCCTTTTCCTGCTCTAGAGTAAGCTCCATCAAAGTTCATCCTCCATAGTTCATTAAGTTTTTCATTTTTTATTTATTCTTGGATAGGATCTAAGAAAGTAGAGTTGATCTGGTATATCCCTATTCCATTTGAGTAGTTGACATATTCATTTGATGGTTTCCCTGGGCTTTCTACATGATATCTTCATTCTTTCTCAGTATGTAACTTAACCAATGAATCTTCTGATGCAGGTATAGTGGCGTACATCCAGACCATTTGGATGGATCCTCCTAAAGTGGCACCAAATTTTCTAGATAATAGCATGCCCCATTTATCTGGCACATCTATGACGAGGATATCCATGGTAACATGGATGTCTGGATACTTGGCTAATTTTACCTACTCCCTTTCAATCATACCTTCAACTTTGACAGGTCTAGAGTCCATGGCACATACATTTTGGTAGGGGCGTGTGGTTCTAAGGCAAAGTTGTTGCATGACCTTCTTAGTCATAATGTTGGATCCCGACCCTGAATCTAGCATACAGTTGTGCAAGAGAAGATCACCTGTCATCAATGACATGTAGAAGGGTGGGTGATCTTCTTTTCTTGGGTCCCTAGTATGCAAGATTACAGGGGGATCTCCATAGAAATATTCTTGACTGGGTGAAAGTTGTTCTACTATATTGGAAAAAGTTACTTTCTTGGGAGCTATAGGCCTTTCAAGTGAAACTATCTTTGAGGTAGGGAGGGGAACATTATTAGCTTGAGGCTCTAACATTTTTAACAGTTTCTCTTTTTGACTAGGAATCTTACATAACTCAAGTACAGGAACCAGAACTTTGGAGTTTGCCAACCAACTACCTAAATCAAAAGTTAGATCAACAGAATCCAACTTATCATTTATTTCTGGAGGGATGTCAAAAATGGTTACCTTTGAAGCAGTTTGGGTAGATGGTCCTTCCCTTGGTATTTTTTGATATGTTATGCCTTTAAAGTTATGAACTTTATTGCTATTTGAAGGAATTTCCACATAATATTCAGTTAAGTAGTCAACCCCTTGATGAAATTGATTAGCTTGATTCCAACTATCCTGATGATTATTATAGATGTCTCCTACATTGTGGATGAATTCAGGCTCGCTTGCAGATGTGCTAGGACCGCAACCCTTGGGATAACCATGTTCTTGAACATAACATGCGTAATGGTAGCCAGATTCCTCGTGGAAATCTCTGCATTCCCTACAAAATGGTTTGTAAGGCTCAACCATATTAGCAGCCTCTAGCTGATGAGGAGGCCTCTGCTCATGGTTGGGATTCTTTCTCTGCCATGTTGGTATTGCAAAGAAAGTTCTAGGAGGTGGCGGAGGTTGATTTCTTTCAACAGTTATGACCCTATTCTAAACCTCTTTAATCTGCGCTAAGTGCTTCCTTTCCATGTCTTGCATTTTCTCTGTCAAGTCCATGAGCTTCTTCTCATATTCTTTGTTTGATGGCTATTTTCCTTTAGGTTCAACATTTTTTAGAGGAGTTGATGATATAGAGTAACCCTGGATGTTTGACTCTCATGAAGACTACATATTCCTATCAATTTTAATGGCCAAATTCTGAGATTGAAGCAATGTGGTCGGCTCCTTGTCTCTAATCTGGTACTGGATCTTGCCACTTAATGCTTCTATGTAATAATCTAAAGTGGAAGTTGCAAGAGGAGCATAAGTGGCAGGGATGGAATTTGAAAACTCTGTGAACCTATTGTTGAACTCATCCATGGTTTCTATATTAGACTTCTTCATACTAGTCAAGGATGCCACTAGATGTCTAGGTTCCTTCTTGTTGCCAAATTTTTCGAGGAAAGCAGACTTGAAATCCGCTATGGTAGTGAAAGAGTTGTTTGGAAAATTGTCATACCAATTTCCAGCTTTACCATCCAAATATAGAGCAAAAAGGGTCATGTAAACATCTTCATGTTTATCAGTATCCCTGACATAAGAACCACAGTGTCTAGAAAAATTTCTGATGTGCTGCTCAACAGAGATAGAGGCATCAGTGCCATTAAAATTCATGAGCTTATCAATAGATTTTTCAGGAATGTCATGGGGCTAACCTGCTATCTGAGTGAAATTGAGTTGAGTAAAAAACTCACCCATTGTGTTAGGAAAATAGTTATTGTTTTGAAAATTTTCTAATTTTTCTTAAAATAAAAGGTGGATGTCTAAAACAGACTTAGATCCAAGTTCTACAAGGATCTTACGAGAAGCTAGTTTGTTCAGTCTCCTCCTATAAACCTTTTTAGGGTCAGGGATGAAATTGAGTAAACCTTCAAATTTTCTTTTAGTCGAATACCTTGAGGTGTTAACTAATAGTGGAGTCGCCAGGTGGATTCAAGTCTAATTTCTGAGAATTGATTAGACTAAAAAATATACCAAAAAAGGGAAAAAAAGGAAAAAACTAAAAAGAAACAAATGTCATCCAGGAACAAAAATATTTGTCCCCGGTAACAGTGCCAAAAGATGTTGTCCGCTGATTGCACACCAGCAGCAGAAATCTTCCGAAAGTTGTCTCCTCACTTGAGAAAGTGGGAGAGGTGTGACCTTGGGGGCAAGCACAGATCTAGGTACAGTCACCTACTCCTAGCTCCTCCATTTATGTTAACTGGCTTAGCTCTAGCCTTTTCCAGCTTAGCTGGCTTCTATCTGGCTGGTATCTCTGACCTCGGAATATGTCCACCTGTTATTGGCTTCATACCGGTATAAGAAGCTCCCTAATTGATCACATGTCTAACTTGTCTCGTTGTGTTCATCAGCTTATAATGATCGAATACCATTACTTCTATCTATGTAACTAGCGGTGTTATAATGTATAGATAAGTATGGTATTGATACACTATTCATACGTGCTTATTTCCATAATATATCTGTACCTGTTCTAATGCTTACTTAATCTGTAACCTTTCTTTCTCACCAAAGCAATGGTAATCATATAGGGATAAGATTAGGGAAATACTTATATAGGGTTGTCAGTAGTAAGCTCTTCTCAAGGATTGTGAACTTCAAGTAATGGTCAGATTAGTGTTCTATATTATGGATTTACCACTTAAAAGAAGGAAGGCCAGGGTCAGGATCCTAACGAAGCCAAGGGGTCTGGTACCTAACAAAGAGTTTCTAAGGCTCAATGTATTTAAGAAAATTTTATGAAAGTGATGTGGATGGATTTTTATTAGGATTTTGTTATGATGAACGAAGATTGCAATTATTATAAATGAAAAAATAAATACAAGACAAAAGCAATCCACGTTGCTTCAGTAGATTTAAAGATGAACAATATAATGAGAGCTCGTGAAATAAACTAGCATTCACAGATACGGATCTTTCTTAAAGAAAAAACAAAGGACAAATGGACCAGATTAATAATAATGCATAAAAGAATAGATCAGTGCCTTATGGAGTCAAATGTCTGAGATGCTTGAAAATACGGAAAATACAAGTCTCAAAATAGTGCTAGTGAAAGTGTTTTATGATTGCTCTCAGTTTATTTTAAAGTATTTTAATGGTCTTGCTTTTTATGGTTTATCAAAGGTATCAAAAGACCAACCGAGAAAGCATTCCAAGTTATTCCATTCGATACATGTCGGCCTATCCAGTATCCCAAGCTGGTATCCGGTGGAATGACCAGCTATCTGGGACTCTACGACAATGGGGAGTGCTGACGCCCTTACTGAGAATGACTTTGAATACTTTCAACAACTCTGGTGCATTGGTTATGGGAAATTTTTTTATTATGTTATTACTTGAGAGATTATCAGATTCGCTCACCGTTCTGAGTACGATCCCAACTATGAAAGTCGGCAGAGCATACTAGGTGAGGAATAACAATGAAAAAAATTAATTAAGGGGAATATGTGAGTTGCAAGTTTTATTAGAAAACAATTAAACCCTCCAATAGAGAGTGCTCTTGACTTTGTCTTCTGACAAAAGTTCAAGAGTCTTAGCTACTCTATATGCCTAAATGTGAGGATGATGCAAAACTAGTATGCTCTTCGATAGAGAGTGCTCTTGACTTGGATTTCGGTAAGTTCAAGAGACTTAGAATTAAGTTAACAAATTAAAGAGAAAAAAATGCATGAAATAAATGATAACCACAAACCCTCTGAAAAAGAGCACTCTTGATCCACCTGACGGTGAGATTCAAAAGATTTTAATTCTTTTTTACTTTTTTGCAATAAAGTTAAACAAAACAAGAATATTTTTATTTTTTGAATTTTATGAAAGCAAAAAAAAACTTTTCAGAAATTGAAACTAACCTTTCCTAATCTATTCTAAAAAATTACTCTACAAGCCAAAAAACAAAGAAATTGCAAACATGAAAAATGGACGATACAGGCTTCCCCCAAATGGGGGAAGAGGGGTGTGGGGGCCTTAATCCCAATTTCTCTTTATTAACTTTTTTACAATGTTTTTGATGTTTTCTGCCTCTTCCTAAATGAGCAAGGTGAGAAAGGGAAAGAGAGAAGAGGGAGGTGTTTTTGTATTTTTCACTCTTTGTTTGTTCCTTTGCTTGCTTATGGCCTTTGGGCACTTTTTGACTTCCCTGAAAACAAGAGCTTTGAACACTAACTTGTTATATGTTAGTCCAAAAATAAAACAAAACAGATCTATAAACTAACTTTAAAAGAAAGAAAATTTCTACAATGAAAATGAAGGAAAGCAAACAGAAAAAGAAGCTACGAAAAGGAGGAGAAAAGGGGAAAAAGAGGGCTGCAAACTGAAGTGAAGAAGGCTGAAAAATAAAGTGGAAGAAGGCTGCAAACTAAGGCAAAAGAGGGATGCAAACTAAAGTGGAAGAAGGCTGCAAACTAAGGCAAAAGAGGGCTGCAAACAAAGACCAAAGAGGGCTGCAAACAAGGGTGAACAAAGAGGCTGCAAAAAGAGAGAAAGAAGGCTGCAAACTAGCAAATAGGAAAACCAACAAGGGCACACGATTTGGTGAAAAATATGTAACTTAAAATCCAAACCTTGCCTAACCAAAACAATCATAATTTTTACTTCAAAAGATGAATAAAAGTAGGGAAGAAACGGCTAAACCTTTGGATCTTTGAAAGACACTTGGATCTCACATAGCAAGTAATTACTGGAAATTTGCACTTGACTCCAAGAGAGGAAGATGCAGTTGAGCTCAACCTTCTTCTTGGTAGGATGAAATGATCTGCAAAACAACAACTCATAGACTTTCCAAACAAAGGATTAGATTGTGTATTGTTCACAAATTGAAATAAAAAAGCAGCATGAAATATAACTGAAGAAAACAATGCTCTTTTTTTATCTCTAAAAGTAAATCAATAAACAGATAAATTAAAAACTACAAATACCTATTCTTATGTGCTCGAAAAATCCTTCTAAATCAAAGATTCATAATCTCAAATTGACAAGAAAGAGAAAATTAAAATAACATCACCTCATCCATCAAGTACAAGCATCCACAATGTCACACCACATGAGCCTCCAAAGCCTTTATTTTTATTCCAATGGTTGCATCAAAGAAACAAGCATTTACAAAGTTTCACCAGAGGTTCTCTACAAAATTATCCACCGTGTAGAGCTAAAAAGAGCCTCTACTTATACAAAGAATGAAGACCAAAACCTTAAAACCAAACTCCATCAAATGAGGGCCAATCCCTTTGATTTTACAAACTCAGCACCATAATTGAAGACCAAACCTAAATCAAGGTAGGCATGAGTGAGGAGTGGCCTCCACCTAGCAAGGCACCCCCACTCCCAACCCTAAACCCAACTCTCTATCAAATACTAGCTCCACACGTGTGCTAGTGTGAGCCTTGAAGGAAAAAGCGTGAGCTTGAAGGAGACACGTGAGATTGAAGGTAGCTGCATGTAGGTGCTGATGGGTGCCAAAACCCTTAGTGTTAGCACAAAACAAGGGAATCATTCACTCTATGCCTCAATAAAATCACCAAACCAATCATTTCTCTCCACATCATCCAATTCGTGAGCCAGAGGAAGAGGGTGAATTTGTTTACTGAAGGTGTCTTGAATGCTCTCTGATTGTTGACTAAAGAGACTTGGTGCTGAGTTAAATCATCATAAATTCCCATTGCCATGTCATTTAGCCTTTTATTTTATTCAATTTGGTTTCTTTTGGAGAGTTTTGGATTATCTCCAAAATATTCATTTTTAATATTTTAATTAATAATTTCTCTGTAAATGACTTTTTTGAGAAATTATTAATTATGAGGCTAAATGAACATCCAAAACTTAGGGATAGCTGGCCAGGTGATCATGAATTATTTTTGGATTAAGGTTAGATCCTTCAATAACTGAATTTAGACTCCGGATGACTGACATATTACAATTGAAATTTTTCCATTTAAACTATGGAAAAATTTAATTAAAAAATTAAAAATTAAAAAACCCAAATCCAATGCGTTTGGTAAAAAAAAATTGAAAATTTTTCTGAGGGTCCTAGTGACTTAGGACATGACCATAGTCTATTCTAATAATTTCTAGTAGGTTTATACACTTTATTTGGGCTCTAATAACCCCCCAAGGACCAGAATTGAAAATTGGGCATTCCATCTTTGGAGGAAGCGGGAGAAAAACTCATCGATTATACTTGGCTATAGACAAGGCATAATTGACAAGGGAAAAAACTCCCTGGAATACCTTAGTTGAAATTCTACGTCTTAGGAGATCGAACCACTCAAAAAAACCTACTATAAAATTTTATTACAAACGTCGTGGGGCCATGGTCATAATTACTAAAAACAAAAACTGGCTAGGCACAAAGAGCGGATCATCTGATACACTTGAACACAAACATTCATCATGTTTGTCAAATGGAGGCTCCTCATCTAATACAACTATGGTACAAATAATTTGGCAACACTATGATATATCTATGATGAGTGGAATTCCATTGATACTATTTTCTTCATGTTTATAAAGTCTCAAGTCGAAATACCAAAAAATATTTCATGTAAAAATGTTAAACAATGAAGAAACAGTGTCATTTCCCCACTACCTTGTTGTGAACCAATGTAATGTTGATGGATTCGAATGGATAAGTAAAATAATGATGGTTTATGGATGAATGGACTGTTAGAAATGTATTATATGATTTTAATGTTCAGTACATAAGAATTTGGAGTCATTTTGTTGAGTTTCATAGCATTTGGAGAAGATTGCCTATCATTTCCCCAAGGTTGAAACTAGTATTTTTGCATCTGATTTAAGGGAGTTATAGAAGAAATTAAAAGTTGAATAGTGATGCATATGAATTCATGTTGATTTCCTTTATATTTCCCCTCCTTCCTTTCATAAATTCGAGTTGTATTGAGTGCATTTGGAAAGTCATTTTCATCATCTACCCATAGGGGATTTGAACCACAAGTTGCTTGTAAAACTCCATACATTGACCATATTGAAAAAGTGAGTTTAAAAAGTCATTTGATGGTTTAAATACATCTATAAACACCATTTTTATTTTTTAACATCATTCATACACCTTTTTTTACAATTTGAGAGCATTTGGAGATATTTGGAGGCATCTACCATTGGGGATTTGAGCCTCAAAATTACTAGTAAATTACTTGAGTCTCTTGGATACCTAATAGACCCCAAAACAACATATAATGCTTAAAATATACTTTAATTAATTTCTTATAATATATCCAAGTCTCATACCAAAAATTAGTGGAGGTTGTACATTGTTTGGAAGAGATTTGTTCCAGGACCCGGGGGGGATTTCCACCTCCCAAATTGACCACTCTTGTCCTGAAACTTATTCCCTTGAAAATTTCAGAACATGGTTGGTTTTATCAGTTGATTATATGTCTGATAAATTTTTTAATGTTTCCCATAACCCCTCATTACCTTCCTCGCCAATTTTGAAATTAATTGGAGGAGTTTGGAATGAGTTGTATCCATATACCGAGAGTTGAAATTCGGTGAATTTGAGCACTTTGGGAGAATTATCCACAAGGGAAATTACAATGGTATCAGAGCATGATATTGGAACCTTATTTTGTATTATATTTATGACGACAAGAATTCAGGGACCACCATTATATATTGAAACCAAAAGTTCTTTTGTTGAAGAGGGAAAAAAAGTAGGAGAAGAAGGCAATTGTTTTAGGAAACTATGACTAGGGGATGAAAAGGGAACATCATATGATGGTGAAGAGCATATAAAAATAATGGAACCTGTATTTGAATATATGAGCAAGAATATTATGAAATAATTCGAATTGTTGTCTATCCAACTTGGGAGAAAATATATTGATCTTAAGAAAACCAAGGGTAAAAATGCATCAGCTTGCTTGAAGGAGCAAAAGGAGGAGACCCATGAACCACCTAATTATGAAATAGGTGAAGTAGAAGAAGTAGTACATTAAGAGGATTGAAATTTACTCCCAAGTGACTCTGAAAAAGATGAAGATACATTACATGAGTATGAAGAAGTTTCTCTTGAAAATATTGAAGATCATTTCGAGACACATTCTACCTTGGAAATGAAACAAAGAGAATCTACTGATGGATGCTTGAAATATGAAGGAGTACCTACTGACGGGTGCTGACACCTCTATGTTGGTGACATAGAGATCACTTTTTAAATTGTTTCTGCAAGCCAAACTTCCATTAAACATGAAAATGAATACCTTGTAGTGGTTGAAGAAGAAACAAGATCAACTTCCCCATCACCACTTGAGCTTCATGAAGCTGGTCCAAGCAAGAAGGAAGAAGATGAGGAGGTTCATTTGCAAGAGCCTCATTTTCTTGAAGGGTCCTTAAATATGAATTAAAATAAGATCCAAGATTCCCCTAGCATACTCTATGACACTCAAGAATTAGTGTCAAATTCTTGTTCGAGAGCTACTTCATTGGAGGAAACATCCTTCCTTGAAGACACGAAGAAGATTCAAAGAAAAAAGTGCCACATCAAAGGTAGTTTCATGTGTTTTCTTTCTGATAGAAACCATTTGTTTGAGGAATTGTTACATGATGCATACTTGAAGAATAATGAGGATAATCATAAGCTCACAATTCAAAATGAGCAACTTCTTGTTTTTTCCTCCTATGTTTTAGATTGTCAAATGGTAGATTGTTTGAAGGATTCTCATGACATGGTGGATCATGAGAAATGTGGAAATTTGAATGTGCTTGATGTGTTTTAAGATGAACTTGAAGATATCCAAACACTTGATGTGGTGGAAAAAGAACTTGAATTGTCTCTTGATGAAGGTTATGCAATTTTTAAAGAAGAGCATGATTCCTCTACATTGGAACCAATATATGACAAATGTTTCACACTTTTGAAAGAGCTGCATGATACTACCCATATGGATCCTTCCCATGATTAAAATTCTGCACTTTTTGATCATTTGGGTGAGTTAGTTCATTCTCCTACATCCTACAATTCCATGTTTTGCAACATTAGTCTCAATGAAGTATGGGTGAAAGGGTTCTTTTTATGGAGCCAGATGAGGAGTATGGAACTCCTAGATTTACCTTTTATGATGACATGGTTGGAGCAAATTCTTATTCACATTTGCAGCAAAATCCTTTGTTACTTTATGATGATGAACCTATGATATGAATTTGAGTCACTTAAAGACTCATGGTTTTTCTTGCTCAACACTTGGTTCATTTGATGTTGGAGGAACTTCATCCAACGCTGGGGTGAATAGATTTATGATTGGAGAAATTTTTTGTTTCCAGACACATATTTTGTTATATATTTATGATTCTCTCATTCATGGATGTATGGGTGAGACTTATTTGATTCATCTGAAGTCTCCTTGTTTTTTTTGCGCATTATTTAGTTCAGATTTTAGTGGAGATTCTTCATCCACTTCTTGAATGAAAGAATACATGGCTGAATATTTTGATGCATATCACATCCTTTTGGAGCAGCATTATAGGACATGGGATCCTCACCTATGTAATTGGAGAAGATTTTATTGGTCACTTGAAGCTTGTATGCACTTGGAAAATGGTGGTCTACTTACTTGGAGGTATAAGCACTTTCATGATTTTTTTATGAGGCACCTCCTTGGTGTACATTTTTATTATGTTGTTATGTACTTTGATGATATATATTATGTACTTGTGATGTTTGAAAGAATTCATACAAGAAAATGGGATCCCTGAATTCTCTTTCCCAATGGTATGGGTTTGAGAGAACTCTTAATTGTTGGAGTGCAATACAAGCAATAGGACCCTGGGATAGTTTTTAGTCCCATTGATTCAAATTTTTTGGGAAACAAGAAGTATGGGAGATGGATTCCCCAATTAATAAAGTGATTTTAATAATATTAGTGCAGTAGAAATCATGGTGGTTCCTCTCTAAAATATTCATAGAATCTCAAAGACTCAAAGTTGGGAAACTTAGTGGCAACTTCAAAGAATTATACAGAAAGCAGGTTCTTCAACACCCATGTTTGAAATTGCTTGAGGACAGGAAATATTGGAAAGGGAGGATTTTTCATGTCCCAAATTTTGCATTGGGTCACAATGGCCTAATCACATTTTCCATTTTCATGAGAGTTTATCAAATTGATGCTAAGGGTCAAATAATTGCCAACTTGGAGGAAAATTACTAGTCTCCTAGGTTGGGGGTGGAAGCTTTGGGATTTGGAATAAGGGGGACAATAAATGATGTTTGAAAATTAGAATTGAATAAATATTTAATAAATAAATACAATGGAAAATCAAAGTGGCAATTGATCATGAAGACACATGGAGGATGTGGGACCCACACAAGCTAGATTTTCTATGTCATATGGCATCCTCCTCTTGTAATTTAGAATCCATAAGAATACCAAGGGTCTTGGTATGAATAGGAAGGTAAATATACTTTCCATGAATAAATTAAGGTCGAATTGGAGTGGAAGAGGAAGAGCCATTTTGGAGCTAGTGAGACACTTGGACTAGATTCCCTAGCTCTATGACAACAATGATGAAGATGCTATGACACCTTTGACACAAATAATGTATGAAGGATGAAATATGAAATATATGACATTTCAGGGATAAAAATAGATCCAATAGGATGCTAAATGGATTTAGGGAAGCTAAGATGCTTCCACATGTGCTTTGGTGGAAGTGGGAGACTAGGAATTGTTGTACAAGTGGCATTCTTTAGAATCTCTTCCCAACTAGAGTTGGAATGCATATCTTGGAATGAATTTGACCCATAGAGAGCTTGGAAACTTTATAATTTTTAAGAACAAATAATTAAGGAGCTTTTGATCATTTTAAAAATTTTCATTTGTGAAGAGAGAGAGCTAGTGGATGACTAGTTTCCTGCCTTAGCCAATTTCAAGGGTGAAATATTCCCATACAAGTTGATGTGTGGAAAGGCCATTTAGGTATTTCATGGAGATTTAATGGAGTCATAAGTTACAGGTGCAAGCTACAGGGAAGCTCGTGGACACGTCAATATCAGCTTGTTCTTTTATCTATTCCAAATTTTCTCATCATATTCTTGCTTTATGGACTGAGGCGCACTTGGAGAGATATTGATTTATTTGGGAGAGATTATCATGTTTCATTTATGATGGTAATATAATTAATATACTATTTTATTCATATTCACAAAGTATCAGGTCGAAATACCAAATGGTTGTATGTAAAAGTGATTATTAATGAGCAAACATCAAACCATTTATCCACTATATTGATGTATGCCATTGTAATGTTGATGATTTCGAATGAAAGAATGCATATATGATATATATATGATGAATGGAATTCCATTGATACTTTTTTATTCATATTAATAAATTCTCAGGTCGAAATACCAAATTATTTCATGTTAAAATGTTAAACAATGAGGAAACATTGCCATTTCCCCACTACCTTGTTGTGAACCAATGTAATGTTGATGGATTCGAATGGATAAGTAAAATAATTATGTTTTATGGATGAATGGAATGTTATTTATGTATTATATGAGTTTAATTCTCATTACATAATCATTTGGAGTCATTTTTTTGAGTTTCATGGAATTTGGAGAAGCTTGCCTATTATTTCCCCCAAGGTTGAAACTAGTCTTTTTGTATCTAATTTAAGGGAGTTATAGCAGAAATTAAAATTTGAATTGTGATGCATATGAGTTAATTTTTATTTTATTTATATTTACCCTTATTCCATTCAGAAATTTGATTTGTATTGAGTGCATTTGGAAATTCATTTTCATCATTTACCCATAGGGGATTTGAACCACAAGTTGCTTGTAAAACTCCATACATTGAAAAGATTGACAAAGTGAGCTGAAGAAGTAATTTTATGGTTTAAATACACCTATAAACACAATTTTTATTTATTAACATCATTCATACATATTATGGTACAATTTGAGGGCATTAGGAGCTATTTGGAGCCATCTACCATTGGGGATTTGAGCCTCAAAATTACTAGTAAATTCCATGAGTCTCTTGGATACCTAATCGACCCAAAAACAACATATAATTCTGAAATTATACTTTAATTAATGTATTATAACATATATAAGTATCTTACCAACCATTAGTGGAGTTTGTATAGTTTCTGGAAGTGATTTGTTCCAGGACTCATGGGGGATTTCCACCTCCCAAATTGACTAGTCTTGTCCCGAAACTTATTCCCTTGAAAATTGTAAACCATGGTTGGGTATATAAGTTTATTATATGTCTTATATATTTTTTAATGTGTCCCATCACCCCTCATGACCTTCCTCACCAAGTTTGAAAGTAATTGGAGGAGTTTGGAATCAGTTGTATCCATATACCGAGAGTTGAAATTTGGTCAATTTGGGCACTTTGGGAAAATTATCTACAAGGGAAATTACAGCTATTCCATTGTTCTAATGGAATTGTAGTATCATGCATCAAGTTTTCTTATGAGTGACCTTTCATTTTATACAGGCCACCTTCTTCTGTCCCGATGACAGATGCATCTTCTAGAGATTTTCCTCTAGGACACATAAGAACTTCTCCATTTATAAAGGAAACCATAAACATTTTATTATATAAGGCTGAGATAGAAAGTAATTTCTTCTTCAATCCTGGAACATATAGCACATCCTTCATCTTCATCGGGGTTCCTGAATCAAGCTTGTATGTAGCTTCTCATATTCCCTTGATGGGATATTGACAGACATCCCGTAGTGAAACTTTATAATGGGAGTCATTTTCTTGAAGAATGGAGAGAGACTTCTTCTGACCTATAATGTTCTTTTAAGCACCATTATCAATTATCCATGTGTCATTTCCAGGTGCCACATACCAAGAGAGACCGAAGAATAAAAATGTATTCTTCAATTTCTTCCTTTGCTAACTTCTTGGGAGGTTTTTCTTACTCTTCTGTTGCTAAATGAGCATGGAATATTTTGTTATTCCTCCTCTTATATTCTTATTTTCTTTTTGGACATATTGTGTCAATGTGTCCTATCTTATCACAATGGTAACATTGATAAGAGGAGAAGTCTTTCTTATTGTAATCTCCTTTTTGTTCTTTTGAAACTTCTTAGGAGGATGAGACTCCTTATGAATTTATTTCTTGAAAATGATGTTTTAATTTTATTATTATGGCATGAGTATATAGAAAATGGTCATCATATATGAGTAGTGCTTCTCAATTTGCTACACTAGCTTCCTCTTGAAAACATTCTTCCCATAGGACTTCAAATTGTAGGCTTTCCTTTTTTGCACAAATTGTTTGGATGTAAGAATCCCATGGTATATTAAGACCATTGAGAGAAGTCATTATTAATTCATATTCATGGATCTTATATTCAATTGCTTCTAGTTTTTATTTGAATTGAGAAACCCTTGTGAAGTATTCTTGGATAGATTCACCCTCATGCATATTTGTTATTTTGAGTTGGGATCTCAAATTCATATTCCGGTTGATGTTTCTTCCTTCATGCATTCTTCATAGGGAATCAAACATCTCCATAGGTGTATCCTTGGAGGACACTTGAGGAATCAAGTGACCCTTGATAGAATCTGCTAAGATCCATTTGGTTCTAATCATGTCCTTCTTATACTTTTCCTTTGCTTCATCTTCTTCAGGATCCAGCACAACTTCCTTGATACACTTTGCAATATCATTATCTTGTTGAATAAGTCCAATTTTGTATTTCCAAACATGAAATTTTTCTATGCCTTCCAACTTGTCATCAAGCTAAGTGCTTGGAGGCATCTTGTCCTAGAGAATAGAAAATGATAAAAAAACTGAAATGTCTCAGAAATGAAAACTGTACTTACCAAAAGGTGTGCTTTACTGAGGAAAATATGATGGTACAATTAGTTTTTGAATAATACAAATTCTAAACCTTGAAACTGGACTTGCAAAATTCTAGACTACAGTTTCTTGGGTTCTAGTTCTGTACTTTTTGTTTTCTTGTTCCAAGTCAGACTAGGGTTTGAGTTTCTTAACAATATTCCTAGTGAAAAACTTTGATTGCTAAAAGATGCGCCTAGGAGGGGCACAGTTCCCAATGTCACTTGCACTAAAAAATCCTCTTTAGTGGAAAACCCTAATTTTCTTGTCCAGAGAAGCAGAGAGAGATTTACCGAGTGAAAGCTACTCCTTTTAGGCTAGCTCTGATACCATGTTAAGTTTTATATGTTTTTATATATTAATTCCTAACTTCATAAGCATTTAATACATTTTCTACTATAACAACATAAAGAGGATCGTTGAAATAAACACAATAACAAGGTACACAACAATTTACTCTGGGAAACTCAAAAGGGAAAATTTAATTAAAACTTCCTCAATATAGAATACCAGGGTGAAATTCCCAAAGAACAAGGCCTCACAAGAGAGAGAAGGACTAAACGCTAACATGAGAGCCAAAACACCAAAGACACTTCTCCTCCTCCTCTGTCCTTCCTCTTTCTCTCTCTTGCACAATACATGAGTAAGTGGGTGTGTATAAATGAGGGAGGGTGCCTCCCTATTTATACTAATATCCTAGCTGATATTTTAACCTAACTGGTCCAACCTATCAAACTAATAGGGCCTAACTACCTAGGAAAACTCATAATAATATTTATATTAATATTTTCTGGGTACTATTGACCCGACTTACAATGAAGGGTTTACCTCATGAATCCTACATGACCTTTTACATTAATGACATCTCCTAAAGGAGGAATAATAATAATAATGTAAAGTACAAGTAGAATATTCTTTGAAGTTACATTATTTCAACAAATCAATGTGGCTAAGGAAGCTACTTGTTGGGTTTTTCAGGGAGAAGATTACATACATTCACTCTAATAATAAGAGCTATATTAATCTCTCAGAAAACCCTATGTTTTGTAATAATTTGAAACACATTGATATGAAGTATCACTTCATCAAATACATGGTCCAGAGATGTGTAGTAAGAATTCAATACATTCTTACTAATTAGTATATTGCAGATTGCATATGTGTTAACTAAGCGTCTATCAATGATGAAGTATAGGTACTTCCAAGAAAAGATTAGCATGGAAGAGAATGCCTCCCTCACTGAGAGGGTTGTTAAAGTTACAACATCACGAGCCATCTTCCAATCCAATATTATGTCCGGATTGGGCCTCATGTGTTGAGGTAGGGATCCTAAGTTGGACTCGAGAACTTGGAGTAAATTCTTGGGTTGGACTCAAGAATGACTAATCCCTCTGTGTAAAAGATTATTCCACATGTGTTGAGGTGAATTCTTTGATATGTCAAAGTGATGATGTTTTACAATATTTTTGGACAAGGCTAAGGACTTGTGTTTCTAGTTGGATCCTCATGTGTTGAGGTGGAACTCCAGTGTAGAGGTGATGATTTTTATATCGAAGCATTAATGTTGTGTGATGTATACTAACCATGGTCATTCGAGATGGATAAAGATATTAAGTCTCCTCTGTATACTGGCCATCTATAGAGTGAATTACTTTAGCATATGATCACTTGGTTTGGGAGTAGTATAATATGATCACAACATCTAATCAATATTCTTAGCATAATCTAATATGGTAGATAAATTAAAGTTAGTACATATTGACCATGCATTTAATTTAAGAGATAAAGATAAAATGCATAAATAACAAAGAGAATTTGAATTTCTCATGAGAAGAATTTAGTTGACTAAAGAGAACTCAATTTGTTAAGCTTCAGTTCAATTAACAATGTATGCCTTAGTTAATTAAAGGAGAACTAACAGTGGTCACTTTAGTAAATCAGTCAACATGATTTTAGTTAATAATAGTTAACTAAAGTGTTAAAAATAAGAACTAGTTAACGAAAGTGTTTTTCATGATGACACTTTAGTTAAAAATAAAATACGACACTTAAGTTATGACACTTGAGTTAGCACCATAACTAAGTGATCCTAAATCTAGTTAGAAGTTGAGTTCATCCTGAAGTAGGTAGAGAATGATTTAATGTCAAAAAGGAAATGAATTATGCATAGTGTATGTAGGATTGAAGAAACCGAGGTGCATATCAATTCTCCAAGATGAGAATTCACTATAGTTTGCATGGGAGCCTAATTGCTCATGCAGTGATTCACTACTTATTGCATGGGACTGATTTTTTCTAGTTATTAATGTGTTGGACACATTGCAAAGTTCATATGATTGATCTCTCTTCTCTATTGCTCGGTATCTATGCTTGAGGTATTTTGTTCTCTCTTATCTTGCACTTGGGGTATCGAAAGCAATCTGCTATTGTAAAATACATTCTCTACTATATATCATAATTATACTTAGAATATTTATTGGGGTTTTCCATCCTCATTGTTTTTATGGTTTTCCCCAGGGTACATCCTGTGTTATGTTTGAATGCTTGTGTATGAATGGTTCACTGATTTCAATCATTCAATATTTCTTCACTTAAACAAATAAATATAAAAAGGTCAACCAAAATTCAACATTATTGTTGAGCTTTACTCATTGTGCTTAAGTGATGTAACAATGTCTATTGAAACCACCATTCTTATTAGAAATTTTACTCTCTCTATTTTTGTTGTTTACCTATTTTCCCAACAGACAATCTATAAAACTTCACTCTCCTGAAAGGGATAAAAATATGAATTTTTGGTTAAAAACCCATAACACTCCTTTAGCACATCATAATTGGTTGAAACCTATGTCATTTGAAAGAGGACGTATTAAAATACTATAGAAAAAAAATTAAACTCAAAGGGGTCAAATTTTCATAGACAACTCAAGACCAAGGTCATCTAGAAGGACAACCCACGTGCACAAACAAGGGTTTTTAAAGGTATGTTAGATTGAAACCTGCATAAATTTTGTTTGGAATATATGTTTTGGGAAATTCAAAAGGTGTGATAAAGAGTAAATAGGTAATAACTCTAGTAAATATCAATGGGATCAGATGAAAAAAGGTGGAGAAAGAAAGTATACACCCATTAACCTCTTGAAGGCTCATCCATAACACAAGATGAACATGATGATTTGAAATTTCTAGTGCCCATTCTTAATAATAGAGTATATAACCTTAAAAAAATATAATGATAAAAAAGGGATACATCATGAATATGGTAAATAATAATGAATCCCAAACACTTAAAGTGGATATGCAATATGGTTTACAAACATTCAAAGGGGATATGAAAGATGGATTTCAAACATTCAAAGGGGATATGAAAGATGGATTCCAAACATTCAAAGGGGATATACAAGTTGAATTCCAAAAATTCAAAGAAGATATCCATGTGACTTAAAAAAACATGAGGGGGGAACTTGTGATGGATTTAACCAACCTACTTAGCCAAAATAATCTCCTAAAGAAGAGTATAATGATAACAATTAGTTGGTGGAGTCCACATCATACCAAGAGAAAATTCTATTATACTCAGAGAAAAAGATCACAGAGTCCTAGAAACTTAATGGCTCATTACACCAAGATCCACAAAATTCCAGGTTCAACTTGGGCCAAGGAAGTACTCCATTCTCAAGATTGATATGAGAATTTTTTATGGAAATTATCCAATAACATATGGATATTCCAAATGGAGCAATTCTTTGATCTAAACCAAATGTCAACTTTACAAAAGGTAACTATTGCATCCTTATATTTAGAACTTGATCAATTTTTATGGTATCAATGGTTTTGTGATCGTAAAAGGAATATATTGTTTCTTGGTTTATATTTATGGAGGAATTGATAGCACATTATGGATAGAGTAACACCTTATTTATCCAATTGATAATTCTCAATAAGAAAGGTCTAGTTACAAAGCATGCTAATAAATTTTAGAAGTTGAGTCTTAGAGTGGAGAACATTCCATAGGGTAATTTGTTGGACCTCTTTAATGGATACTCTAAAGGAGAGAATTCAACATGAGATTTGTATCTTTGAACCTAAATAACTAGAGAATGAAAAAAATATGGCTAATATAAGGTTTTCTACTAACGCCTATAGAGAGGGAAATGTTTCCTCCCCCAACCTATATTAATGAACAAGTTTGTCACCTTAGCAAGTGAAAGAAATAAGAGCAAACATACTATGTTTCAATTATGATAACAAGTAAAACAAAGGGAATAAGTGCAATGAGAAGAAATTATTCTACATAGATTGTGAAGAGGAAGATGATCCAGAACATAAACAATCTTAATAGTTAGATCTAGAATATATATTCTAACAATATCTTGCCATGCACTTGAAAACATTAGCACTTCTAAAACTCTCAAGATAGAAGGACATATAAAATGTAAAAATAAAAGTTAACGATGTTGATTGATTCTACTAGTACCCATAGCTTCATTAATTGGAAATTAACCAAACTTATCTATTTCTTTGTATATCTAGCATCATAATTTCAAGTAATGATTGCATATGGAAGCACCATAAATTGTTCATGGAAATTTCAAAGTATTAATCTTACTATGGAGGGGTATTTATTGTGTATTCTAGTGATTGCAATCCAAATAGGTGGTGTTTATTTTGTACTAGGGGTCCACTAGCTACAAACATTTGGGGACAATAACCCTTAATTTTCAGGAACTTTTCATGATATTATAAAATTCAAGCACAAGAGATATAGAAAGAAAGAACAATTGTTACAACACATGCATGCGGATCTTTACATCATTGAGTGCCAAAATACTTGTGAAAAATGTTTGCAACGGAAATTCATTATCATTAACTCAATAGCTTCTTTACAATGCTAAAAAATGGCATGAATAGCCAAGCAATTCGAATCCTAGGGAGATCATTCGAATTCAATGCATGAGAGTGTCTTACTAGTCAGTTAACACCACTCAGAACATCAATTAACCACTTAACTGCAATGTGATTGACTTTAACTAACTTGGTGGTAGTTTAAACTAAGTCCAAATAATTCAAAACTCAACTGAATGCCTAAAATTAGGTGAGGGCGCCTTTTTGTCTCCATTTAACTCCATTGAATGCCAAAAATTAGGTGATGGCTCCTTTATGTTTCTAGTTATCTAATAATTAGGTCAAATTAGGTCAAATATGGTAAAAGAGTGCCCTTTTTACTCCAATTAACTGAGTATTAGGTGTAAATGTTCCTAATGGACTTAGTTGGGTGCTTTAATCATGCAAATCATCCCAGTTAGGTTCCTTTAATGAAGGAGGAGGCCTAGATAACTAAAACTGGTGAGATGTCCAAGAAGTAAGCACATGTTTGAGTCAAAATACTTAGGATACATGGTAAATTAGTCTGTTAATACCAAATAAATGAAGTGTAGTTGGAAAATGACTCCAACACCCCCCTTAAGCTAATATAATTTGGAGGAGTAATAATAAAGTGTGACTTGACAACAAAGTCCATAGGTCACCTTGTATACAAATAATCCAAAATATGCTCAAAACTCTAAGTGAGGAAAGAGGGAAAAACCCAGTGGGAAAGAAACACCCCCCTCAAATCGAACATTGAAGGATCTAAACCTTCATCACCATATTAGAACTCACCCTTAATAGTAAACTAAATTAAGAGAACTTCTTCTCAATGAAGCTCTTAGTGAAGATGTCTGCAATTTTCTCTTTTGTAGGGAAATATTGCAGTACAATGGTTTTGTCATGCACACGCTCTCAGATGTAATGCATGTGGATCTCTATATGCTTGTTCCTATGTATCTGAACTAGATATTTCGATATCTTTATAGCACTTTAATTGTCACAAAAACTAACAGTATAAGTGGTGCTACCAATATCAAACTCGACTAGAATACCCTGCAACCAAGCTGCCTGAATGCAAGCATTAACTCCTCCTCGATATTTCGCCTCTACAAAAGATAAGGAAATGGATTCCTGATTTTTGATTGACTAGAAAATAGGCCCTATACCAATCATGAAAACATATATGGAAGTGGACTTCCAATCAATTCTATCACCTACACAATCTGAATCAATGAATCCAACCAAGTCAAAATCGGAATCGACAACATAGTGAATGCCAAAATGTCTCGTATCCTGCACATAATGTAGGATCCTTTTGGATGCCTTCCAGTGAATATCATGGGGCTACTACATTTCCATTTACATAGCACTCATGGCATAATAAATGTTAGGCCTATATCATGTCAGATACAAAAGACTACCAATATGTTTCCAGTAGAGTGTAGAATCACCATCCTAAAGACTTATTCTTGAGATGAATGGGAATGGTGAATATTTGCATTATTCCATTTTGACATTATTTATAAGGTCCAAAGAATATTTTTTATCCATATATCATGATCCCATCAAAATTCTAAATGGTTTCAATACCAAGAAATTGCTTCAGCAGGCCTAAATCACTCATATCAAATGCTTGGTGTAAAGCAGTTTTTATTGTGAAGATCGAAGAAAGACTCTTATTGTAATAAATAAGTTATCCAAATAAAGTATAATTATCATAAAATTACCTTCATTCTAATATATATACACATTCGTATCATATTTTCATCTCGCAAAGTTTTGTGACAAAAGAAAGGAATCCATCTTTGCATACCATGCCCTTGGCACCTGTTTTAAACCATAAAAAGATTTCCTTCATCTGCAAACAAGTGTTGGATATGATATGTAACATTTGGTATGTTTCATGTATATATATTCTTGAATATCCCCATGAATAAAGGACCTATTCACATCCATGTGGTGCACCTCCCAGTGCTTTGATGCAGAAATTGACAAAACTAGCCGAATCGAGTCCATTTTTTCAATCGATGCAAAATTTTCTATGTAGTCCACACCTTGAAATTTTGAGAAACATTTTTCCACCAAAATTTATTTTTATTTGTAGGTTGAAACATCAGCAACAACATTTTTTTGGTATAGCCATTTTCATTGAACCAATTTCCTCCTAGGTGGGAGTCAAACTAGCTCCCATGTTGCATTTTTCTAAAGAGAATTGTACTCTTCATCAATGGAAGTTTTCCATCTCGGATCATATTGGGAATGGTAGTATGATTTTGGATATGACCAATCATCATAAAAAAAAATCGTATATCAATGGATCAACATATGAAGGAGCCATACCTTCTCTTTGAAAGTCTGCTCGGGTTCTTCTTGGATCGGCAGGATTTCCGATGTTGGAACCAACAGATATGAGAGTCTTTTCTACCCACTTTGGAAACTGAGTGGGATCATTTATATATGAATCCAAATATGATTATTAATTTTAATTAATATAATACATAATATCAGAAATATCGAACATAAAATTTCAGTATCATCTCTGGAATCTTCTTCTGGAAGAGGAAGCAATTTGGCAGTTTCTTCCTCCACTAGTTGTAGATCATGAAGTGGTTCTTCAAATTTGACACTTATCTCGATGAATATTCTTTTGGATATGATATCCCTAATTTTGTATCCTTTGTATTATTTATAATATCTAATTATTATGCACTCAGTACTTTGTGGTTCCAAATATCTTCTCTTATCAAACAAAATTCTAGCCCATGCAGTGGACCTGAAAAACCCTAAGATGTGACACATAAGGATTGTGACCAATGTAGGCTTTGAAAGGAGTTTTAAATTTGATATATGATTTTGGAACTATGTTATGAATGTATTCATCAAAATTCATGGCCTCAACCCAAATATTTGAATCCAAACCTTTCGACTCAAGCATACAAGTAGCCATCTCTTTCAATGCTCGGGTTTTCCTCTCCTCTACACCATTATGCTGAGGTGTGTAGGGGAATGTGTCCTAGATTTGGATTCCATTGTCTGAAAAAAGTTGTAGAAGATATGTTTTGATATATTATCCACCATTATCATATCTAACAACTTTTATCTTTCTCCTAGTGGCAGTCTTAACAGAATCCTTGAAAATTTTGAACCTTTCAAACACTTTCAATTTGTTCTTGAGAAAGCAGACCCATGTGAACCTGGAAAAGTAATCAATGAATATGAGAACATAGATTGATCCATTCATGGACATATTCAGTAATGTACCATTGATATCACTATGAATTATCCCCAAAATACAAGAAGCTCTTCTACCTTTGCCTCGATCAAACTTGTGCTCATGATGCTTGCCAATTATGCAACCTTTGCATATCCCTTTTGAGGATTTAATGTTCAGAAGGAATTCAACCGTGGAATTATTTTGTAGAATAAGAAAATACGTATAATTAAGGTTTCCAAACCTCTCATTCCATAGTCAAATAACCTCATTTACATGAATTAGAAGGACACTTGGCTTTGAATATGGAAAAAATGGAAAATTCATATGTTTTTGCAGCATGATTTACCTTGCCTACTCAATGATATTACCAGTGGTAATTTCATAAATTTCAACAGTACTAGGGATGAATACGACCTTCTTGGGAAAACCAGTATGTTTCATTTGATACATAGGAAGCAAGTTGGAAGCTAGAGAAGGGACATACATAACATTTTGAAAACTGCCATGTTCTAATTGAATTGTACCTTTTCCTTTCAATGAAATTTGTGAATCATCTCCCATGTGGATAAATATGCAACTTTCGAAGTCCATTGATGAGAAATATTCTTTTCTTACAACCATGTGATTCGAAGCTCCTGAATCTATGAAAAGATATTTTGAATTCGAAACACTTTCCATGAGTGCATGACCTCTTTATGGATGATCATTCCAATCTCCATTGTCCTTCTTCCTTGTGCTATCTAGAAGAGTGATATTGTTATTATCCAATAGAAGGGCCATTTGATCAATAGTATTCTTCATGCATGGTATTTTAGGATGAAATCCCCTACGACAATAAGAACACATTGTCTTCTCCTTGCTCCTTTCCTTTTCTTTCTTTGAGCCCGAGGTCTCATTTGACTACCTGGCCTTCTCCTTCTACTTAGGATAATCAAAATTTGTCTTCTCCTTCTACTTTGGATTTTCTTTAGAATTTGTAGCCTTGGGTCCTCCAACAAATAGGGATTTATCCTTAGAGGATCTCATGAACCCCATCTAAAATAGCTTGGCATGCTCTTTGGTTAAGGACTCAATGAATGCATTCAAGGATGGCATATTCCAATTTAGAATGAATATTTTTTAGGAATTAAAGGTAGAGACAAACACTGAATAATCTCCTCCTATTTTTGAAAGGATTGAAATAACCAACTGATCATCCATCTTCTCTTCACCACATTGCTTCAACTAAAGCACCAAATGCTTGAACTTGGTGAAAAACTAATTAATTGTTTCAGAATTTCTAGGATTGAGGGAAATCAATTCATTCTCTAACTGATAAAACCTCAATTCATCATGCTTGTCTAAGATATTAGCAAGTTGTTTCCATAATTATTTTGGAGTCTTCAATACACTGACATGGAAGAGAAGATATTTCTAAATACCGAGACATAAGAAACTATAAGCTTCATCAAGCTTATTCATTTACTTGGAATTATCTATAGATGCATTAGGATTTGGTTTAAACCTATGTCATTTGAGAGAGGACATATTAAAATACTACAAAAAAACAATTAACTCAAAGGGGTCTAATTTTCATAGATAATCTAGGACCAAGATCATTTAGCAAGACAACCCACTTGCACAAAAAAGGGTTTTTAAAGGTATGTTAAATTGAAACCTGCATAAATTTTGTTTGGAATATATGTTTTGGGAAATTAAAAAGGTGTGATAAAGAGTAAATAAACAATAACTCTAGTAAATATCAATGGGATCATATGGAAAAATGTGGATCAATAAAGTCTAAACCCATTAACCTCTTGAAGTCTCATCCATAACACAATATGACCATGATGATTTGAACTTTATAGCGTCCATTCTTAACAATAGATAATAAAACATTAAAAAATATAATGATAAAAAAGGGAGACATCATGAATATGGTAAATAATAATGAATTCCAAACATCTCAAGTGGATATGCAAGATGGTTTACAAACATTCAAAGGGGATATGAAATATGGATTCCAAACATTAAAAGGGGACATGAAATATGGATTCCAAACATTCAAAGGGATATGAAATATGGATTCCAAACATTCAAAGGGGATATACAATTTGAATTCCAAAAATTCAAATTAGATATCCATGTGACTTAAAAAAACATGAGGGGGGAACTTGTGATGGATTTAACCAACCTACTTAGCCAAAACTCATCTCCTAAAGAAGAGTATAAGGAGAAAAATTAGCTGGTGGAGTATAATTCATCCGCAGAGAAAATTCTATTATACTCGGAGAACAATATCATGGAGTCGTAGAAACTTGATGGCTCATTACACCAAGATCCACAAAATTCCAGGTTCAACTTGGGCCAAGGAAGTACTCAATTCCCAAGATTGATATGAGAAATTTTTATGGAAATCATCCAATAACATATGGATATTCCATATGGATAAATTATTTGATCTAAACCAAGTGCCAACTTTACAAAAGGTAACTATTTCATCCTTATATTTAGAACCTGATCAATTTTTATGGTATCAATGGCTTTGTGATCATAAAAGGAATATATTGTTTCTTGGTTTATATTTATGGAAGAATTGATATCACATCATGGAGAGAGTAACACCTTATTTATCCAATTGATAATTCTCAATAAGAAAGGTCTAGTTACAAAGCATGCTAATAAATTTCAGAAGTTGAGTCTTAGAGTGAAGAACATTCCAAAGGATAATTTGTTGGATCTCTTTATGGACACTCTAAAGGAGAGAATTCAACATGAGGTTTATCTCTTTGAACCTAAATCACTAGAGAATGAAAAAATATGGCTACTATAATGGTTTTTAATAATGCCTACAGAGAGGTAAATGTCTCCTCCCCCAACCTATATCAATTAGCAAGTTTGGCACCTTAGCAAGTGGAGGAAATGAGAGAAAAGGGACTATGTTTCAACTATGATAACAAGTAAAACAAAGGGAATAAGTGAAATGAGAAGAAATTATTCTACATAGATTATGAAGAGGAAGATGATCCAAAACATAAACAATCTCAAGAGTTAGATCTAGAATATATATTCTAATAATATCTTGCCATGCACTAGAAAACATTACCACTTCTAAAACTCTCAAGATAGAAGGACATGATATAAAAATAAAAATGGTAACAATGTTGATTGATTCTAATAGTACACATAACTTAATTAAATGGAAATTATTCTAATTTCTCTATTTCTTTGTATATCTAGCACCAAAATTTCAAGTAATGGTTGCATATGGAAGTACCATAAATTGTTCATGGAAATTTCAGAGTATTAATATTACTATGGAGGGGTATTTATTGTGTATTCTAATGATTGCAAGCCAAATAGGTGGTGTTGATTTTGTACTAGGGTTCCACTAGCTACAAACATTTGGGGACAATAACCCTTAATTTTGAAGAACTTTTCATGATATTATAAAATTCAAGCACAACAGATATAGAAAGAAAGAACAATTATTACAACAGATGCATGCAAAAATTTACATCATTGACTGCCAAAATACTTGTGCAAAATGTTTGCAACAGTAATTCATTATAATTAACTTAGTACTTGTTTACAATGGTAAACAATGGGATGAATGACCAAGCAATTAGAATCCTAGGGAGTTCATTCAAATTCAATGCATGAGAGTGTCTTACTAGTAAGTTAACACCACTCGGAACATCAGTTAACCACTTAACTGCAATGTGATTGACTCTAACTGGATCAAAGGTAGTTTAAAGTGAGTCCAACTAAGTCAGAACTCAAGTGAAAGCCTAAAATTAGGTAAGGGTGCCTTTTTGTCTCCAGTTAACTCAACCGAATGCCAAAAATTAGGTGAGGGTGCCTTTCTGTCTCCAGTTAACTGAGAATTAGGTAAAATTAGGTTAAATATGGTAAAAGAGCACCTTTCCGACTCTGGTTAACTGAATATTAGGTATAAATGTTCCTAGTGGATTGATTTGGGTGATTTAATCATGTAAATCATCCCAGTTAGGTTCCTCTAATGAAGAAGGAGGCCTAGATAGCTGAAACTGATGAGATGTCAATGATGTAAGCACATGTTTGAGTCAAAATACTTAGGATAAGTGGTAAATTAGGTTGTTAAGCCAAAATAAATTATGTGTAGTTGGAAAATGACTCCAACACCCCCCATTAAGTAATATAATGTGGATGATTAAAAATAAATAGGGCCTTGATAACAAAGGCCATAGGTCACCCTGTATAGAAATCATCCAAAAGATGCTAAAAAATATAAATGAGGAAAGAGGGAAAACCCCAGTGGGAAAGAACCCCCCCCCCCTCAAAGTAAATACTGAAGTATCTAATCTATCCTCACCATAGTATAACTCACCCCCAAAAATGAACGTAGGTAAGAGAAATTCTTCTCGGTGAAGCTCTAGGTGAAGATGTCTGCAATTTTCTCTTTTGTAGGGCAATATTGCAGTACAATGGTTCTGTCATGCATGAGATTTCAGATGTAGTGCATGTGGATATAAATATTCTTGGTCCTCTATCTCTGAGCCAGATATTTCAAGATATTTATAGCAATCTGATTGTCACAAAAAAAATGACAGTATAATTGGTGCTACAAATATCAAACTCAACTAGAATACCCTACAACCAAACTACCTGAATGCAAGCATCGACTGCTCCTCGATACTCTGCCTCTACAAAATATAAGTAAATGGATTCCTTATTTTTTCTTTACTATAAAATAGGCCTTATAGAAATCATGAAAACATATACGGAAGTGGACTTCTGATCAATGCTCTCACCTGCCCAATCTGAATCAATGAATCGGAATCAACAACATAGTGAATGCCAAAATGTATCGTACCATGTACAAAATGTAAGATCCTTTTGGATGCATTCTAGTTAAGCTCATGGGGATACTGCATGAACCTGGACACAACACTCATGGCATAATAAATTTTAGGCCTAGAGTGTGTCAAATACAAAAGACTACCAATCAGTTGTTGGTAGAGTGTAGAGTCACCATTCTCAAGGCTGATTCTTGAGAGAAATGGGAATGGTGAAGCTTTACATTCTGCCATATTGAAATTATATAGCAGGTAAAATTAATATTTTGATTCAGATATCATGATCCCATCAAAATTCTGAGTGATTTCAAGACAAATAAATTGCTTCAGCAGTCCTAAATCACTCATATCAAATGCTTGGTGTAAAGCATATTTTATCCACATAAAGTACTATTATCAGAAAATTAACTTCTTCTTCTTTTATATACAAATTTTAATCTTATTTTCATCTCACAAATCTTTGTGACATAATACAGGAATCCATCTTTACATACCATGCCCTTGGGGCCTGTTTTAAACCATACAAAGATTTCTTTCATCTGAAAACAAGTGTTGGATATCATATGTAACCTTCAGGATTTTTTATTTTTATCTCTTCCTGAATATCCCCATAAATAAATTAACTCTTCACATCCATGTGGCACACCTCCCAGTGCTTGGATGCAAAAATTTCCAAAACTAGCCAAATTGAGTCCATTTTTGCAACCGATGCAAAAGTTTCTGTGTAGTCCACACCTTGGACTTGTGAAAAAACATTTTTCCACCAAAATTGATTTTTATTTTTAGCTTGATCCATCATCAGCAACCTTGGTTTGGAATACCCATTTGCATTGAACCAATTTCCTCCCAGATGGAAGTGGAACTAACTCCCATGTTGCATTTTTCTAAAGAGAATTGTACTCTTAATCCATCGAATTTTTCCATCTCAGATCATGTTGGGAATGGTAGTATGATTTTGGATGTGATACAATCATCATAAAACAATTTTTTGATATAAAAAAACCAACATATGAAATATTCATACCTTCTCTTTGAAAGTTTGTTCGGGTTCTTCGTGGATCAATAGGAAACTAAGGGGGGTCATTTATATATGAATATGAATATGATTCTTAATGCTCATTAATATCAGATATAATATCATAAATATCATAACATAAAATTTCATTATCATGTCCCGAATTTTCTTCTGGAAGAGGAAGAAATTTGGTAGTTTCTTCCTCCGCTAGTTGTAGATCATGAAGCGGTTCTTCAAATTTGACACTTCTCTCGATGAATATTATTTTGGATATAATATCCATGAGTTTTTATACTTTTTTTTCTTTAGCATATCTAATTATTATACACTCAGTACTTTATGGTTCCAAATATCTTCTCTTATCAAGCGGAATTCTAGCCCATGCAGTGCACCTAAAAAACCTAAGACGTGACACATAAGGATTGTGACCATTGTAGGCTTCAAAAGGATTTTTAAATTTAATAGATGAGTGTGGAAATATGTTATGAATTTATGCATCAAAATTAATGGCCTTATCCCAAATATTTGAATCCAAACCATTCGACTCAAGCATACAAGTAGTCATCTCTTTCAATGCTTAGTTTTTCCTCTCTGCTACACCATCCTGCTGAGCTGTGTAGGGGACTGTGTGCTAGATTTGGATTCCATTGTCTGTAAAAAGTTGCACAATATATATTTTTATATATTCTCCACCATTATCAGATCTAATATCTTTTATCTTTCTCCTAGTGGCAGTCTCAACAGAATCCTTGAAAATTTTGAACCTTTCAAACACATCTGATTTGTTCTTGAGAAAGCAGACCCATGTTAACATGGAAAATTCATCAATGAATATGAGAACATACCTTGATCCATTCATGGATTTATTTTGTAATGGACCACTGATACCACTTTGAATCAACCCCAAAATAGAACAAGCCCTGCTAGCTTTGCCTCGATCAAACTTGTGCTCATGATGCTTGCTAATTATGCAACCTTTGCATATCCCTTTTGAGGATTTAATGTTCAGAAGGCATTCAACCATGGAATTATTTTGTAGAAGAAGAAAATAATTATAATTAAGGTGTATAAACCTCTCATTCCATAGTCGAGTAACGTCATTTCCATGAGTCAAAAGGGAACTTGGCTTTGAATATGGAAAAAAATGGAAAATTCATATGTTTTTGCAGCATGATTTGCCTTTCCTACTACAACGATATTACCCATGATAATTTCATAAATTTAAACATTATTAGGGATTAATACATCCTTATTGGGCCAACTATCATGTTTCATTTGTTACACATCAAGCAGGTTCAAAGTTAGATAAGGGACATACAGAACATTTTGAAAACTTCCATGTTCTAAGTGAATTGTACATTTTCCTTTCGATGAAATTTGTGAATCATATCCCATGTGGATGGAGATGAAAATTTAGGATTCCAATGATGAGAAATATTCTTTTCTTACAACCATGTGATTCGAAGCTCCTAAATCTATGACAAGAGATTTTGAATTCGAAACACTTTCCATGAGTGCATGACCTCTTTCTGGATTATCATTCCAATCTCCATTGTCCTTCTTCCTTGTGCTATCTAGAAGAGTGATATTTTTATTCTCCAAGACAAGGTACATATAATCAATAATCTTCTTTATGCATGAGCTTTTAGGATTAAATCCCCTACCACAATAAGAACACTTTTTCTTGTCCTTTCTCCCTTGCTTGTCTTTCTTTGAGCCTGGGGGCTCATTTGACTGCTTGGTCTTTTCCTTTTGCTTAGGATGATAAAAATTTATCTTCTCCTTCTACTTTGGCTTTCTTTTAGAATTTGTAGTGTTGGTTCCTTGAACAAATAGATCTTTCTCCTTGGAGGATCTCATGGACCCCATCTAAACAATCTTGTAATGCTCTTTGGTTAAGGACTCAATGAATGCATTCAGGGATGGCATCTTCCAATTCAGACTGGTGAGTTTCCCCAAATGAAAAGTAGAGACAAACAATGGATAATCGAATCCTATTTTTGAAAGGATTGAAAGAATCAACTGACCATCATTCTTGTCTTCAACACATTGCTTCAACTAAAGCACCAAATGCTTGAACTCGGTGAAAAACACATTAATTGTTTCAAAATTTCTAGGATTGATGGAAATCAATTGATTCTCTAACTGATAAACGCTCAATTCATGATTCTTGCCAAAGAGATTGTCAATTTGTTTCCATACTTGTTTTGGAGTCTTCAATCCACTGAGATGGAAGAGAAGATATTTCGAAATACTAAGACATAAGAAACCATAAGCTTCAATAATATTATGCATGTTCTTGGAATTATCTATAGCTACATTAGGATCTAGTTATGTTCCCATAGTGACTCTGTAGAGTCCCTTGGAGTGCAATATGATCTCTATATATTTCTTCCCTTGGTGATAATTAAAGGGAGTAAGGATATTGTTTGAAGAAGGGTCCATCTTTAGCTATATCAAATGCAATAGGAGGATTTTGAGACATCTGAAGTCACAAACAAACAACAAAATTTAAGTCAAACAACCTGCACTTTTTAAGTTGCATCACTCCTGGCATAGTTTATCAAGCAAGCTTGATAAACTAGTTATGAAATTTTGCAAGCTTTATGTGGAAAACTTTTCGCTTCTGGGGCAAGGTTGGAAACATTTTGAGCAATGTTGCTCAATATTCATAAAAGATCCATGTAAAAATATACATAAGAGTTTCATTGTCCTTCTATATCTTTGATACCATATAAAATTCAAGCACAACAGATCTAGAAAACAAGAACTATTGTTACAATGGATCCATGTGGATCTTTACATCAATGAGTGCCAAAATACTTGTGTAAAATGTTTGCAACAATAATTCATTATCATTAACTTAGTAGTTGGTTCACAATTCTAAACAATGGCATGAATAGCCAAGCAATTATAATCCTAGGTAGTTCATTCGAATTCAATGCATGATAGTGGCTTACTGGTTAGTTAACACCACTTGGAACATCAATTAACCACTTAACTGCAATGTGATTGACTCTAACATACTTGAAGGAAGTTTAAACTAAGTTTAACTAAGTCAGAACTCAAGCAAATGCCTAAAATTAGGTGAGGGCGCCTTTGTGTCTCCAGTTAACTCAATTGAATGCCAAAAATTAGGTGAGGGTGCCTTTTTGTCTCCAGTTAACTAAGAATTAGGTGAAATTAGGTCAAATCTGGTAAAAGGGCGCCTTTCTGAATCCAATTAACTAAAAATTAGGTGTAAATGATCCTAGTGGACTGAATTGGTCACTTTAATCATGAAAATCATCCTATTTAGGTTCCCCTAATTAAGGAGGAGGCCCAAATATCTGAAACTAATGAGATGCTGATGATGTAAGCACATCTTTGAGTCAAAATACTTAGGATAAGTGGTAAATTAGGCTGTTAAGCCCAAATAAATGATGTGTAGTTGGAAAATGGCTCCAACAAATATTCTCTTTAGAATGAAAGTAAATATAACTCATATATATTATATGGAAATCCTATAAAGTGATAATCTCTAACAACATTAAAAAATTGCTAAAAGAGGGACATCGTGGATTAATGGCACAATTGTGCTTGCTAGATGTTCAAGAATCTATACCCTCTATTCAAGTCGATCTTGAATAATTTATTACGATCATTCCAAGATTTTTATATAAATTCCTAAAGGAATTCCACCTACTAGATATCATGGCCATGCTATTCACTTGCAACTAGGAAGTATTCCACCTAACATTAGACCCTACATGTACCCATATGCACAAAGTAGTGAATTTTAAAATATGGTTCAAGAAATGATAGATGTGGGAATCATTCAACCCATACAAAGTTATTTATATGCACTAATGTTGATAGTTTGTAAGAGGGAAGGTTCATGGTGTATGTGTACAAACAATAGAGAGCTCAATAAGATGACTATTAAAGATAAGTTTCCTATTCATGTCATTGATGAATTATTAGAAAGGAGAAATTTCATTTACCAAGTTGGATTTTCATTCTAGATATCATCAAATCGAAATGAGGAAAAAACACCTTCAAAAAACAACTTCCATAACACATCAAAGTCATTCTGAATTTTTGGTGATTCCAGTTGGCCTTACCAATGCACCTTCAACATTTGAAAGCTTGATGAATTCTATTTTTAAACCCTTAGAAAATTTTTGTTAGTATTTTTTGATGATATAATAATCTATAGAAAGTATTTGGAAGATCATGTACAACATGTTGACAGGGTCTTAAACTATTGGATGGGAACCAACTATATGCCAAGGCTTGTAAGTGTTCTTTTGGGGTTCATGAAGTGGAATATTTGGGTCATATCGTATCTCACAAATGCATCAAAGTGGACCCTAACAAAATTAAGGCTATCATGGAATGGGAAGTTCCCAAATCTTTAAGAATCTTAGAGGATTCTTAGTATTGGAAGGATAATGCCACAAGTTCATCAATAATTATCGTAAAAAAGCAACACCTCTAACAAGGTTATTGAAAAACAATGCACTCTCTTAGAATCAAGAAGTAACTAATTCTTTTGAAAAAATTAAAGTTGTTATGTGTACAACTCTTGTATTAGACACACTTGACTTCACAAAAACCTTTATAGTGGAATGTGATTCCCCAAGATATGGCATTAGTGTAGTTTTAATGCAATAAGGAAAGCCACTTGCCTTTGAAAAGTTCCAAATTAAAGTAAAAAACTTACTGAAACCAATTTGTTAGTCATATTGCATGCAATTAAGGAATTCCACCCTTACCTAATAGGAAGACACTTCAACTTAAGAAAATATCGTGAAAACATTAAGTACTTCTTAGAACAAGGATTATATTTACAAGAGAAACAAAAATGGGTTACAAATATGCTAGGTCATAAACTTGAATTTATTTAAAAAGAAGGAAAATAAAATAGTGCGGTAGATTCACTTTCAAAAAAATAAGATGACATTGAGGGATTACTTTGTGTTATTTCCATTATGTAATATGATTAGGTATAATAATAAAGGACATAATGGAAACATGATCAAAATGCGCATAAGATACTCCAATAACTACAAGAATATTGTATTTCACTAGATATATTTGTGTGGAATAATGATTCACTATGGCACCAAGATCACCTATATTTATGTAACAATTCTCAACTCAAATAGAAGGTCCTTTTGGAATTGCACACTTCTCCTAAAGGAGGACATTCATGGTTCTTGAAAATGTACCACGTGATCATGAATTATTTTTATGGGAAGGTATAAAAATGATGTCCACAAATTTGTGGTAGAGTGTTTGGTTTTCCAAGAAATCAAAGGAGAGATAATCAAGAAAGTTGGTCTTCTAGAACCATTAGCGATATCAAGTCATTTTTGGGAATAGGTCTCAATGGATTTGATCATAGGTCTACCAAATTTAGAAGAAACTACGAACATCATGGTAGTAGCGGATCAAATCATAAAGTATGCCCATTTATTCTCTCTTTCGCATGATCCTTTTAAAGCAAGTACAACGGTTTCAACATTCATGGAATCAGTTTAGAATCTACATGGAATCCCAAAGATTATTGTAAGTGATATAGATCCAATTTTCATTGGTAAATTTTGGAAGGAAATTTTTTCTTGTTTGGGAGGTCAGTTGGCTAACATCTCCTCTTCCCATCCTCAATCTGATGGAGAAAATGAGGCTGTGAATAAATTATTAGAAGCGTATCTTAATTTATTTGCATATGATAAACAAACACAATGGGTAAAGTGGCTTCCCTTAGTAGAATGATGGTACACCACATATTTCCATACTTCATAAAATATGTCAACATTTATGTCATTTTATGGATATCATCCTCATTCCATAACATCATCCTTGAAAGATAAATGTAAGGTTAAAGTAGTGGAGGATCACATAGAACACCAACAAAAGGTTCTCCAGCTATAGAAAGATAACTTGGTTATAGCACAAATTGATATGAAACAACAAGTAGATCAACGTAATAGAAAAAGGAAATTTGAAGTGGGGGATTGGATATTTTCTAGGATACAACCATACAAATAGATGTCCCTCAAGAAACAAAAGAAGTATAATAAATTATCACCCAAGTACTATGGTTCCTATAAGGCATTGCAAAGGATTAGAAGTATGGATTACAAATTGGAGTTGCCTCCATATTCATGTGTACATCAAATCTTCCATGTTTCCTTCCTAAAAGAGGTAATTGGTGAAAAGACCCCACTTCAAACTATATTAATAGATATTGATGAAGAATGGAAATTGGTATTATAACCTGAAATCACCCTTGACACAAGTACTAAGCAACTATGAAATCAAGTAATTACGGAGTTCCTCATCAAGTAGAATAACTTGCCAATAGAAGAGGTGACATGTGAATATGAGTTCTTCATGTAGATACATACATAGTTAATCAAGTGTTCAGGATAGCACTTATTTGAAGGGGAGGATAATACTAAGCCATATATATTGTGACATTACATTTCTATTGTTATTAGTATTATCTTTATTGGTTTTCTAGGACCTTAATTGTAATTATATGGTCAACTAGAATTGTAATTGTACTATTTGTATCCTTTATACACACACACACACCAAGGAGTCCTATATTTATGATCATATCATCTTATCTTGTGTATTTGATACATTGTAAAAGGAGTTTTTCCCCTAAAATAGGATTCTTATTCATCTCATTTATTCATTCTTAAGGTGTCATATTTGTTATGGATAAAACTTCCTATGGCTTGGGGTGTACCACAACAGACAAATTAACTGCATAAATCAATCCATTCCCAATATGCGAGAGAAATAAAACATATAACACTAAAGGATCTCAAAACATACCTTATTCCAGATGGTTGATGTAGATCCCCGTTGAGCTTTTTCCAATCCTGCTTGTGTTAACAATTTTCTCTCTCAACAACAGTAAACAAGACAAGCATTCTATATAATGGTTTTAGACCTGCTCTAGCATATATAATCAATAGTGTATAAGCAATTAAAAGCATCCATGGATTCAATATTCATTTAAATGCACATCATTAGATAGGAAAAGATATTTCTATTAATATAAATCAAAGATTAAGGCCTCCACCGCCTCAATCCTCCATCTCTCGATAGCAAGCTCACAAGCAAGGGAAAGATTGGGAAGAACACCAAGTGCTCCAAGGGACAAAGGGATGCATACTCAAGTATAAGCAAGCTATGGCAACAATGGAATATAGTTTTCTTGCTCTTCACTCCCCCTTCAATGTGTCCAAAGAGTTTCTTATATAGTGCTTCACTAGGGTAATGGAAGGTCAAATCCGAGCGATCTCGAGGCATATGGAAGGCCAGGAGACAAGTGAGTCAGATCCACATCAAGGAAAACTCCAAAAATATTTGGCATTTTGCACACATCCCAATGTATGCGGGTTTAAGGCTTATATCCGCGTGTATACTGGAGAAAGGTTTAAAAGTCACATACATCAAATAATGAGTGTTTTTAGGGATGATATTGGAAACATCAAAGGTACAAAAATGGTCCATGGGGTCCAAAGAGTCTGCAGAGGGACAGGGAAGGCCATAAATGTGTGATCTACCATCTGTGGTAAAATCAGCTGTAACAGATGCCCCCTAATGTGTGAGGTCAAAGGGGTGATACGATGGCCGAAATACATTATAAGTCCATCCCAGAAGTGGAGTGATGAAGAACCAAGTGGAAGAACCAGCCATCCAACAATATAGTACAAATATCTCTGCATATGACTGCAAATACATACAGCACTCCCGGATACATAAGAGTACAATGGCAATGAATAGGAATGATATATGACATGTGTGATCATCGCCACGTACAATATAGATAGATCAGAATATCCATGATGAAGATATACAAATGACCAAGATCTCCATGAAAGCTGAAGATATCTGGCATACACTGGAATCAAGTCACGAGAGCTGAAATATCATGAACACTAGCACAATCAAGGAGGTAGCATATCAGAAATGCCACCAATCTGGAAATTCTTCTACACAATCCACTACAAGTACATGTCCTACTATGTGAATAAAGTTGTCGAGGTCGAACATAGTAGTCCATCATCTGATTACCGGTCATTGATGTATACCGTTAACAGGCGCGAGATCACCCACCAATAATGAAAATGGGAATCAAGGTACTAGATTGCAATATAACAAGTGTGAATAAATGTGTTGAGGTCAAACACTTGAAATAATCCATCGATCAGGGGACATTGATGTATTCCCAAAACTGTTGATGGCGAAAGAACCTACCATTGATGACTGTAAGTCTCAAGGCACCCAAATGACTCTAGACTCCTATCCCAGAATAAATGATCTGAATTCGATGGGATGAAATTTGTTGGAAGGAGGGCATTAAGGAATCCCCCATCATCCAACATGAGGTACTCAGAAAAGTTGTATAATTTGGAAGGAATCGATCATAATGTGCTCAAACCAGTACCAGTACTGGGAATGGCAGACATGCAAAGTCAAGAAAATTAAGGAATGGCCGAATCAGGCTTCAACTTCCTTCGAACAAGAGCATAAAAAAAAATGGTGACTGAATGTAGGTAGCATAGACTCAATATACAAAACTGGGACATCTTTGCGACATAGGAGGCATCGATAGAGGCTCCATAGGGACTGGAAGCTTAACCAGTCGATGGAGATAAAATCAGAGAAACGAGTACAACTCCTAAAGTCAAACTCTTAACCCATCTAATGGATGTGATATATAGTGCTCTGTTCGAAGGTGACATGACTCGACTGCTGCCAAAGATAACATCTTTTCCTGTCCATCTTTTTGGTTTTTTTATTTTTTTGGATTTTTCAGATATTTTGAAAAGATTGAAAAAGAATAAAAGTGCTTTATAGTTACAAATCTAGGAGGAGATGAGTGTCAAGGGGAAAACAAACTAGTTCTAAGCAGTGGAACATACCTATGCTCAATGGAAGGAAACATGTGTAGGATAATGACACTCAGGGGAAAGTCCCCTCCAGTAAAAAAAAATGTGGAATCAAGCTGCAAAAGATATATAAAATGGCTCTGCTTGGTTGGACATGAGACAAGCTTGAGTTATATGGCTGATAATCAAAGTTAGGGAAGCCATCATAAGGCTCAATAAGGCAAGTAAAACTCATGATAATGCAATTACAACTTGACATAAGGGATTCCATGGGAAAAGGCCAGCAAAAAGATCAAGAGGAGTATGAATCTCTTACGCAAAGTCATGGCGATACTATACAAAGGACTCCCACACCCTAAAGGAAAAATGTCGGCATGGGTACCAAATACAAAATAAGATCTAACTAGAGTACTCATGTATGGTCAAGCTCTACCATTCACATCATGTCACTTCTAAAAGAAACAAGAAGGTTCCGTGACAAGATAGAATGGGTTCGTACCTAAGGTTAGAATGAAACAGTCATAAGGTCATGCAAAGTGCCAACGGATGTGAAACCTAACCTATATTCCAGTTTAGACATAGTACCTGAAATAGGCATGAATGGTTCAAAACCACGATCAAACCATGCTCAAAACAGACTCCTACATCATCAAATTAGTTCAAATGGTCCAAAATGGTTAGAAATGGTCAAAAACTATAGAAAGTGGGTAAACAATTTCAAAAAAATTCTATAAATAGTAAAAAATTTAAAAATTCTATACCATTTGAAATTTTTACCCAACATAGTGCATTTGAGCTCAAAACTTCCAACGCGAATTCCGTGAGCATCATCCAACGAAATCCGACCCCGTTTGATCCAGGTGACTTCTCATGTCCTCCCCTTCCCATTTCATGTGAATTTTTTAAGTTTTCATGGTCCAATCAATTTTTTAGGCCATCCATAGTTGTGCATTTCAGCCCACATGGAAATCAAGGTTTTTTCTGTGTATAGGTCTCGTCATACGTGGAAAAAACACCCAAACCCACGTACATATGCGGCCGTTTTGAAAATAGTCGCGTATGAGGCCGCAAATAAGGTTTTCAAAGGCAAATGCTAATCAAAACTCTGGTTTTTTGTGTAGGATGGTGTTAGAGTGGAGGGAAAGAGAACATGGTGATGTGGAGGAGGTCATGCAAGGTGATCTTATGGCCCAACAAGCATTATGGGCATGTGGTTTGTATAAGTTTTGGTGTCTTAGCAGCCTGAGGGCCAAACCAAGACTACTCTGACTGCTAGTGGATTACTGGGATCCAGACTTTGAGACTTTTCATATTGACGGGATGTCACTTAGCATTGAGGTTGAGGACATATACTTTATCATTGGTTTATCCCGACGAGGAGAGGTGGTAAATCTCCGATCTCGTGGGCCAAGAGGTGGATTAACTATTGATGAGTACATAGTTGTGTACTGCTTTCCAGACACAAAAAAGGTTGGGAGTCAAATCCTGACAAAATCTATCCAGGTTCTAGGACTGAAGGCCATACTATTGGCATTAAGCAGGATAGCCGGATTAGCTTCACTCCACCAGGCCTCTCGACCACTGATGTTCTATGCAGTGGAGTGTATGAGACCTACAGTGTGTGACTGGAGCACGACGCTGTTGAGCAACATGAAACAACAGCTTAATGACTGCAAAATGGGTAGGGTTCCGAACTTTGGTTTCAGCAGCATACTGAGCACGTTCTTCTTTGAGCGGGTACCAGGGCTAATCCCTAGAGTGGACATTCCTCCACATGGAGTTCGAGATCCATCCCAATGATGTTGGGAAAATGTTATGCGCAGATTGGGCAGAGGTAGGGTGGCTAACCCCTACCCAGTAGACTTCTTTCCATGGTGGCGGAGGTAGATCATCACCATAGATGACTAACCTTATGCATGGATAGACTTCTGTAGAGATTCGTACATGCCCCTACTATTAGGACTAGCATATGGTGACATAGGTAACGAATCCCAAACCCACTTTTTAAGTTTTTTGATTTATTTAATTTTTTTGTGTTTTTTGATATATTGACTCAAAGGACATGTTTTTGGTGTGACAACACATAGTGAAAATATGTCATGTGTATGCAGATGTAGGACCATGACGACCGGATGGTTTCCCTCATCATCGATGGAGGGGAAGGGGAGACGATATCATGGGTGAGGATGCAGAGCAAATGCTCCAAAGCATTCACACAAACTTTGTACGCTTGATGCTCTGGGTACCCATGGCGCAAGTCGAGGAATTTTTTGAGGCTATACAGTGCCAGTTGGTTGGTGTACCACGAGCATGGGTTTGATTATTTCGACGGCTAGCTAGAGCCGTAGTGTGCTACCACGATCAAAACCCCCCTCCTCCTTAGGCTTAGAAACCTAAGAGTATTCCATTTTGTGTTAGTTTTTCAACATTCAAGCTAGCATTATTAGGATCTTTAACTGAGAGAATAGCAAGCACAACAATCAAACATAAGAGACAAAGAACACATTGTTTTTCCTCGGGGAAACCATAAAGGAGAAAACCCCGCAACTTCCTCAGAGATAGAATTAGCACTAAAGGTAAAAACCCCAAAAAAGTAAGATGCACTCCCGACAGCAGTAATCTTCTTCTTGTCTATCCCCAGTGTCTTCTCCTTCCTCAACTATGTGCTACACTTGAGTGTGTATGAGTTGTGTATCAAATAGAGATTCCATCTCTCTATTTATACTAATCCTGGCATGACTAAAACCCTACTAGGTCTGACCTCTACTAGGAGAGTCTAATAACCTTGGTGCCCTGGAACTGCAGGGACTTTAACCCTTAGAGAATGAAAGGGTTACCCACTATGACTTTACATGACTTGTTTACTTTATAGATTCTCCCGATTGGAACATCAGGGCATGACAGCATGACTCAATTACATAATAGATACATCCTAGAATAAACATCAGGTTTCAAGACATAATATACATAGATGAATACATTCTGAAGTTACAAACACATAAACACTCCCTCTTAACTAGGAAGGTATTCTTTCGACACAATTTTCAGCATTGGTCTTCTTCTCTGTATCAACTAGATCATCATGTCATCTTCATATTCAAGTCTTCTTCATCTTCATGCCATCTTCTTTTCTGGATCTGGATTATCACTCGATCATCATCACTGGATCTGGATCATCACTCGATCTGGATCATCATCACTGGACTGGATCTGGATCATCACTCGATCTAGATCATCACTGCTGGATCTAGATCATCACTCGATCTGGATCATCACTGCTGGATCTGGATCATCACTTGATATGGATCTCTTGGAGTCATGATAACTAGATTTGGATCATAGCTCGATCTAGATCTCATCTGGTCATCATCATGTGTGCTATCTCATGATTCTTCTCGTCACAGGAAGTTCTACAGAGCCAACCTTCTTTCATGCTAGTTGTAGGCCTACCTCCTCGTAGGTCTTTGGTAGCCCTTATATCTGACCTACTCGTCAGAATGGTCAGCACTCACATCTGACCTGGTAGGAACCAAATCCTTCACCCTCATTAGAAAGGCGGTAGCCCTTATATCTAATCATATAGGACCTAATCCTATAGTCACATCAGAATGGCCAGCACTCACATCTGACCTACTCGTCAAAAAGGTGGTAGCCCTTATATCTATGTAGGAGATCATCCTACACCAGAATGGCTAGCATTCACATCTGACCTGCTCGTCAGAAAGGCACAGCACTCACATCTGACCTGGTAGAAACCAAATCCTACACCCTCATCACAATGGCATGCACTCACATATGACCTGCTAGGAACCAAATCCTACACCCTCATTAGAATGGCCCCCAGTCCCAGACTGAGCTACCTGGTAATGGACCAGGTGCCTCCACTATCTTGGAGAGTGGAAGTAGCCCTTACATCTATCCTAACTCAACAGAATGGCTAGCACTCACATCTAACATGGGAGGAACCTAATCCTTTAGCCATGACAAAATGGCTCAGCCCTTACATCTGACCTGCTCGTCAAAATGGTGGTAGCCCTTACATCTGACCTATTCATCAAACTGGCCAGCACTCACATCTGACATGGAAGGAACCAAATCCTCTCACCATGACAGAATGGCTCAGCCCTTATATCTGAACACTTGTCAGAATGGCTATGGATCTCAGCACTCATATCTATCATGGAAGGAACCAATCCTCTCATGATAATAGAATGGCTCAGCCCTTATATCTAACCATGGAAGGAACCAATCCTCTCACCATGTCAGAATTGATATGGATCTCATCACTTTCCCTTGGAGGAAACCTCGATCTGGAGAACACCAATATTCTCCCTAAAGTACTCAAACTTCAGCCTAGCCAATGGCTTCATCAATACATCAGCTATATGTTCCTCCATTGCAACATAGTAGCGCTTCACTACTCCTCTCTGCACCATATCTCTAATATAGTGATACTTGATCTCGATGTGCTTCGACTTGTCATGGAACACTGGATTCTCTGACAACTTCACGCAACTCTGGTTGTCACAATGTATACAAGTAGCATCTAACTGGAGATCAAATAAATCAGATAGTAGCTTCCTCAGCCATACTACCTCACAACTAGCTGAACAGGCTATGGCATACTCTGCTTCAGCTGTACTCAGTGCCACATAAGATTGCTTCCTGCTAAACCAAGAGATCACACCTGATCCCATACTGAAGCAACACCCTAAAGTGCTATGCCTATCGATGGCACTGCCTACCCAATCTGAATCAACATAACCCTCCAGGTTAATCTTCTGATTCACATCGTACTTGAGCCCATAATCAACTGTACCCCTCAAGTACCTCAGAACATGCTTTGTAGCAATCAAGTGAACATTTCTCGGATCTGTCAAGAACTGGCTCAAGGTGTTCACAGCAAAGAAAATTTATGGTCTCGTGTTCGTTAGGTACATCAAGGACCCAATCATCTGACGATACATCATAGCATCAACCGACTTTGATGAATCATCACTCAATAGCTTCAGGTTCGATGCCATAGGTGTGGCCATGGCCTTGCAATCCATCATCCCAGACCTCTTCAGGATCTCTACTGTGTACTTCCCTTGTCCAAGGAAGATTCCATCTGCACACTGCCACACCTCCATACCTAGTATGCATCATACCCAAGTCCTTCATCTCAAACTCAATAACAAGCTTTCTCTTCATATCAGCAATCAACCCATCCCTACCTGTCACAAACAGATCATCTACATATAGTGGGAGCATCACTGGGTTTCCATCTTCAACCTTGTAGTAAAGGTTGGAGTCTGATTTACTCTTGGTAAAGCCCAAACTAGATAGAAAGCTATCAATTCTGACGTACCATGTCTTGGGTTCTTGTTTCAAACCATACAGGGCTTTTTTCAATCTACACACATGAGACTCCCTGTCATGTGTCTCAAAACCAAGTGGTTGTTCTACATACACTTTCTCTTCCACTACACCATTCAAGAAAGCAGTCTTGACATCCATCTGGTGTATCTTCCATTTCATCACTGCAGCCAGAGAAACTACTAATCTGATGGAAGTGTATCTGGCTACAGGTGCAAAGGTTTCTTCATAATATATTCCTTCTTTCTGAGAGAAACCCCGAGCCACAAATCTTGCCTTATATTTTTCAATGCTACCGTCTGCATCATGCTTGATCTTGTAGATCCATTTGGAAGTTACAACTGACTTCCCTTTTGGTCTTGGGACAACATCCCAAACATCATTCTTCATGATCAACTGATACTCTTCGATCATAGCATCCTTCCATTCTTTCCATTCTGCTGCTTCTTCATAATTGGAAGGTTCTTTATCAATGAAATCACATAGTAAAGCTACATACCTAGAACAGGATCTGGTCCTCTTTCTTTCTCTATGATTCTCTTCTGGAGCTCCATATCTTTCCGCACCTTGGATAAGTTCTCATACCCAAGCAGGTTTCCTCTTATGAGGATTCTTCTCCAGAGGTGGATCTACAGGTCTTTGTGGTTCTTCAAATTCTCGATCTTCTTCTTGAGCTTCTTCATTCATGGTTGTATCATGAATTCTGGGTGCTTTTGCTTCTGCTTCTTCAGGTTCTTCAGCAGGTCTTTTTCTAGATTTGTTGTAAGTTGTGTCTTCATCAAATGTCACATCCCTACTGATGTCAATATTCTTGTATCCTGGGAAATATATTCTATAAGCCTTCGAGCTTTCAGAGTATCCCACAAATATACCCTTCTTTCCTTAAGGATCTAATTTTGTTCTCTTCTCTCTTGGGATGTGTATGTACACAGGACAGCTGAATATTCTGAGATGGATGACTTCTGGTTTCTTGCTGGAGAAGACTTCTTCAGGAGTCTTGTTCTCGAGTACTCTATGTGGAGTATGGTTCTGTACATACACCGCTGTTCTGGCAGCTTTCACCCAAATATGCATAGGAAGGTCTTGATCATGAAGCATTGCTCTTGCAGCTTCCATGATAGTTCTATTCTTCCATTCCACAATCCCATTCTATTGTGGATTATAAGGAGTGGACAACTCGCTCTTAATCCCTGATTATTTGCATAGTTCTTTGAATTCATTTGAAGTGAATTCCCCACCACTATATCTGATCGAATGGTCTTGATCTTCTTTTCAGTATGGTTCTTGATCAAGGCTTTGAATTCCTTGAATTTGCTGAATACTTCATCTTTTTTCTTCATGAAGTAAACCCATGTCTTCCTAGAAAAATCATCAATAAAAGAAACATAATATGCATACCCGCTTAGTGAGTTTGATGACATAGGACTGCATACATCGGAGTGGATGATTTCCAATATTCCTTTTGCTTTGCTTTCACTACTTGGAAATTTCTTCTTCCTATTCTTTCCTTTCTCACATCCTTTGTAGACCCCATCATGTTTTGCTTGGATTTCTGGAAGATATTCGATATCTTTGCTTGCAATAGGTAGTGCTCTGTAATGCACATGTGCAAGCCTTCTATGCCAAAGTTCACTTGGCTCTACTGTGTCATGGACCAAGGCTTGTTCTGGATGGCCCTTCAATTTGTACAATCCTCCTTCTTGTTCTCCAATCACTACCGCATCATCGATAGTCTTTCCTTTTGGCATCATGATGACTTGACCATCTATGAATGCAACCCGCATTCCTTTTGCATCTAATGCTGATATGGAAAGGAGGTTCTTCTTAAGTTCTAGCACAAACAATACTTTCTTCATTGTTAGAGATTTACCAGAGTCTAGTTTATAGGAAGATTCCCCGCTACCTTTTATTGGATATTGGTAGTCATCTCCTAGCTTCACCTTGTGAGGTGATTCATGTTCTGATAGTCTCACAAAGGATTCCTTGAATCCTATCATATGTTTGGAAGCCCCACTGTCGATGAGCCAATCATCACTTCCATGAGTAATGTTACCTGTGAGAGCGGAGATCAAAACATATTCATCCTCACTTGAAGAATCTTCACTTTCATATCTAGATCTTTTCTTGGATGGTTCATCATCCTTTGCAGCATGAGCATGATGTCTTCTTTTGTTTCTCTTCTTTGTTGGCTTTGGTTTCTTAGGACAATTCCTTGCATAAGGTCCCGCGTCATCAAATGTATAACATATGATCCTAGATAAATCTCTTCTATTGTTATATTTGTGAAAGTGCTTACCTCTGAAGTGTTGAGATCTTCTTTTGGTTGACTTGGAGTGAGACTTGGAGTGTACCGTGAGAGCTTGATCTTCATTTCCCATCTTTTCTTCTTGAGCTACTATCCGAGCTTCTTCTTGAGATAATTCTTCCTATAGTCTGTTGAACTTGACTAACTTCTTTCTAGCACAGATTCCTTGGATGAAAGAATCCCATGGCCTAGGAAGGCCATTCAGTGTTGTCATCACAATCTCTACATTTTCGACTTCTTCATCAACTGCTTCTAGTTGTTCTTTGATCTAACAAACTCTTGTGAAGTAAGACTGGATTGTTTCTGCATTCTGAATCTTCACATTCTTTAGTTGGTTTCTCAGAGTCATCTTCGGGTTTATGTTCTTCCCTTCAAACAATTTGGTTAGGCCATCAAACATAGCTTTAGGTGTCTTGAGAGAGGACACCTATGGGATAAGGTGATCCTTGATAGAATCAGCAATGATCCTCTTTGCCATAACCAAATTCTTCTTATGCAAGGCCTTAGCCTCATCTCCCTCTGGAACTGGAACCTCCTCATGGATGTAGGAGTCTAACTCATTATCTTCCAGGACCAGGGAGATCCTATACTTCCAAGCTCGGAAGTTATCAGCTCCCTCAAGCTTTTCATCAAGCTTGGTATGATGAGACATCTTAACTAAGAACCTCAAATTGAAATACAAATGATTTTAGATCTTACCAGGGTCAAGATGTCAGATCTAAAACTTGAGCTGAAATCCTGTAGAGCTGGTTCAGGAGCAAATTAGGGTTTTGCTTTTCTGGAGTTCTGTCCACCCAAATGTCTTGAAATTTGTCCCTAACTTCGATTTTGAGGAGGAGATCAATCCAGGCCTGGGCTCACTGAAAAAATCCTCTTCTGTGAAAAGCCCTAATTTTCGACAGTAGTGACAGGTCCAAAACTGAAAAAACTCAGAATTGAATTCTGCTTTGACAGAAATATGTGCCCTAAGGAGGAGAGTTATTCCACCTTAATTTTGTTGAAAACATGTGGAGGAATATCCACAAACTAGGAAGCCCTAGTTCCCGCAGCTGCACAGTGTCTTCTTCTCAGGTTAGCTCTTATACCATGTTAGTTTTTCAACATTCAAGCTAGCATTATTAGGATCTTTAACTAAGAGAATAACAAGCACAGCAATCAAACACAAGAGACAATGAACACAGTGTTTTTCCTCGAGGAAACCATAAAGGAGAAAACCCCACAACTTCCTCAGAGATAGAATCAGCACAAAAGGTAAAAACCCCAAAATAGTAAGATGCACTCCCGACAGCAGTAATCTTCTTCTTGTCTAGCCCCAGTGTCTTCTCCTTCCTTAACTATGCGCTACACTTGAGTGTGTATGAGTTGTGTATCAAATAGAGACTCGAGCTCTCTATTTATACTAATATTGGCATGACTTAAACCCTACTAGGGATGACCTCTACTAGGAGAGTCTAATAACCCTAGTGCATCGGAACTACGGGGACTTTAACCCTTAGACAATCGGAGGGTTACCCACTATGACTTGACATGACTTGTTTACATTATAGATTCTCTCGATCGAAACATTGGGGCATGACAACATGACTCAATTACATAATAGATACATCCCGGAATAAACATCAGGTTACAAGACACAAGATACATAGATGAATACATTACAAAGTTAGAAATACATCAACATTTTCTACAACCATGTATTATGAAATCACTTTGTGGATATTAATGAAAAAACTTTTATGATGATCAATTTTATTTATTTACATGTGTGCAAAAATGTATGTTTGTGATATGCTTATGGTCTATGAAACAAATGCCAATCTAACACATAGTTAGCATATGAGTCAGCAACTTAATTAAAAATTCTTAGAACATGAATGTATGTTATATTCTCAAATTGTCATTCTAGCAATCTCACACATAAGAATCTTCGTAATAATATCGGATCCCTAATACGATACGAGCCATTAAGCTGTGAAACCAATAACTACGAATCAAGATGTACCTCAAGAGAGAGAACACCATGTGAAATGGCATCACACAATAACTCAATAATGACACTATATTTAGAAACATTATTTGAAGAAGGCCATAAACATACGCCTTTTGAAGACAATACTTGACCCGTAAGAGTATAAATCACCTAAGCAGCCGAAGCTGAGTTTTGAGTGTGACGGCTAGCACCATCGGTGAATCCTATGGAAATGGAATACTCCATCAACATCTGCCATAAGAAATAAAAGTTAATCAACGAACCCGATCACCATAAGAAAACATAACTATGCAATTCAAAAACTGTACAATAATATACAACAATCATCCCTGGCTGAAGATCATGCATAGCATTTTTTAAGATAGAGCCCATTTCTAGGCTCTGCTAAGGCTATCCCTTCATAATCCACTAGTTCATAGGTGCCCTTCTCTAACACATGTTTGACCATGTAAGAACCATGCCACATGGGATTAAACTTCCCTACCCCCAAGGGTTCTTTAGCTTGATCCCACAAAAGGACCAAATCACCTTCACTAAACTTCCTCGGACAGACAGACTTGTCATATTGGACCTTGACGCGATGCTTATTTACTTCTAGAGCCACTAAGGCATCTCGGCACTGCTCATCATCATCCCTGGCTGAAGATCATGCATAGTATTTTTTAAGATAAAGCCCATTTCTAGGCTCTGCTAAGGCTATCCCTTCATAATCCACTAGTTCATAGGTTCCCTTCTCTAACACATGTTTGACCACGTAAGAACCATGCCACATGGGATTAAACTTCCCTACCCCCAAGGGTTCTTTAGCTTGATCCCACAAAAGGACCAAATCACCTTCACTAAACTTCCTCGGACAGACAGACTTGTCATATTGGACCTTGACGCGATGCTTATTTACTTCTAGAGCCACTAAGGCATCTCGGCACTGCTCATCAAGCTGCTCTAAGTGGACCAACTATTCTTCCAATGTGGAAGTGTCTGGTAAAATCTCTATAGCTAGCTTCAGAGAAGGGATTTCGCATTCAACTAGCAATATTGACTCCACCCCATGTACAAGATGATATGGAGAGAAACTGGTGGTAGTCTTAACCGCGGTTCTATAGGCCCACAAAGAAGGATATAACATGATATGCCAATTCATCTTTTTGTGTGCGATGGTTCATTGGAAAATATACTCAAGTGATTTATTCACTGATTCAACCTGTCCATTCCCCTGAGGGTAATAAGAAGAGGACTGCTCTTGCTTATACCCTAACTTTGAAGCCAACTCTTCCATCATTTTATTCTGAAAGTGCCTACCATGGTTATGACAAGCTCTTTCAGAATACCAAACTGAGTAATAATCTGGTTGAAAATGAAATGCGCGGCTGTCTCACTGTTGGATTTAACCGTGGGCATAGCCTCTTCCCATTTTGTGAAATAATCGACAACCACTATAATGTGATGATGCCCCCCAGCCGAAGCAGTGTTGCAATCCATAAAGTCAATCCCCCACTTGGTGAAGGGACTGACGATGACAATAGGTTGTATTGGGGCTGGATGCGAGCACATATTGCGTGCAAATGCCTAGCAAGGGTGACACTTCTTGTTTGCATTAACACAATCTTTGAAGATCGACAGCCAAAAATATCATGCTCTCAAGATTTTTTGGGTTGTAGAAAGCCCAGATAAATGACCACCACATGCCCCTCCGTGGAAATCATTCAGCACAACCTCAGCCTCCTCATCAGTTAAACAACGACGCAAAATGGAATCTACCCTGCGGCGATACAAAGTGTTATCCACTATAAGGTAGTTCTTAGCTACATGACATAATCGTCGTTGCTCATCTCGTGAAAGGTGAGTAGGGACCTTCAACGTTTGCAAATATAAAATGATATCCCTGTACCATAGGTCCAAAGTTGAGATAAGAAAAATATACTCATCAACAAATGTATCCTCATAAACCTCTTCCTCCTCCAAACTTGGAAAATCAGATATGAGCTCCGCAAAGATCAACGATTTCTTTGATTTCGCTGAAACGAATTCGGGATTGAACTCTTGCAAAATAACAATCCATTTATTGTATTTTCCCCCAATCATCCTTCTAGTGAGGATGAACTAAAATGGATTGATATGAGCTACAACCAAGGTTTGGCAAAGGAGAATGTAATGTCTCAATCTATGAACCGCATGAACGGTGGCCAAGGAAAGATTCTCCACATGGGAATAATAGATTTATGCATCAATAAAATTTCATCTCAAATAATATGTGACATGCTTGTGGAGCTCCTCATCCTCCTGAACCAAAACCATACCAACCGTCTCCATAGACGCAGCCACATAAATCGAGAAATCATGCCAATAGTCAAGTGGACTAAGCACGGGGGTCGATGCTAAGGCTTGCTTAAGAGCATGAAAGGACGGTTGGGTTCACTCATCCTAGTAATAAGGAGTGTCCTTCTTTAAAAGACGCACAAATCCTTTAGTCAAGTTAGAAAAATTAACTACGAATATTCACAAGAAATTTTCCATGCCTTGCAAACACTAAAGGTTTCTAATATCACGCGAGGGAGATAATTGAAGTATTGCCTCAACCTTTAAGGGATCGACTCTTATACCCTCCTTGGATACGATCAACCCTAGAAAGCAACCAATAGACATGCAAAATATGCACTTATGAGGATTTAAACGCACTTGGTAATGGTGGCATCTTTTGAATACTAACCTCAAATGGTATGGATGCCTCACTCTCAAACGAGAATGAGCAGCAAGGTCATCCAAATACACTTCGATAATTGTTTTGAGATCATGAAAAATTAAGGTCATAGCCCACTGAAATGTAGCTGCGACGTTTTTAAGGATGAAAGCCATCTTCTGATATGCAAAAGTACCCCAAGGACAAATAAATGTGGTCTTATGTTGATCCTCGGGTTTGATCTGAATCTGATTATATCCGGAAAAACCGTCCATAAAGAAGAATACCTCACTTCTTGCACACTCATCCAAAATCTGATCAATAAATGGTGTAGGAAAATTATCCTTAGGACAAGCACGCTTTAAATCACGGAAATCAATGCATATATGGATTTCTCCCTACTTCTTATCAACCGGAACAGGATTCGAAACCCACTCCGTCAGGGGAATGGGATAGATAAAACTAGCTTTTAATAGTTTCTCTATCTCAGCCTTAATGTCGGGTGCTTTTCTAGGATTTACCGCACGCAAACGTTGTTGAACCAGCTTCGCATTCGGATAGGTCTTAATATCATGTTCGACAATATGAGGGTCAATTCCTAGAATTTCCTTGTATGACCAAGCAAATATGTCACGAAACTCTTTAAATAGCTCGGTATACTCCTTGATCTCATCAAGGGAACAACCCGCCCCAACGTAGATGTTCTCAACTTTTCCAGGATCGCGAGAAATATTGATAGGAATAGTAGGTGATAAATTCTCCATGTTCCCATCGGCCATCTAATCAGGAGAGATCAATGGAACCACGGGACTACCAATCTTCTCACTAAGAATCTCCCTAAAGTCAACATGCTCCATATGGTCAAGTTCAGGAAGAAAATATGATTGATGATGTAACTCTTCCCAAGGTGGCTCAACCCTAGACATGGCCTCAATAATGGCTTCATCCGATGGAAAAACATCGTTGAGGCAATCATGTGCGTGAGAGGACTCAAATTCCCATGCAGGTAGCACATACGGGTCCTCCTCCTTTGTCCATGAAGAGGAAGGACTAGGCTCTACAACTTGATCAATATTTGCTTGATATGCTACCATCGTTGCAAGAAATGGCACATTTGTTTCGTTAGGTCCAATCGAAGGACTCGGTGAAGGAAGAATCCAAGGATCTTCCATATGGGTAGTGTGAAAAGACATTGAATTCAATGAGGATGAATCCTCACCAAAACTAGATCTGATCATAAGAACGAGCGCAGGACAGCTAAAGGTTTCCATAAGAGACAGATACATACCCACACCCACACTCCCAATTGTCGGCTGAGAATGATCGATAATCAGGATAGAAGTTCTCGATGATGCATTAATATTCGGATTATGGAATGACGTCTGATCAATTGTAATGATCTTCCCATTAAATGGAAATCATATCACTTGAAAGAGAGAAGAGGCTACGGCTTGCATATTATACATCCAATTTCGGCCCAGCAAAAGATTATAGTCAAGGGGCGCATCAACCACCTCGATGTCGATCACGATGGTCTTCCCTCCCAATTGGACCTTAAGAGAAGGAAGAATCGTGTGTGGCTGAAATGATCTACCATTGAAATATGTCAACATATTAGCATATTGAGACAACTCAGGAGAACCTGAACCCTTCCAACATGACAAAGACATCACAGAAGCAGCAGCACCTTCATCAATGATAGTGTGTTTGACGGTCATATTAAGACACTCTAAATGAATCAAAAGAGACAAATAGTAAGGAAAGCGAGGCTGTATTCCCATGGTTTCAAATTTGATAATGAAAGAAGAGTTATCATCATTAACCCCAAGAGCAGAAAGCAAGGCTCTCCTCTATAGAGGACAAGTCTAAAGTACTTCAAGCGTGGACATTGCACAAGGAGTTTGGCCCAAATCCTCGACAACAAATAGTTTTGGGCGGCTTGGGAATTAGGATTGTGCCCTGAACGCTTTAGGACCCCCTTAGGAATGCGAGGTGGAAATTCAAATTTATCCATAGGTTTTTAGATACGCAAAGGGATCTTGGGTGGAGCAGGTTCCTTTCCAAATTCCGATTGTGACAAACCATAATCCTTTGCACAAGTCACAACCTTAGTATCGTACACCATATTGATGCAACCATGACCAGTATTGGCCTCCAACGGATTTTGATCTCCACCCGATGCACAATGAGGATCAATGGTCCTCGAGTTCATCTTTTGATTGTTAGGTAAAGGACTAGTTAGCACAGTTGGGCCCTGTGCTATGAACCTCGAGGCATCTTCCATACGAGGGAACAAGTGAGTGAGGTGGTCCTCCTTACATAACTTGCAAGGAAACTTTACCTTATGTTTAGTCTGCTTGTCCCCCCCAGCATTACGAGCGTTCTTGTCATTATAATTATAATTTTCATTCTTATTCCCACCCTTACGATTATTTTTCCCTTTTTCTTATTCCTTCCAGGCTACTGGTTTCCCTTTGGGTCCGACGATTACATGAAAAGTACACTCGCTAATTGGGTAGGTTGAGACGAAGCCGTGGCTTGTCCCAACGTGGATTAATTAATTGACAATTGGCTCACTTGTTTCGCAACCGAATCCGCAGGTTTGGTACTTGTAGAGCCCACAATGCCATCGGCATGTGGCCTAGGCCTGACCTTGGGATCGAAACTAGATCACAGAGCATTAGGTATAATCTCATTCAAAAGTCCATATTGAGTGTAGATCAAATCCAACTCTTGTGCCCTAAAGATTGCTTGTTCCTCGTTTTGGAATCCGTATGTAGAAACATCCTTCACGATGTAAGGTAACAACGACTTGAGGAACCACTAAAGGAGAAATTCTGGTGGTATAAATGCTTTAATCAACTGCTTTTGTCTATGCCACTCTTGAATATGATCCAAGATATGTGTGGCTTTGTCTTGTCAAAATGTCAACAAGAGTTTGGTACCAACGTCGTAATGTACGGGTAGCTGAAAGTGATTGAGGAAAGTCATGACAAGGTCATCAAATAAAGCGTATGCCCCCCTTGGTAACTCTATATACCATTTCCCTACAAGCTCGGTGAGGGTGCATTGAAATAGCCTCAAATGGATTGAATCGTCATGTAAGGAATTGGAAGAGCACCAAAGGTGAAAAGTAGTGACATGCTCACTATGATCTTCTCCATCTTTACCCTCGAACTTGGGAATGTCCAAAGGAAGCTTGTTAGGGACGTATGGCCAGGCTGAGTCATGAGATACCAGATCGTTCATAAGTCTTGATAAGTTAGGTAAGTTCTGTTAGTTTTTCAACATTAAGCTAGCATTATTTAGGATCTTTAACTGAGAGAATAACAAGTACAGTAATCAAACACAAGAGACAATGAACACAATGTTTTTCCTTGGGGAAACCATAAATGGAGAAAACCCGGCAAATTCCTTAGAGATAGAATCAGCACCAAAACAGTAAAAGCCCAAAACAGTAAGTGATCTCCTGATAGCAGTAACCTTCTTCTTGTCTAGCCCCAATGTCTTCTCCTTCCTCAACTATGCGCTACACTTGAGTGTGTATGATTTGTGTGTTAAATAGAGAGTCCAACTCTCTATTTATACTAATCTCGACATGATTAAAACCATACTAGGGCTGACCTCTACTAGGAGAGTCTAATAACCCTAGTGCCCTAGAACTGCAGGGACTTTAATCCTTAGACAATCAAAGGGTTACCCACAATGACTTGACATGACTTGTTTACATTATTGATCCTCCCAATCGGAACATCGGGGCATGAAAACATGAATCAATTACATTATAGATACATCCTGGAATAAACATCGGGTTACAATACATAAGATACATAGATGAATACATTCTGAAGTTACAAATACGTCAATACTCCCTCTTAACTAGGAAGGTATTCTTTCGACACAATTTTCAGCACTTGTCTTCTTCTATGTATCAACTGGATCATCTCGTCATCTACATCTTCAAGTCTTCTTAGTCTTCAAGCCATCTTCGTCTTTAAGTCATCTTCATCTTTAGATCTGGATCATCACTCGATCTAGATCATCACTGTATCTGGATCATCACTCGATCTGGATCATCACTGGACATCTTCACTAGATCTGGATCATCACTCGATCTAGATCATCACTGGAATTGGATCATCACTCGATCTGGATTATCACTGCTGGATCATCATCACTGGATATGGATCATCACTGGATCTGGATCATCACTGGGCATCATCACTGGATCTAGATCATCACGGGTGCTATCTCATGATTCTTCTCATCACAGGAAGTTATACAAAGCCATCCCTTTGTCATGCTGGTTGTAGGCCTAGCCTCCATGTAGGTCTTCTTCAGCACTTATATCTGACCTACTCATCAGAAAGGCATAGCACTCATATCCATCCAAGCTGGAACACATCCTGCACACAATGATGGAAGAGTTCTGTACTTCCATCCAGGCTGGAACACATCCCACACACAATGATGGAATATTTTCATACTTCCATCCAGGCTGGAACACATCCTGCACACAATGATGGAAGATTTCCACACTTCCATCTAGGCTAGAACACATCTTGCAGACAATGATGGAAGATTTTCGTACTTCCATCCAGGATGGAACACATCCTACACACAATGATGGATGATTTCCATACTTCCATCCAGGCTAGAACACATCCTGCACACAATGATGGAATATTTCCACACTTCCATCCAAGCTGGAACACATCCTGCACACAATGATGGAATATTTCCACACTTCCATCCAGGCTGGAACACATCCTGCACACAATGATGGAAGAGCTCTGCACTTATATTCATCCAGGCTGGAACCACATCCTACCACAATGATAAAAGGGCTCTGCACTTACATCCATCCAGGCTGGAACACATCCTGCAAACAATGATGGAAGGGCTTGCACTCATATCTGATCTTGTAGGAAGCAATCCTACAGTCACATCAGAATGGCCCCCAGTCCTCAACTGAGCTACCTAGTAACTGACGAGGTGCCTCCATTCTCCTAGAGAATGGCAGTTTCCCTTACATCCGACCTACTCGTCGGAATTTCCAACACTCACATCTGACATGGAAGGAACCTAATCCTTTAGCCATGATAGAATGGTTCAACCCTTACATCTGATCAAGTGGGAACACATCCCTCTATCACATCAAAATGGCTTCTCAATCCTAGACTGAGTTTTCCTAGTAACTAGCCAGGTACCTCCATTCCTAGAATGGAAGTTTCCCTTACATCTGTCCTGTTCTCCATAATGGCCAGCACTCATATATAAAATGGAAGGAACCAATCCTCTCACCATGATAGAATAGCTCATCCCTTACATCTGACCATGGAAGGAACCAATCCTCTCACCATGTCAGAATGGCTATGGGTCTCACCACTTTCCCTTGGAGGAAACCTCAATCTGGAGAACACCAAGCTTCTCCCTAAAGTACTCAAACTTCATCCTAGCCAATGGCTTTGTCAATACATCAGCTATATGTTCCTCCATTGCAACATACTGGAGCTTCACTGCTCCCCTCTGCACCATATCCCTAATATAGTGGTACTTGATCTCGATATGCTTTGACTTATCATGGAACACTGGATTCTCTGACAACTTCACACAACTCTAGTTGTCACAATGTATACAAGTAGCATCCAACTGGAGATCAAATAAATCAGACAGTAGCTTCCTCAGCCATACTGCCTCACAACTAGCTGAACAAGCTGCGACATACTCTACTTCAATTGTACTCAGTGCCACATAGGATTGCTTCTTGCTAAACCAAGAGATCACACCTGATCCCATACTGAAACAACACCCTGAAGTGCTCTTCCTATCGATGGCACTGCCTACCCAATATGAATCAACATAACCCTCTAGGTTAATCTTCTGATTTGCATCGTACTTGAGCCCATAATCAACTGTACCCTTCAGGTACCTCAGAATATGCTTTGCAACAATCAAGTGAACATGTCTCGGATCTATCAGGAACTAGCTCAAGGTGTTCATAGCAAAGCAAATGTCTGGTCTCATGTTTTTCAGGTACATCAAGGACCTAATCATCTGATGATACATCATAGCATCAACCGACTCTGATGAAGCATCATTCAAGAGCTTCAGGTTCGATGCCATAGGTGTGGCCATAGCCTTGCAGTCCATCATCCCAAACCTATTCAATATCTCTACTACATACTTCCCTTGTCCAAGGAAGATTCCATCTGTACTTTGCCACACCTCCATACCTAGAAAGTAATGCATCATCCCCAAGTCCTTCATTTCAAACTCAATAGGAATCTTTCTCTTCATATCAGCAATCAACCCATCCGTACCTGTCACAAATAGATCATCTACATATAGTAGAAGCATCACTGGGTTGCCATCTTCAACCTTGTAGTAAAGGTTGGAATTTGCTTTACTCTTGGTAAAGCCCAAATTGGATAGAAAGCTGTCAATTCTACCATACTAGGTCCTGGGTTCCTGTTTCAAACCGTACAGGGCTTTCTTCAATCTGCACACAAGAGATTCCCTGTCATGAGTCTCAAAACCGATTGGCTACTCTACATACACTTCCTCTTCCACTACACCATTCAAGAAAGTAGTCTTGACATCCATCTGGTGTATTTTCCATTTCATCACTGCATCCAGAGCAAGTATCAATCGAAGTGTATCTAGCTACAAGAGCAAAGGTTTCTTCATAATCTATTCCTTCCTTCTGAGAGAAACCCCGAGCCACAAATCTTGCCTTATATTTTTCGATGCTACTTTCTGCAGGATGTTTGATCTTGTAGATCCATTTTGAAGTTACAACTGACTTCCCTTCTGGTCTTGGAACAACATCCCAAATATCATTCTTCATGATCGATTGATATTCTTCGATCATAGCATCCTTCCATTCTTTCCATTCTGTCGCTTCTTCATAACTGGAAGGTTCTTTATCAATGAAATCACATAGTAAAGCTACATACCCGGAGCAAGATGTGGTCCTCTTTCTTTCTCTGTGATTCTCTTCTGGAGCCCCATATCTCTCTGCACCTTGGATAAGTTCTCATACCCAAGCAAGTTTCCTCTTATGAGGTTTCTTCTCCAGAGGTGGATCTACAGGTCTTTGTGGTTCTTCAAAATCTCGATCTTCTTCTTGAATTTTTTCATTCATGGTTGTATCATGAATTCTAGGTGCTTCTGCTTCTTCAAGTTCTTCAGCAAGTCTCTTTCTGGATTTGTTGTAAGCTGTGTCTTCATCAAATGTCACATCCCTGCTGATGTCAATCTTCTTGTATCCTGGGAAATATATTCTGTAAGCCTTCGAGTTTTTAGAGTATCCCACAAATATACCCTTATTTCCTGAAGGATCTAATTTTGTTCTATTCTCTTTTGGAATGTGTATGTACATAGGACAGCCAAATATTCTAAGATGGCTGACTTCTAGTTTCTTGCCGGAGAAGACTTCTTCAGGAGTCTTGTTTTTTAGTACTCTATGTGGAGTACAGTTCTGTACATACACCGTTGTTCTGGCAGCTTCAGCCCAAAGATGCATAGGAAGATCTTGATCATGAAGCATAGCTCTTGCTACTTCCATGATAGTTCTATTCTTCTGTTCCACAATCCCATTCTGTTGTGGATTATAAGGAGTGGACAACTCCCTCTTAATCCCTAATTCTTTGCATAGCTCTTTGAATTCATTCGAAGTGAATTCTCCGCCATTGTCTAATCGAAAAGTCTTGATCTTCTTTTCAGTGTGGTTCTCGATCAAGGCTTTGAATTCCTTGAATTTGTTGAATACTTTGTCTTTGTTCTTCATGAAGTAAACCCATGTCTTCCTAGAAAAATCATCAATAAAAGAAACATAATATGCATACCCGCTTAGTGAGTTTGATGACATAGGACCGCATACATCGGAGTGGATGATTTCTAGGATTCCTTTGGCTTTGCTTTCGCTGTTAGGAAATGTCTTCTTTGTGTTATTTCCTTTCACACATCCTTTGTAGACACCATCATGTTTTGCTTGGAATTCTGGAAGACCTTCAACAGCTTTGCTTGCAATTGGCAGTGCTCTATAATGCACATGTGCAAGCCTTCTATGCCAAAGTTCACTTGGCTCTACTGTGTCATGGACCAATGCTTGTTCTGGATGGCCCTTTAATTTGTACAATCCTCCTTCTTGTTCTCCAATCACCACCGCGTCATCGGTAGTCTTTCCTCTTGGCCACATGATGACTTGACCATCTATGAATGCAACCCTCATTCCTTTTGAATCTAATGTAGATATGGAGAGGAGGTTCTTCTTGAGTCTTGGCACAAACAATACTTCCTTCATTGTTAGAGACTTTCCAGAGTCTAGTTTATAGGAATATTCCCCACTACCTTTTATTGGATACTGGTAGTCATCTCCTAGCTTCACCTTGTGAGGTGATTCATGTTCTGACAGTCTCACAAAGGATTCCTTGAATCCAGACATATGTTTGGAAGCCCAATGTCTATAAGCCAATCATCACTTCCATGAGTAATGTTACCTATGAGAGCGGAGATCAAAACATATTCATCCTCGCTTGAAGAATCTTCACTTTCATATCTGGTTCTTTTCTTGGATGGTTCATCATCCTCTGCAGCATTAGCATGATGTCTTATTTTTTTCCCCTTCTTCTTATGAGATTGGACCTTGTTCTTAGGAAATTCTTTTGCAAAGTGTCCTATTTCATCACATGTATAACATCTTAATCTAGATAGGTCCTTTCTAACGTTGTCTCTATGATGAGGATTCTTACCTTTGGGGTGATGAGCTCTTCTTCTGCCTTTCTTGGAGTGAACTATGAGAGCTTGATATTTTCTTCCCATCTTCTCTTCTCGAGATGCTATCCATGCTTCTTCTTGAGAACATTCTTCCCATAGTCTGTTGAATTTGACTAACTTATTTCTAGCACAGATTCCTTGGATGAATGAATCCCATGACCTAGGAAGACCATTCAGAGTTGTCATCACAATCTCCGCATTCTCCACTTCTTCATCTACAACTTCTAATTGTTCCTTGATCTAAGAAACCCTTGTGAAGAAAGACTGGATGGTCTCTAAATTCTGAATCTTCACATTCTTTAGTTGATTCCTCAGAGTCATCTTTTGGTTTATGTTCTTCCCTTCAAACAATTTGGTTAGGGCATCAAACATAGCTTTAGGTGTCTTGAGAGAGGACACCTATGGGATAAGGTGATCCTTGATAGAATCAGCAATGATCCTCTTTGCCATTACCATCTTCTTCTTGTGTAAGGCCTTTGCCTCATCTCCTTCTGGAACTGGAACCTCCTCATGGATGTAGGAGTCCAACTCATTTTCTTCCAGGACCAGGAAGATCCTATACTTCCAAGCTCGGAAGTTATCAGCTCCCTCAAGCTTTTCATCAAGCTTGGTATGATGAGACATCTTAAACTGAGAACCTCAAATAGAAATACAAGAGATTTAGATCTTACCAAGTCAAGATGCCATATTTGGATTTGAAGCTGAAATCCCGCAGTACTGGATCAGGAAAAAATTAGGGTTTTGCTTTTCTGGAGATCTATCCACCCAAATGCTCTAAAATTTATCCCTAACTTCAATTTTGGGGAGGAGATCAATCCAGGCCTAGGCTCACTAAAAAATTCCTCTTCTGTGAAAAGCCCTAATTTTCGGCAGCAGTGTCGGGTCCAAAACTGAAAAACCTCTCAGAATTGGATTCTGCTTCGACAAAAAGATGCACCCTAAGGAGGAGGTTTATTCCACCTTACTTTTGCTGAAAATATAAGGAGGAAGATCCACAAAATAGGAATCCCTAGTTCCCATAGCTGCACAGTGTCTTCTTCTCAGGTTAGCTCTGATACCATGTTAGTTTTTCAACATTAAGCTAGCATTATTTAGGATCATTAACTGAGAGAATAACAAGTATAGTAATCAAACATAAGAGACAATGAACACAGTGTTTTTCCTCGGGGAAACCATAAATGGAGAAAACCCTGTAACTTCCTCAGAGATAGAATCAACACCAAAACAGTAAGTGATCTCCCGACAACAGTAACCTTCTTATTGTCTAGCCCCAGTGTCTTCTCCTTCCTCAACTATGCGCTACACTTGAGTGTGTATGAGTTGTGTGTTAAATAGAGAGTCCAACTCTCTATTTATACTAATCCCAACATGACTAAAACCCTACCAGGGTCGACCTCTACTAGGAGAGTCTAATAACCCTAGTGCCCCGAAACTGCGGGGACTTTAACCCTTAGACAATCAGAGGGTTACCCACAATGACTTGACATGACTTGTTTACATTATTGATCCTCCTGATCGAAACATCGGGGCATGACAACATGACTCAATTACATTATAGATACATCCCAGAATAAACATTGGGTTAGAATACATAAGATACATAGATGAATACATTTCGAAGTTACAAATACATCAACAAGTTCAATGTTGCAAGGAAAGGGAGCCTAGGTTGAGCCGGTCTATGCCACGCTCCATGATAGTTCTGGTTCATGTAAGGTTGATTGCTATAAATACCATGGCCTTGGCCATAATAACCTCCTCCCATTTGACCTGTATAGGGCTGCATGGAAGCATTGTGATGTGGGGTACCTTGATTATGGGGTGCTACAAAGCCATAATTGGAAGAGTAAGCAGGTTGTTGATACCCATACCCATAGGGTTGATAGTTCTATCCATACTGCGGTCCATAAGACTGTCCATGAGAAGCTCCATAAGGTGTCCCATGGGATGTCTCATGAGAATGTCCATAGTTCGAGATATGGGGAACTCCTTGAGATGGACCATAAGATGATCCGGAAATAGGGATATGACCTCCCGACACAACAAAAGGTACTTGACTCTAAGATACTACGGTGCGAGCAGTCGCAGCATGAACATATTCTGTCCCGAAGGACCACGTGAATGAGGGGGAGGAAGGGTTGTCAAAAATGAATTCAAAGGAGTAGGGTTCGAGGATGAAGGGACATGTGAAGGAATGTAAGTGGTGTTCCCAATGTTCACTCGTCTCGGTTCTGGTATCCGCATAGGTTTACTAACACTAGGTCTAGGACGGACATGTGAGGTTTCTTCCACTACTGGGATGGAAGGTGTAATGTGACTAGTGCTCCCAAATCTCTCCGCATGGAAAGGAATAGAATTTCCCCCAGGCGTAGTGCTAGGTTCGACTTCCGACTCGACATGATGTGCTAGATCGGGTGTAGGGATATCAAGCATGCCATAACGAACATGACTAGTTCTTGTGGGTTCATAATGAGTCTCATCGCCTGGTAACCAATACTGGCAACCTATGAATGAGGGATCATAACCAGATTGTGAAGGTATTTCCGATTAAGGATCATATACGGGAGTAGGATCTTCCTCCCCAACCTCGTGAGGTGGAGAGGACATCTCTGGAATCACATCCTCATGATCTCCCATAGTGTGTGACTCAAAGTGAGAAGTAGTCCGCTCGGACTATCTATTTATCTCTCCCAAAAGAGGAGGATACATAGAAGGTGGAAGTCCTGCTAAACGACGAGAATAGCGAAGCATCACGCTCGAATCCACAATGACTCAAAAAATGAAAAGACTTGATCTAATTACGCAAACCCTAGGAAAACTAGCATGCACAGAGCATACACCTATAAAATGTAAATCTAAATCATAAGCAAACAAGGGTAGGATATGTGAGCTCCCGAATGAAGCAGGTATGTCTCACCTAGGAGAGGCTTGAGACTCCCATACAAAACAAGCGAAGGTTCGTAACCATTATAGTGGCCCTCAGCTTCAACGCATATAGTGACTATGTTGTCCGACCCCTACCTGGCCAGGAAACCTACAAAATAACCTCTATGAAGTACCCCCTCGATAACCTAGGTAAGGAAACTAAGGTCACCTCAATATAATCAATGCTCAGGTGGACAGTCGCAGGTGGGATTGACCATATGGAAAGGGTAGCAAAGCCCAAAACTCTCGAAAGAGCCCCTAGATATGAATACAATCCTGGAAATATCCCCAGTTCTACTCAGTTACAACCAGGGGGCATCCCAATCATAACCGCTCACACTACCTCGTGCTTAACTCCCTTGTAAGAGGAGGATCCTGAGAACACTAATTATATAAAGGAATTTCACACTCTCACCTGGACAGACACATAAATTTTGCGTTTAGTGGTCTTGGAGAATTTACTCACAATGAACTATTCCAAGACCCTAAAACCTAGTCTTGTTGGTACACCCTATAAAAGAAAAGAGTGTAATTCATTTTATTATGCGTTGATTTTAATTGGCTTATTACTCAAAGGGAAAATGGTCATGCAACTAATGATGTTATGACTTAACAAGAAGTAAAATGCACACCTAACAATCAATGCAAATGCACTGTGTCAAATGAAGAACAGGGTATGCTACTACGTGAAGTGAAAATTTTTCCTTCAAATGAATAGGCAATCATTCCTATATGAAAATCTGACTAATATTCTCCAAGCAAACCTAATGCAAGTACCATGCAAATGCAAAATGCAAACAATGCATAATGATGCAAAAAGAAAATGTTTTTGTATTTTTTGAATTAAATGAGATAAAAAGCAAAAGTATGAAACCCTCAGACTCTGCAAACACTACCAAACAACACCCAAGCAAAGCACCAAGGTAAAAGAGACCTAACGCACTAATCCCAAAACAAAAAATAGAAAACGAAATGACAAGAACATTTTCAAAAAATTAAACTAACAAGGTGTCTTTGGTCAGAGACAGGGATGTATACAGACTCCAAAAGCATCCAAGAAGACTCAACAATCATCCAAACTCACCCAGCAACACTTAATCTTCCCCAAAAAGGCAAAAATTAGGGCATACGCAACTGTTCTCAGTAAATCCTCGTATATACGCAGCTATTCTAGGAAAACCCGCGTGTACACGCGACTGTGAAAGAAAAACCCGCATACAGGAAGAAAAAGAGATTAGAAAAAAAGGCAAACAAACAAGATGAGACAAAATTTACTCTTGTAAGACACTACTTGGCAACCATGCCCCTAGACCCGACTCAGAAATAGAGAAATCAGAGCAATTCAAGAACATTGAATGCCGACAAAACCCCCAAAGGAAATGACTAGGAACTCCCCAGTATGGTCACCAATTCTGTTACAGAGAAAACTTTCGATGGCTTGGGGTGTACCACAACAGACAGAGAAACCACAGAAATCAATCCCTTCCCAATATGCGAGAGAAATAAAACATCTAACACTAAAGCATCTCGAAACATACCTTATTCCGGATGGTTGATGTAGATCCTCGTTGAGCTTTTTCCAATCCCACTTGTGCTAACAATTTGCTCTCTCAACAACAGCAAACAAGACAAGCATGGTATATAATGGTGTTAGACCTACTCTAGCATATATAGTCAATAATGTATAAGCAATTAAAATCATCCATGGATTCAGTATTCACTTAAATTCACATCATTGGATAGGAAAAGATATTTCTTTTAATATAAATCAAAGTTTACATGAATGACAACCTCTGTCGGCACGTTTGCGAACTGGAGAAACTGAGTCCTCCACCTGTGCCTCCACCACCTCAATCCTCCATCTCTCTATAGCAAGCTCACATGCAAGGGAAATCTTGGGAAGAACACCAAGTGCTCCAAGGGACAAGGGGATGCAGACTCAAGTATAAGCAAGCTACAGCAACAATGGACTATAGTTTTCTTGCTCTTCAATTCTCCCCCTTCCATGTATCCAAAGGTTTCCTTATATAGTGCTTCACTGGGGTAATGGAAGATCAAATCTGAGCTATCTTGAGGCATATGGAAGGCCAAGAGACAAGTGACTCGAATCCACATCAAGGAAAACTCCAAAAATATTTGGTCTTTTGCACACATCCCGATGTACATGGTTTAAGGGTTATATCCATGTGTATACACGAGAAAGGGTTTAAAATTCGTGTAAAACAAATAATGAGTGTCTTTAGGGATGATCTTGGAAACAACAAAGGTACAAAAATGGTCCATGGGGTCCAAAGAGTCCGCAGAGGGACGGGGAAGGCCATAAATGTGTGATCTACCATGTGTGGTAAAATCAGCTGTAACAATATTACTCCCTCTTCTTATTTTATACTCTTTAAGGAATTTGGTACATAACAAATTCCTTCCACCCCAATTTGTGGCATTCTCTTTACCTAGAATTGTTTCATATAAATTAGCTACATGTGAAATAACTTAATGTCACATCCCAATCCATCATTCTATTCCTAGGAGGTGGTAGATATGAATTTCATAACTAATTCAAGCCACCTATGGGAAACATAAACTAACAATGCATGTGCATGTGAATTAACATAAATTATATAATAATTAAAACTATATCCCCACCCCTATCATGCATAAACAAATACATTCATAACATGAAGTAAATACAAACATTTCACATTCATAGACTACACAGAATACTTATCTTTTAATAGAAGATGATCCAAGTAATTGGTTGTATACAAGAAATTTTCCACCCAACCAGAGGTATCAAATGAAAATATCACCCCCAATCTGGGTTATGAGGCCACTGAGGTGAAGCAAACACCTAAAGGATTTTTTTGTCTCAAACCAAATTCCCTTTGATCTTTTTCTTAGCCAATCTACTCACCACTGAGCACTATAGGCATCTCACTTAGTCATCCTATCCATGTAACTCTCCTCCACTACCACACAAAGCACAAGGAAAACCTACATCTTTGCGCAAAGTCCCTCAAAGTAACCAATGCTTATAGTGCTCTTTAGTGTGTGCATAAAGAGTCCAACCTATTGTACATGCTTGAAGAGAATCCACCCATAACATCAATTCATGGTTTCTCAAGCTTGTTGGAGCAACAAATACCTATTTGGTGAAGGTTCCTATATTCCTAGCAACTATGCTCACCTACAACCATACTCTCCACTCTAATGTCTACAATTCCCTCTTCAAAATGTTAATATTTGGTTAATTTCACAGTTTGGTAATTCATAATGGAGAAAACAACATGAAGGCTATGTAGTGTATGATTTTTTCCTACAAAATGAGTGATAGACCCCAAAGTATATGTGAGGATTGGTAAAAAGACAATTGAAATTACTTTTTTTATCATAGAAGGAAATATTCTTACAATTTCCATAGAAGTATATTCATCACATGCTTCCATAACTACATGAGAAGAATTTTCCCATCAACCTCACACATGCATTTAATGATTGGATTCAATGAGTCAAAAGGAAGTAATTAGCTCATTTAAGGCACATAGAATCAAATAAATTATTTATAAATATGATGCTTGGAAAAAGAGTATTTACTCTCCCATAGGACCCCTTTTCTCTTCTCCTCTAGTGCTCTTTACATAGCCATCTTGGACCATTTTAATATTTCCAAACATAATATTTACATATATTTTTATCCATCGTGATAAGCCAACCACATGGTCGATATTAATTATTTAAATTATGCATGCCTAGTTGGTCCTTGGCCTTAAGCACCACACTAGTCTATACTAGCATATTTACACCATTTACATAATCTAATTTAATACTATTTCAAAGGTCAAAACTTAGAGTATTATATAATTAGTTCTTGTAAACCTAACATATAAGTATTTGAAACATAATATATATATATAGGAAGAACATTAAATAATTTCCTAAACTAAAGAAAACATGAATAGATTTTCCTTTTGTTGAGTTTAATTTCTTTATGTTAGGTGTATATGAGTATGAAATATTAGCATATACATAATGTAGAAGAACAGAAGGAGTATTCTAAGTATATTATTTAATATTTAATAAAATATAAAACACAATATTTGGTTAATGATGACTTGTTAGGTTAATGAAAATGCTTAATAATAAATCCTTTATCATGATTCAAGTCTTTCCAATCACATGCTTATGTTATGGTTGTTGTGCATATGTACCTCAAAAATTGGTGGATAGGTGAAAGTCATAGGTGAATTAGGTGTAATAGATAACATCTCCTTGCAACCTTTTAAATTGGCTACTTGTAAAATTGGTGGGTAGGTGAAATTCATAGGTAAATTAGATGTAATAGATAACACCCCACCCCTCGCAACCTTTTAGTTGAAAGATTCTCAGTTAAATGTTGTAAATTGGTTACTTGCATTGACATGCTCTTTGATTTGGGAAAGGAAAACTTATAGCATCCATAGAAAAGGATATAATAAGAAAATACATATTATTTATTGTCTTTTTTTATTTGGTAAATATTTCTTTTATATTATTATTTATAACTATAAACTATGTGACATTAACATTTTTTTTATTTGTTAAATATTCCTTTTATATTATTATACATAACTATGAACCATGTGATATTAACATACAACATTTTATAGGCCTTATTGTCTTCTTAGAATTTTAACAAGAGGACTTCTCTGCCATGATAATTCAAAATATTTGAAATTTCTCCTGTCCACTTCAATAAAAGCAAAATATTTATTATTATAATTTCTAGTTGATAATTTATTTGTTAGTTATATTACTTGCAAATATTTTTATTGTGATTTCATATTTTAATTTAAAAAATGAGTATTCATCATAATATAAGAATATCATAAGCTAAAGCTATTACTAATTATATTTCCAAATTTTCTATATTGAAATTGAAGGTTAGACTAACTAAATAATACCTTAGGATAAAAGGTTTTTTTATTTAAAATAGGTTGAAGATGAATATCATTTTCTTTTAACATGGCATACCTTTATAATATAATAAAATGGGTATTCATCATAATATAAGAATATCATAAGCTAAAGCTAAGTTACTAATTATATTTCCAACATCTCTATATTGAAATTGGAGGTTGGATTAACTAAATAATACCTTAGGATGTGACTTTTTTTAGTTAAATTAGGTTGAGGATGAATATCATTTTCTTTTAACATGACATATCTTTATAATATAACACATAACTTTATTCAATTTCATAACTCAAATACTCTTCAAGATCTTTTTCACTTGAAAACCATAATGACATTTCCACCATGTTCAGCTATAAAAATGACATTATGAAAAATATTTAGTGTTTTTTCCATTTTTGATAAGCGTTTCAATACTCCCGCATAATTATTTTCCAAAAACTAACTACCAAGACCTTATTTTTTATAATGATGATTACCATCCACTAAGGTCAACTTAAGTTTGTCAAACCTTAAACGATTTGATAATTAATGACTCTAATTTAATATTTAATATGATTGAAAATATTACATAAATTTTTTTCTTAGATTTATGTAGTTTTCATAAGTTAACAGCTTAGAAAGATATTAAAGAATGATAAACATATCAATATAGCAAATATTAAAACAACATTATGAAGGATATTTAGTATTTTTTCCTTTCTAATAATTGTTGTTGACAATAACGATAATGATAATGATAATGATAATTACCATCCACAAATATTAATTTTAATTTTTTAGAATTCAAACAATTTGATAACTATTTATGGTAGTTTAATATTCTATTTATATGATTGAAAATATTATTAAAAATAGTCTTAACCTTTTAATCTTCACAACTTAGTGGTTTAGGTCAAGTTGATGAGTGTTGTCAACAACAAGTAGAAGGTCTGTGGGTCAAATCTTCAAGTGGCTATGTTAGGGCCTTACTTGATTTCCTCGTAAGTTAGGTTTCCTCTCACTACATTTTTACAATTCCATGGAGTATGATTAATTTTCAGCCCATTAATGCATTTTGAAAGGGTAATTTATTTAAAAATTGTATATCATCATCATAATTATAATTAATTCACATGTATATGTTTATGTTTATGCTTATATATATATATATATATATATATATATATATATGAATGAATGAGAGTAGTTTGTGTTTATATATAAAAGTTTCAAAATATAAAAAGTAAAAAGTCCAATACAGTTCAAGAAACAACATTTAACAAATTATCTATCTAAAAACATTTGAAGGAGAAATTTGCTATATCTGCATCAATTATTGCTTACTTCATAAATATTTATACCTATATATCTTTATAAACTATTTAGATTAAAAAAAACACAATGGCAATAAATCAGAACTTGATATCATTAGGGAAATTCATGCTCACTTTGGGCTTCTTCCATATCTACATGTTCATTACTTGGACTGTCATTGCTTGCTTGTTTGGCACTCTAATTGATATGCTTCCAAATATTTGTTGCACTATAGTTTCTTCCAAATTTTCCTCCTTGACAGAGCCTATGGAGTTTAGCATATGACCTACGATGGATTAAGTGCTTTAGAAAATCCCAAAGTGATTTTCCAACTCCATTGAAACCATATCAATTCTCTTTCCTTGTGTTTCCAACACATATTTCTCTTCATCCCACCTATTTAGTTGCATTTCCAATCACTCATTAAGACTCTTCAATTCTCAGTGCAAGACATTAATTTGACCAACTAAGCTTCTCAATGTCTTACAAATACCCAAGACTCAACCACAATAATATCCAAGACACAACCACAATGAGCACGACTACCAAGGAGGTTATGCACCGCAACAATGCAATCAAAGCCATATGATAGTTCGTTTTCCCTTGAAATTTACTGATTTAGATTAAATAAACTTGAAACTTTTCCCATGAAATTGATTTGCTTTAGATCATATAACCTTGAGACTAACCCAATATTTGAGTGTCCAAAAATTACACAAGAGAAAGACCAACATTTAAAATATATGAAGGCCCTCACTACAATACCTCTAGTACTGGGATTAGGACTAAAAACTTTTACCTTCCCCTACTTTAATTTGAATCATGTCCATAAGTTAGCATCACATATTGAAACCAAAATACTCCCGATATGAACGTTCTCTAGGTCTTTTTCACAATTTAATGAAGTCCCATCTATTCTAGGTAGTGCAAGAGACTTAACTCCACCCTCTTATTGTGTACACCTCTTTGTCACAATTTAATGAAATCCCATCTATGCTAGGTAGTGCACATGAGATGAGGAGGGCTCAAGTGTAAGAGGTGTACACAATAAGAAGGTGGACTTAAGTCTCTTGTTATGAATCTCGTATCGATATTTTCTAACATGCACATGTTTAGATTTCTCATGATGTGTTCATCTAAATGTGCCCTTGTCATCCTAGGTCATGGGATTAAAACTAGTTTAGGGACATTTTGCATAAGGACCCCTTTATTTAAAAGGTCTGGCTTTTCATTTGCCTTTATATTAAATGAGCATCAAATATGATAGAGCTCAATCTCATCAAAGTGAATTAGTAAGCCATTAATCCTCTCAATCATTTTGGATAGAGTTGCATCGCCTTTTGTTTTGGCCTTTCTTATATATTTAACATTACTCGTTAAATCTTCAAAAATCATAACCTTCTTTACATTCTAAACACAAAATATAAACCATATACAATATAAAACATGAATCTTGAATTTTGACTTAATTGTTCTTCCTAGCTATAAATCTCTAAACAAAGTTTTTTTTTTTAACTCCTTCGATGACTAAAAATCACCCATAAAATTATACATTCTTGTTACAACATAAAATATGAAAAGTTAATTTAATACATGGGAATGAAACAATATTTATTTTAAACATATCACAATACGCACACGTACTAGTAATTAACACATTTTGACAAGGACAGTAGTATTCAGATCAACAAACAATTTAAAATTAAGAGCTTATATATTTATATTTTAAATGTGTTTTATTTAAAAAATAAAATAAAATTAAGTTGAATATAAAGTTTTTATTTTACATTTAAAAAAATTAAATATGAGTAAAGTGAGTGAGGGTGATAAAGATAATTATTTTGAATATATTGCTAATATTGAAATTAAAAAATATTAAAAAAAATTAATTAATTTAATATTTATTTATAATTTAAATAATAATAAAAATTTTAACATTCATGAATTAATAAATTAATACTGGATATATTTTGAAATTAATAAAAATATAAATATGATATTTTAAAAAAACATTTTTTTTAATATTTTTAAGATTTATTCAACTTCTAATTATTTTATTTTATAATATAAACTTATTATTTTAATATTTTTAAGATTGATTCAACTTTTAATTTTATTATTTTATAATATAAACTTCCTTTATATAATTATTGTTATTATTGTTATGTAACTATCCTGTTATATATATATATATAATTTCCCCTTTAGTTTTCTCATGAAGATACTCATTATACTCTTTATACATATATATATTCTCTTTTGTTATTTTAATTGCAAAAGGAGAGACACGGTCAATATCACTTTCTTATCACAATGTAATTTATTATTGTTATTATGGTGTAAATAGATATGATTTCTTTTATATTGTTACGAGTCAAATCTTAACTTTATTTATAACATGGCTTTGAATTTAAGAAGGAATGAATAACACATTCCTTATCTTTATATAAAATTTATATTCTTTAAAATATCTACGAGCATATATTTATATGATGAGCATATTTTTATTCTTTATTATTATAATTTATTATAATTAATTTGAAAAGACATCTCATTCTTCAATGTGTTTGAGTTAAATTTTCTTATTATTCAATTTAAACTTTCTTAATATAGTTATTTTCTAAGCGAAGCTTGATTCCGTATTGCATGACTTTATTATTCAATTTAAACTTTCTGAATATAATTATTTTCTAAGCGAAGCTTGATTCCGTATTGCATGACTTTATTATTCAATTTAAACTTTCTTAATATAATTATTTTCTAAGCGAAGGTTATTCCGTATTGTATGACTTTGAGAGCATATTAGAGATACGGATATGATATAAGCCTCTCTCCCTTAGCTTGTGCCTCTCACTTCTCAAATATTAGAGTATCTATTTTATGTGCATAGGATATTCTATTTTATTAATATTTGTGAAAAATAATTAATTTTATTAAATAATAATATATTTTTTAATAATGTTAAAGCTTTTTATTTTATATATGATTATATATCATTGTTTATGATTTGCTTGGAAGGTAACATAGTTTTAAGTGACTAAGTTGATTGATGAATACATTTGTAGATTTTCATGTTTTAATTATTGATTTTGATTATAAATAATGTATTTTGATAGTTTATATTTCACATTATATGATGAAGTGGATAATTATATTATAATATTGGTGTTTATGGCAATTTATGGTAATGATGTAGTAATTATACCATATTAAGGGTTTGCATTGTTATTGATTATTTGTGAAGTATGGTAGGAAAAGTTATAGGTGCATATGGATGTCAAATTGCATGAGAATGTGTAGGTTTTAGGTTGAGTTTAGATATAATCATTGTCACATATATGCATTGACCATGTTGATTATTTTATTGAATTATTTGATGTATTGGTTTTAGTGTGTGTATGGATAAGAAACGGTTCTTGTTAATAAGCTTACATATGGACAACACTTTAGGAGTGAAGTTCAACTGATGCTTTTTTGCAAAAAGGATTTACTAGTTTTTGTTTTTTTCTAAAACGATTCATCCAAATTTTATAGGATAAATATAATTTTCTTTAGACATTGCCAAAATTGTCTAGTAAGTACATAAAATCCTTAGAAATTAGAATACATTTATAGAAATATCCTCAAATATTTAATTGAGAGAAATTTAAGAATAAGAAAGATTCGCTACTCTAAGAAATTATGGATCCCGAAACTTTTCCATAGTGTTTCTACTTCTACTTACTAGCACTCCTTTCCATGTAGTAAGTTAAAAATATGTATTATTTTAATCAAAGTACACAATACCATAAAGACAGACCTTGAAAGGCTTACAAGACTGTTATGCTTATTCCTCAATGATTGTTATAATTTATTCTCAATCAGTATACCACAACTTTTGTTAATTAAAAAAATAAAATAAGTAAATGACACATAGAATATGGAACCCTTGGTAATAAAAAAATGAATAACTAGAGATCATATCAAATATGGAAGTATTAAATATGATTATTTAGCAAATTGAAAAAAAGTTATTCTTCAGCATATCTATTTTGTTTATTATGAAAAATATGAAAAAATTATATGTATGATTGAATTACCATATAGATAATATTAAATATCTTAAATTGTGCATGAAATAGAAAATAAAAATAAGTTAATAAGTGAATGAAATAGGCAAAAAATACTTTTAATTAAATTAAAAATGAATGAGTAACTCAAGTGCACATATATATATCATAAGGAGAAGAACAAAAAAAATCTAGGAAACATCTACGAATGAAAATAAGAAGATGGTTAGAAATGAATAAATAATTCATATTTATGTATTTTAAAAATTAAAACATATCCCCATACATATAATTTAAGAAAATAAATAATTAGTAAATTAATATTTTTCAAGTATTCAGCAAGTGACAAAAAACCTAAACAATCATATGTATTTTATTTCCACATAACTACTAAATGTATGTATACTAAATAAGTTAAATATAAACCAAATATGATGGTGTAAAGTCCCCCATGTATTATACATATGGTATCTATTCTCATCTATTTTGGTGTGAAAAATAGACGAGAATAGATACCATTTCAAGGGCCTCCAGTCATGCTTGTATCTATTCTCATCAATTTTGGTGTGAAAAATCAAGTATCGCAAGTCTCTTTCAAAATTGTTGTTGGAGATTTGATGTCGGTTTTCTCTCATGAGTTTGCTAATATTTTATTTTGTGGATCATTGGTTATTTTTGAAGCTATATAAGATTATGGAGCTCAAGAATTCTCTCTCTACAATCCTAGGGATTCTCTACCTTTCTATTTGATCGCATGCTCGTCTCCTCACAGAACTAGTAAAGATGGAGACATTCTACATTCACCTGGACACTTACTCATAACACTTGGAGCTGATTTTACCTCACATGGTTTGATGTTCAGGGTTGCAATGTATCAGTTTCTTGGGTTTTCCTCACATGTTTCGAATTGTCAAGAAATTTTGATCTCTCATTAGTTGATCTTAGTTGCTCTACATGGGTCCAGTTTTCATCTTGCAATTGTCTATGTTTCTGATTTAGTTGAGCATATTCTTCTTCTTCCAAAGAGGAAAATTCATCCAGACGTAATCATTAGTTTGGAGAGGTTCACATGCATAGCTTTAGGATGTTGTTTTATAGAAGAACCATGCTGCTAAATAGTGTTGCAAATTGCAGAAGAGTTTTTGCAAGTTATTTCCCAAAGCGGAAGATTTTTCTCCTAAGAATAGCCTGTATTTATTGTTCTTGCTTATTTTGAGGGAGGGTTTCCCCATGAGGTTTTCCCCTATTTCCTTGGTTTATTAAGCAACTTTTAAATATTGTAGATTGTAATGGGTAACTTTTGGCCTAGTTTCCAAGGCCCAAAGTTTAAATCCATACACGACCTGATATTGTGCTTCCATGTACATCCACATGGAATTCCATATTAGTCACAATTAACTGATAAAATTATAACTAAACATGGTGCAATTCATTCTTAATCAATTCCCATTAACTATACTAGAAGTAAGAATTCATATCATAACAACCACTAGTCCTCTCCTTTCACTTAGAACATATTCAAAATAATGAATAAAACTAATGCATAACATTCATAATCATCCATAAGGATGTCCTTATATCAAATTTCATAATTAGAATTACATATGCAAAATTACAGTGCAAATACCGACATAAAGAAGTACACAATTACCAGAAAGCTGCCAAATCACATGAGTGCTACTACATGATAAATATACCTTTAAAAATCAATATTAAATATGCTCAGTCAAACTTCCTAATACATCATAATATTCAAGAATATCAAATTACAAGTTTGAAGAACTTATCTTAATTGTATGCAACTGGCGGCAACATTAAAACTTTCCTCCCAACCTGTGATCTTTACTTGCCGTGTGTTTTCATGTCGAAAGATCCCCTCGAGCTAAGGTTCTGGAATCCCATACTAGAAGGTCCTTTCTATGCTTATGTTAATCCCCGATGCACTTCATTTCCTGGAATTATCCCACTCTCCCATAAATGCAACCAATGGCCGGTCTCGATATTATCCCCCTCTCCCAGAGCACCATTCTAGCCTCCAAGCTCACTTGAATCCCCACTAGAGAATTTGATGCTTTAGAGCAACTAGATCTAGACACAATTTTTATATTATCCACCTCTCCCTTAGGTCCTAGCACAAACAGGAAGATATTTCCACAAAGGATTACCCCTCTCTCATGTTGGATAATATCTTAAAACAAATCTTTCAATCTCCAAGATCAATTCTCAGATCGAATCCCCAATGAAGCTTCTGAAACTAGAGATTATCTATGCCTATACACCTTTTCAATATTATCCCCCTCTCCCTCAAGTCCCAGCACAACTAGGAAGATATTTCCACATAGGATTACACCCCTCTCTTGTTTGATAATCTCTCAAAACAACTATTTTGACCACTCAGGTCAAAACACATGTTTGAACCCCCACTGGAGCATTCGAAATCAAGGATAAAAATATCCTCATGATCCCATAAGTCGAACCCCTACTAGGTAATTTTATTCACAAGGATAAAACTCCCATGTACCACCTCTAGATCCCTACTAGGGCATACAAAAACAAGAAAAATTGACCTCCAAGTACTGGAAATGATTGATTCTTGGCAATGAATATAGATTGGACTACTGCAAAAATACATCAAGTATCAAGGCCAAATATCTATGGAATTCACTATTCCACTAGAGCCTTGCTCTGTTAAGCTCCCAAAACTCCATAAACATGAATGAATGACTTCCTAGAGATATTCAAATCCTTTTTCCTAACACGAATTACCTCCAATATTTTGTCTCTATACTACTAAGGAAGGACTCCCAATCCACTAGGGCTTCCTAATAAATACTCACTGACTCATTCAAGTCTTCACTTAACCACTGCAATTCACTAACAATGACAAAGACACTTCCTATGCATGGCTAATTCAAATTCATAATTTTATCTCCAAACCCCCCCTTAATTGACTCTTAATCACCCATACATTACTCCCATGCATTGGAGACAACTCAAATTCGCATGGAATGACTCAAATTCCCCTAGGACTACTCTCATCCACTAAATGTTGATGTTTGAGTAAAATCAGAGATGCTTGAACTTTCAAAATTTTATCAAACAATTTCAACACATATGAATTTCATAAACCAACCACATATGAATCTTTATATCAACCACATATGAATCTCATAAATAAATCAACCACATAAATCAACTCCATAAATTATCCATATAAATCAATCAACCATGAGAGACAACATATACCCTAGGAAAACCCTCCAAACATGGAGGATGGAAAACCCAACAATTATTTGAGTATGATAGATAGATTTTTAGAGAATGGTTTACAACACATAAGCAAATTTCTTGATAAGAGATATCACCATAAGAGTAGAGAAGAGATATCCCTGCAAAAACAACTATATGAAACTATATTGAACTTGCCATATGCCTAGAATATTAATAACAAGCCAAAACACCTATCATGCAGAAGGTAGCACATAGTAGGCTCAGTAAACACACTGAGAGGACCGCATAGTGCATTCACAAGGAGGAGCTAGCTAGAACTTCCTCCATGCAAACATTAGTGCCCTTCCTTTCCTCAATTAGCTTTAATTGAATATTCATTGCCTTGAACTGAAAGTGAACTAACTTGAATTGAATGTTAACTTACTTGAACTAAATTTTAATTGACTTGAACTAAATGTTAACTTACTTGAAATGAATGTAACTGAATTGAACTGAATGTTCAATTTACTTGAATTGAATGTTTAACTGACTTGAAATGAATGTTAACTTACTTGAACTAAATGTTAACTGACTTGAACTGAATGCTAACCTTACTTGAACTAAATGTTACTCAATTGAACTGAATTCAATATTTAACTAACTATCAGTCACTTAGTCAATAGGATAACTTAAGTATCATCGGTGCTTCACTCTTAGGGCCATCCATGCATAATTTCTATTATTAACTTTTGCCTGGATATCTTTAGTTAACTGATGCATGTTGATTGATGAACATTAAGATATTATTTATTTAACTGATTACATTCATTAATAGTTCAAATGATGCTTTGACTGAGGCATTGATTGATACATTCATATTTAACTGAAGCTTTATAACCTAAGTTCACTCAAACATTTGCATGGGAAATTCAAATTCTCTTTCTCTATGCTTTATCTCATTATCATTAAGTAATTAATGCATGGTCCATATGTGTATTATTTATCCATATTATCATATCACACTAAGAAGAATTATTCCATACATATTGATGATCATATATATTACCCTAAGCCATATAGTCATATGATAAAGTAATTCACTCTTGGGGTAGATAATCCCTAAAGGATAATTATAGCACTCAGTGACCATGAATAGTAATATATCACATAGTATAACCACCTCAACAAATGGAGGTCCACAATATTGATACAACACAAGACTTCAATATTGATACAATGCAAGATCATCTCCACAATTAGAGATCCATTCTCATAGGTTGCATTCTATGAGAATACTTGACTTGATATTACTCACAAATCTAGTCTTGACATTACTCACAAGACTCGGCTTGATATTACTCAGAAAATTTACAATACAACATCACCACCTCAATCATATGACAATACATTGGACTTGATATGACTGACAATTCAAGTTTTAGCTTCCAAACTCCTAATCAGGTGTCGACTACTCCTTTTGGGAGGTATCCTTTCTCACTTTTTAGTGGGGGAATCTCAACTCCCATTTCTGCAACTCCATCTTCAGTTGTAACTAGTCGAACACAATGTCACACACCACAAGTTAGAAAACCTTTGGCCTTTGGGTGGAACCATTTTCAAAATATTGTTATTTATTCATAACTGGTGGTTGGGGGAAACTCCAACCTCTCATTTGGGAGCCTTGGTGCAGGTACTTCCTTTCCCCAGACTCCTCAATACCAATTTATGGCTCGACCTAGTTTACCTTTTCTGACAACTTTAAACTTGCCAGACTTATCAAAACTAATGAACAACCCTATGCTCCATGATCCGCAATGGCCACTGGTCCCAATCAAATTACCTTCAGACATTCCAAAGTTTGAAGGGAAAACTGGTGAGGACCCACATTCCCATATCACGATAGTCCATTTATGGCACTCTTCCAACTCACTGAATGATGATTTTGTTCAATTGAGGCTTTTTCAACGAACAATGACAAGTGTAGCAGAAAATTGGTACATTGAAATCCCATCGACTGCATAAGACAGTTTTCTTGATTTGGCAACCGTTTTCTTGAATCACTTTCAACTTCCTGTCTGGTATGATTTTGGTGCATACCTTCTATCAACTTTTAGGCAGACTAAGACTGCTCATATATATGATTACATTCAAGAGTGGAGAAGGAGAAAGAGGCTTATCAAATACAATATTCCTCCCGAGTTCTTACTGGAATGGTTTTTGAGGTCATTATTGTTTTATATTTCAAAATATGTTTGCACGTCCGAAGTGACTACGGAGGAAGAGGCCATTCTCAGGGCCCAGCAGTTGCATTTGATATATTCCCAATCTGGGATTCTATATGAAATTATCCTTGAGGCACCAAGGTCTAATACATAATTTTCTAAACCCAATCCTGGACCACATGTCGATGGCATGGTAGGTTTAGTTGATACACCGACTGTAGAGTCACTGGCTAAAAAACTCCATAATTTGTCGGTGAAGCAATCTGCAGTGGAGGAATATAAGGCTACACCCCCTCAACCCAGAATGTGAATTTATATTCAGCGTAATATACCCAGAAGGCCACTCAATATCCCAGTGGGAAAAAGAGCAATGGTAAGAAGGGTGAGGGGAATCAAAACAAAACAAAAAACCCACAAACAATGTCGAGGGGGGTAAGAAAGAGAAGAAAAAGGTCAAATTACCTTGCAAGTTGTGCCAAGTAGATCATCTGACCTATAAATTCCCCTTAATAGATCAAGCATAGAAGTTGGTAAAACAAAAACAATCGGTTGTCTTGCAGGATCCATTTCCCCAAGGACAGAATGCAACTTCTAGTTCAAAATATGTTGGGGGCACACCAAATGCTCCTTCCACTGATCAATCTTATATCAATATGGTCTGATCCCATGCTTTATTACATAATAGAGCTAATAATTATGAATAGGAGGCGCAACAGAAAGATAAGCAAATTGTCGAGACATCAGCCCTACTTACGATTGAAAAATGGGTTGATGTTATGGCAAAGATACTGAAAGGCATCTTTAAAAAGGCATTTCATAACCCTAATGCGAGGGCTGCTTCAAACTACTCAATTCCAGAAGATTTAGCCAAAGCCCCTTGTGCAATGTTGGCCTTAGAAGTGCTCCAGAGTTGTCCTTCACAGCGAGAATAAATCTTGGCGTCCATAGGTAGTATGGACTCCTCGATCTTGATGGTTAAATTTAATCTTTCCAAAGTTAAACTACGCATACCATACCATGTGGCCTTTTCCATTGATGTTGTCCATATAGGAAAAACCATTGGATGAACTATAATTGATGAAGGTGCTCCACATGTGTGATGTCAATCTTGTGTTGGAAGGATCTGGGATCCCCTGAGTTGGTCCCATCAAACACTTTGTTGACTACTTTCTACGGAAGGTCTTTCCGCCCGCATGGCATCTTGTCGTCTTTTGAAATAAAACTAGTAGGGAAAGCAGTTTCTGTGGAAATCGAAGTAGTTGATGCTCCTTTGGACTACAATTTAATTCTAGGGAGAAGTTGGACATATGCAATGTGCGTTATTCCATCGTTTTTTTTCCAAGTCCTTGTGTTCCCACGCGAAGGAAATTTGGTTACTGTTGACCAGCTGACATATACTTGAAAGGGCCATTTGGAGACTACTAATTCTACCATACTCTTGATTGATTAGTCACATCCAAAAAATAAAATCTTGGGGGTCGAGATTTATGTATCATTGATGGGCACTTTCGATATGTATTCTTCGATAAATTACTTAGGCTCAACGAGTGTTGGGAAGAATATCTCTATGTTTGTAGATAGAACTGATCCTTGGGTCCTCCCTTCATAAGAAGACCCTCAAGTTCCCTTATCAGCAGTAGAAGTAGCTTATCAAGCTATATTTGATGCTACTATTGATTCCATCTCAACTCCTTCAGTATCAGAAGAGTCAGATAAAGCTTACTTGCCCTCATGGGAAGATAAATCTACATATTCTTACGACTGCTTAGACATGGTTTTTCCATCCGACGAAGCCATTCTAGAGGCCATGATTGGACCTAAATTTTTTTGTGAAGATCTCCATCACAAGTCCTATTTTCTTCCAGAAATGAGAAGGATAGAAAATTTCTAGTTCCATGTGAGACTAGTGGAAGATATCGATCTGCCCGTTAATTCTTTTCGCAAGGAAGGAATGTTTGCTGATGGGAACATGGAAAACATTTCCACCACTATTCCTATCAATATCTCTACAAAACCATCCTTGAAAATTTCCATTCATGTACTTCCCGACACTACTGAAATTGAAGAACGTTTGCTACATTTTGAACATCTAGATGAAAAACGCAGAGATTCCCTCATTGCAAACGAAGCACACAAGAACTAGGTGAAAAACCAATATGACAAAGCTATAAAACCTAGGGTTTTCTCCTAATGAGAGCTTGTTTTGGTTTGGAACCAGGATAAGGAACCCCTAGGGGCAGAAAAATTCAAATCTATGTGGTTAGGATCGTATGTTGTGTCAAAAGTTATGAATAACGGAGCATGTGATTTAATTATGATGGTAATAAGCTGTTGGAGCCCTGAAACGGGCTCTAACTGAAAAAGTATTACGCCTAGGCACTATGATTTTTTTTGTATTATTATTGTATAATTATGTAAATGGTTGTTATTGGTTATTGTTTCTTATGTAGTATAATCTTGTTTCATATGTATTTGGAGTGGTTTGTAGGGTTCACTGATGGTTCCAGTCGTCACGCTTCTAATATGGCTTCAGCTGCTTGAGTCATTTATACACCCACAAGAAAACTAGTTGCCTCAGGAGGAGCTTGCTCGGGTCCTGTAACTAACAATTTCGTTGAGTATAGTGTTTCCATTGATCTTCTTTGGGATGATATTTCACATGGTATCATATTATTGGAGGTCAAGATTGAATCCCAGTTAGTAGTCTCTCAGCTCAATGGGGTTTACCAGGTGATACACCCTACTCTTTTATGTCATTTTCTAAGAATTAGGTTACTTGAAAGAATTTTTGAACACATTATATATCATCACATTTCAAGAAATCAAAATACTCTTACTGATGCATTTGAGAACTACATATTATATTGGATTTTTTCACACACTATGTAAAATTAAAATACACATATACATTTGAGACACATTTAAATAACCAATATATATGTGTGTGTGCGTGTGTGTGTAAAAATATGTCCATATACATCGAGTTTCTGGTCCGAAGATCTAGTAAAATTTCTACAAAATACTAAATAGGATCAAAGTCCTTCATATGCTAAAAAAATAAGGATGCTCCTCAGCCTCCTCGGTTGCAGCTGCCTCCACAGCCTCCTAATAACACAACACAGCCCAGGTCACCCTTCGTAGAAGGCGTAAATGGGATGGAGGTACTCCTACGACATGTTTCTGCATAGCCATTGGAATCCTCTCTATCCTCAGTGTAGGAACATCATGTGTTATTCTGGATAACTTCCCCTCTACAACATGAATCATAGCTTCATCTCCACCACCCTCCACTGGTCGGACAAAGGTCCTCGAATGTCCATCTGGTCGGACAGGTCCTATATCTGCATATAATTAAAAATGTATCCGAATCGAATACATATGTATATACAACTTTATGAACAAAATTTCATGAAATATAAATATTAAAAAATAAATAAAATACTTACCCATATCTCCCTATGCTTCCCCATGAGGGAGAGAAAGCTCAAGATCACCACAGAAGTTTAAGCCTACATATGGAAACTGCTCCTGTGCGGGCACCTATCGGCTCCACCAAGAATAAAAATCATCATCATAATTGTTGTGGACCTCACCACCACCCTAGCAGAGAAATATATCACCCTGAAGCATAAGTCTAGGCTTGCGGGATGGGGAGGGTGGCAGTGTAACTGTGGGGATTAGGGAAGGAACCCTCTCAAAGAATAATGCTACTAAAATACTTGCGTAACCAAAGTTCTTCTTCCTTCCTCTCCTGCAATCAAATAATCATGCCTTCAAGATCAGGACTAATCCCGAACACCAGTAAAACATCGCACCCCGTAAACACTATTGCCACATGCATGTGGGTCTGTGCATCCAAGTGTAAAGTGAACGACCCCGCCACTCTGATAATTGTGCTCACAAGCACGTTCAGTGGGAAACTAGTAATTTGTAAGATCGGGATTTGAGCCCCCGATTTTGAGTCTCGGGTATGCAATAGGTGTTGATATAATCATGTACACTGAGGGGATCACCCCCTCAGTTGGTGTTTCCCAAGTTCACAAGTGCCCCTCTATGCGACAAACCAATGATAAAATAGACATCCTCTATGGTAAGTTCCAAAGTCTCTCCTTGGAAGTCAAACATGCCTAGTTCATGGTCTCACACGTGTAACAATGTTTCTAGTAACCGAACGTGTGCCCTCATGTTTGATGTGTAGTATAATTTGAGTAAAACGCACCTTCATAGAGCATTTAAGGTCATGGGATCCCCCATTACAAGCCGGTCCATGTCTTCATGCTCTCTCTCACGCCATTCTAGCACCATTTTTACCTTCCCATTCATCAAAATTTCCATTAGTTTTTGTAAAAACACCCTCTGCGCAAAAATCATGACTTTTCTTTGAGGACAACACGAACCATTCATGGGTTCCTCGTGGACAACCTGCAGTTATATCGTGAAACCACAAATTTAACATGGGCTACCCGTGGTTACTGCACAATGTCCTTAAGGTAGGTTAAAAACCCAAAATATGACATACTTTTAAACAATTAAAACATCAAATTGAAGGAGGAGATGTGGATTACTTGCACTTTGCAAAATGAAGTTCCATCCACAAGATTCGTTGCACCAATCATTTGAATTTTAGAGGTCAAATTGCCCAAATATGGTAAAAAATAAATGTTATGTTTTTTTGAAAATATTTCTTCTATTTATAGTAATTTTTTTTTAATTTTTACCCACTTTTCTATAGTTGAAATTATTTTTTGCTATATGAACTAATACTACATGTTTTTTCACCTAAGTTTTTACAGGTCATGGATGAATCAAAGCATGTTTCCTTTGCATCTAGGCTAGGATTCGGTCCTCTTAGCATATTTTTCACTTATACCTTATCCTCTGCTGAACTTTAGTATATATTTGATATCCATGTACTATGGTGTATAGCCACTTCTTACTTCTCAAACACCGTTGTTCTTCCATGGTTAGGACTTACCTCACATGGGTTCCCTATTTAGAACATTTCTCGCCATTTCTGGTACCCATGTTTCATTTGTGCTAGGTTGCGAGAACCTTTGTAGTTGTTTTTTACACCAAAATGAACCTCATTTTGCATCTTTTACTGATCTACCTCATATTATAAGGCTCCTTATTTTATGGAGTTATCTTCAAGCCCTGGTCAGACTCCTTAAAATTGACTAGATAGTCTAGTTACTTGTTCTTTTAGACTCGATAAAGTAATTGAAGGGTCATCCACATCAATGATAGTTTATCCCTTTTTCGGACCATGTGGATTACTTATGAAAAAGGAATACTCTATTTTCTTCAAAATCTAGAAGAGTATCTTCAGGTATAGATTTATCTCTTTTTCGGGCTTGGAGGACTAAAATTATGGAAAAGGAACCTGTTTGAGCTTACTTATATCTTTTTCGTTCTCTGGACCTAAACATGAAAAAGATTCTGAGCATTATTTATTTAATTTTCATGCTCGTTAAACCCTAGTACAAAAAAATTATTTTATTGTTCTCGGTACCATTCTTGTAAATAAATGGAACTTTTCGAGTGATCTTTCCCTCCTTTACACTTGTTAAACTAAGGCTACAAGCTTGCTTTTGAAGGAGCATCGGTTGGGTGATAGTTTACCCCTTTTTTGGACCTTCCTGACTAAGTATGAAAAAGGTATACCTTAGTTCTTCAGAAGCTAAGAGAGTTCTCCTTTGGATTGTTTTACACTTTTTCAGACTCAGGAGACTAAATTTACGAAAAAACACCCCCCCAGAGTCTTCTTTGGAGTTTTTAGACTCTCAAAAATATGAAAGCATCGACGAACATTAACTAATTCGGTCTTGTAAAATCCACGGATAAGTGACATATCATACACTATTCTCTCTTTTCTTCAAGCTTGTTAAAAATGAAGAAAGAATTGAGTTGACTTTCTTAGACTTGTTAAACCTTAACAAGAAAGGAAAGGAAGAAATTTACTCTTTGGGTTATAAGTTGGTTGGCAGCATGTTGTCCTTGAACAAAGCACTAATTTGAGCCTCCTGCCACTCATGTCTCAGTTTTTCACTTCTCAGTTCAACTATCACTTTGAGTTATTACTCCTCCACTTGTCATGTATACATGGGGAATATGTCCATGTCTCCTACATGGCAGACTGAGTCTAGTTGTTCCAGTTGAAAGATTAAAGTTGCCTTGGGCCATATCTATGTCATACTCACTGTTCAAGGATCCTTACTCCTGTCTATTTCACCCTGATTCCTATCATCTTAATCTATGATATTACCTTGTGTATACCTTCCCTTATCTTGTTTTCCAGTTACTCATGTGACCTTTTGAAGGATTCGGTGCCCTCTTCTTTACACAATGGCTTCCAATCAGTATCTCCTGAAGAAGAAGACCTATAGTTTCAAATATAGTACATTAGGATCCATTGACCATATTGGTGGACTCCTTTGCATTGGTGGTCAATACAAAGTATTAACTGACACTCCAATGGTATTCTTCCATGTTCAACTTCAACTTCTATATTCACATGGTAGGATTCGTACTAGTTTCTATGGATTTCGATGAAGACCTTGGGTTACAGCCTATATAACCTAAGTTGCGCAAGATTTTACTATGATCCTACAACACTATTTCCATCTATTAAATACTCATCATTATACTATTGTGGCTTTGATCTGCCATTGCAATACATATGTGGCCTTGTTTCCTCTACTATATGATGTAAATGAATATTGTAAAGGAGCTAGTGTTCCACATTATTGAACATGGCATCCTCAGTAATGATTTTGTAAATGATATTGATTATCTATTTCAGGTACTTCTCTACGACCTTGATACTGAGTCTCTCCATGATTAAATATTTCTAATGTATTTTGGCCATCGCTTCCCTCTGACCTCATACATTAGGGGGAATCTGTTATACTATGAAACGAAACTTCTCCGTTCGAGTATTGACACCCAATACATCAGTACACAAAAGGACAATGTGGATTGAAGTTTCCCAAACACTATAGATGAAGAGAAGCATTAGTACACATTTATTCCTCCATTCTTTCTTATATTTATAAATAATTTTGTCTTGTATTCATGAATTTGCTTCTAACAAGTCATGGGTCACTCGCGGGTATGCTTATATATAACCCGTGGGTCAACTATGCAATGTTGCATTCGCGAGTTGCCTTCATAAGGGTCATGAATCATTCACAAGATTACTATATATGCACCTGCAAATACCTTAAGACAAAATTTAAAACATAAATCACTATTATATAAGGGCATTTGGGCTCAAAATCATAACTTCCTCAACTCCCCTAACCATCCTAGACCTCGTAAACCCTCCTCATCACCAAGTATAAATAGATGGGAGGGATAGAGGATATGGAAGCAAGTTGAAGAGAAAGGTTATGCTGGAGGAATCCATTGGAGAGAGGAACAAGAGAAATCAATATCTTGGTCAACAGAGAGGCTTGTCTCAGAGAGGGTTGTAATGTTCCCTACAACTTGTGAATAAAGAGTGAATTTATTCCATACTATAGTTGTATATGTTCTTATTGTTATGAATTATGGAATGTATTTCTATTAGTTATTATATGCAATTATAATCTTTTCATTTTTCTCTGTATAACAATCGGGATTTCTATGGAAAAACAATAAACCTTTTTGCAGGTACAAAATCTTAGGAGTTTGAAGAGCATTGGGAGAAGAAGGCTAAAGCTTGGATCAATTGTCGATAATAAGGTACACGTCCCTTTCAACCCTTTCTTCTTGTATATGTTTCTGCAAATATGTTATTCCTGTAGGACAAAACCTAGTACGTTCGTGACCCTAGGACCCCAAGTCATAAGGTATATATCCCTCACAATAATAGTGATTTCATATCACAGTACCCCACATAGCCAACTAAATGGATATCTAACCTATCCAATAGTTTTTAGCTTTTCTCGGACGGTTCAATATACTATAACTCTTCTAGAGTATCCAATAGTCTCCATGACTTTGACCATGTCTCTGCTCATGTCGATTCTCTCCACAAGGTATCACAACCCCTGGTTACCTGATTCATGAACCATGACTAACTAGTTTGGGGACTTTTAACTACTGTTTCCTATGAATATACATTAGTACTCCCTCTTCAACTAGAGGAGTCTTTTATACCATACCAAGTTTTTTATGGATAGAGGCTTAGTAAATATGCTAGAAATTCTAACCATCTGTGGATATGTACAGGAGTTACACAACTCCTTTATTCACCATGTCTTGGATATAACTAGCTAGGAAGTTTGTAAAGTTTTACTTCTTTACAATATGATCTATCTGAGCAACACCTTTGATGTGATCTTTCTTGATCACTGTACTAGTTAGAATCCATATATCTATGAAACTTACTTTCATTGACTATGACATGTTTGAATCCACATACTCTTGTGCCAAGTAGGTAACACAACATATGCTTTGTTGTACATGTGTATGTACTAACTGTAAAGCACATAACTGGTCCTAGGACCTGTATCTATCATGTAGATATCCTACAAATTTGAATAAGAATCATATTTATCTTTATGTGTGTGATCATGGATTTATAATCCATTGTTCTTTAATCCTTTCAAGAACTCTACTTAACATTTTTCCTTAATAGAATTAAAATATTATCCAATGATTGTTACACCTCTAAAATTAAGAATCATCCAAGATTATTACATATATATTCCTTCTGAATATGAGTACCATACATGGTTTCTACAAAGAAGGAGGTTAATTTAACTAGTTCCATTGGATTTTTTTCCAGGATCTAGAAAATCTTACTTCTCCCTCTCAATATATAGGATGTGAGAATCATAAATTTGAGTCCTCCATCACAAAGACTCATACTCCTCTATATACAACACATATATAAATATAATTAATATAAATATATTACCTTTAGGAGTCTTTACATTTCTCAGAATAGAATTAGGGCTTCTATTCTGTCTTCTTCCTAAGAAACATAGGAACCTCCCGATCTACTCTCTTTCAAGATAAACCATCTGAATGAATCCATGTAATTCTCTTCTTATAGGCCATGGAATATATTTTTCCATACAATAAAAATTATTCATATTATTAATAACATTACAACCAATAAATGTAATCCCATGAAAACTTTCAACATACTAGCAATGGTTCACATAGTTATGTACATAGACTAAATCAATGCTTTGACATAACCACATTCATATCTTATGTGATTTTTTGTAACCCTATATTAGTCCTATATCAGTTCAAAAATTCATAATTTATGAAGGAAATATGCATCCCCATATTCATATCTCATGAAGCAAGCATGAATCCCTCTATTCGATATATTATGATCAATCATGCAGTCCTATATTAACAGCTCATGAAGAAAGCATGAAACCCTCTATCTCATGTCTTATTAAGAAAATTTCCAGCTTTATATCAGTCCTATATAAGTATATATCAGTATTACATAAGTCTTATATCATTCCTATATCATATCACATAATATGGACTCATGAGATCAACAATATGATAATAAAAGACAAACAATAATGTATATGCTCAACATAATTCCAAAGTCTAGGAATATCGATCTCTATATGACAGTCATGAAATATATTAAAAAAAAATAGATATTATTTATAAAATCATATAAAATCAAAATAAAAAGTATTTATCTTTTATTGATTTGTGTGGGCTCCCTCTTGATCTTTGCACCCTTGCGGAGAATACCAGAGTCCTTCTTTATTCACTTGAATGGAAGAGCTTCTTTTTAGTGAAAGGATTTATCCCTTTCTTAATTATTTCCATGAGGACATGATTATCCTCTTTAGTGTGCACAACCTTACTTTGGATGAACCTTTCTTCTTGACTCGAGTCCTTCTTCTTGAAAATATTGGTGAGTGTATCAAAACACTGCCTTGTGGTCTTCAATGAAATGATCATGAACATGAGATTTCCCTCAATTGAATCAAAGATGATATGCTTGGACTTTGATTGATTATTATTGAATTTGATTCACCCTTAATTGGTGGTAGGATATTATAGCACTGTGGATACATAACCATCAAGGTTATTCTCTTCAAGAATATTCAACACCCTTTCCTTCCAAGTGTTGAAGTTGGAAGTACGGAGATTGATGTCATGGATTCAATATTTTGATCAACTCTTCAAGATCTATGTAGGCTTATATTGCTGCACAAAACTAGTCTCTTTCACTCCCTATGATCTGATACCATGTTATATTTGAGAAAAATCGGAGATGCTTGAACTTTAAAACTTTTATCAAACAATTTCATCTCTTGTGAATTTCATAAATCAGCCATGTATGAATCATTATATCAACCACATATGAATCTTTATGTCAGCCACATAAATTAGCTCCATAAATAATCCATATAGATCAATCAACCATGAGAGACAAGATATACCCTGGGGAAACTCTCCAAACATGGAGGATGAAAAACCCTACAACTATTTGAGTATGATAGATAGATTTGCAGAGAATGGTTTACAACACATAAGCAAATTTCTTGATAAGAGATATCACCACAACAGTAGAGAAGAGAGATCCAATGCAACCCTACAAAAAAAATTGTATGGAAATGTATTAATTTTTGATATGTGTAGCATATTAATAACAAGCTAAAACACCTATCATGCAGAAGGTAGCGCATAGTAGGTTCAGTAAACACACTGAGAGAAAAACATAGTGAATTCAGAAGGAGAAGCTAACTAGAACTCCCTCCATGCAAACATTAGTGCCCCTCCTTTCCTCAAATAGCTTTAACTGAATGTTCATTGTCTTGAACTGAAAGTGAACTGACTTGAACTGAATGTTAACTAACTTGAACTGAATGTTAACTTACTTGAACTAAATGTTAATTGATTTGAACTGAATGTTAATTTTACTTGAACTAAATGTTTAACTAACTTGAATTGAATGTTATATTACTTGAATTGAATGTTAAACGACTTGAACTTAATGTTAACTTACTTGAACTGAATGTTAACTGACTTAAAATAAATGTTAACTTTACTTGAATTGAATGTTAGCTGAATTGAACTGAATTCAATTTATTTTTATTTTTACAAGGGGAATTGGAAACTGGGGTTGGGCATATACTTGCATGTCACGGGGTATAGGGATCCATTCCTGCTACCACTATACCCCTAGGTTCCCCACAACATCCTGGAAGCCATGTGACATAGGTAAACCCGGGTGCTATTTGATCTCGTGACCTCCTTTACAACAAGTGACTTCATATCAAGTGATGCCAATGAGTCACACTTGTGCGGGCTGAAGTGAATTCAATATTTAACTGACTGTTGATCACTTAGTCAATAGGATAACTTAAGTATCATCAATGCTTCAGTCTTAGTGTCATCCATGCACAATTTATATTATTAAATTTTGCATGGATCTCTTTAGTTAACTGATGCATGTTGATTGATGAATATTAAGCTCTTCTTTACTTAACTGATTACATTCATTAATAGTTCAACTGATGTTTTAACTGATGCATTGATTGAGGCATTCATATTTTATTGAAGCTTTATAACTTGAGTTCACTTGGACATTTGCATGGGAAATTCAAATTCTATTTCTTTGTGCTTTATCTCATTATCATTAAATAATTAATGCATGGTCCATATGTGAATTATGTATCCATCTTATCATATCATACTTAGAAGAATTATTCCATACGTACTGATGATCATATATATTACCCAGGGCCATATAGTCATATGCTAAAGAAATTCACTCTAAGGGTAGTTAATCCCTAAAGGAGACTTATAACATTTAGTGACCATGACTAGCAATATATCACATAGTATAACCACCTCAAGAAATGGAGGTCCACAGTCTTGATGCAACACAATACTTCAATCTTGATACAACACAAGATCATCTCCACAATTGGAGATCCATTCTCATAGGGTACCATATATGATAATACTTGAGTTGATATTACTCACAAGTCTTGTCTTGATATTGCTCACAAGATTTACAATACAACATTGCCACCTCAATCATATGATGATACATGGGACTTGATATGATTGACAAGTCTGACTTGATATTACTCACAAGTCTGAAGAATGACTCCTAATGTTGTACAATCAACACTAAATACAACTCGAATTCATCTTATTAATTGAATATTACTAACTTCAACCCAAAAAAACACATTAATTAACTAAAATCAAACTCCATTTATAATTGAATGTCAGTTACACTAGTTTCACTAGTGTAACTAGAGATTGACTTAATTTAACTGACTGTAACTTAGTTAAACTCAAAATAACTCAGATTAACTGATTATAACTTAGTTAAACTTAGATTAACTGAAATTAACTGATAATAACTCAATTAAATTCAATTTAACTGAAATTAACTGACATTAACTCAATATTAACTGATATTAATGATAGTAACTCAAAATTAGATGCATTCCTGGACCATAATTAGTCAATTAGGTGCATATCTCACGTGTGAAGTGGAAATGGGCCCCACCAATGTCTAGATAAGGAATATTCTATCTAGGTGGCGCAGATACTGCATTCAAGACCTTAATTATGGGTTTTAGGACCCCCATATTTCAAAATTAATACAATCAAGTGGGAAAGAGTATTGTTAGGGGGAGCTACAAGTTCTAACCCCAACCCCTTCTCATGTGACATTCTAGAACCCCCCAACAACATTATTGTCATGTTGTGCCTTTAATAATAATAATAATTATTATTGCAACTAAATAAAAACCATCTCATCAGGAGTTCATGGTCCTGGCACCTAGTGCCAACTCAACAAAGCAAAATAAGCAAAATCATAGGTGTCGGGGACTTACCTTCGAGATATTACATAAGTATGGATATTTACAAATTTCGCTATGAGACACAAAGTAAGTTAGATATTTTAAAGGCTTGTTGGATCCTATTCATGATGAACTGGCCATTATGAAGCCATATTTACTTTACGGACATGTAAGAACTTGATTGAGATAGAAAAAGATAAATGAATTATAATTTGGGATGTAAGAACTTGTTTATATATATGATATTGATATAACCTTTGATATATGAATTTATCTAAATATTGAATACCCATTGAGGCACTAAACATTGTAATTTACTCTTTGTAGTGGGGATTTCTCCTCGACTACATACAGATGCACCAACCTTAGCTTGTCCAGAGCATAATGAGAGTTCAACAGTAACGGAAAATATTTTTTAAGCGTTTTAACATATATATAAACTAAATAATGCAAAAAATAAAATAGACACACCTTTCTGAAAATGGGTCATTGCAGCCGTCCCTGGAAGTGGTTTCACAGCTCCATGGTTTGGTTCTCCAATCTCGTCCACAACTGGTTGTCAAGTGAGGGGAATGGATCCAAATGGGTACAGAGTGAACTCAACGTACACCGTGAGAAATGTCATGGAAAAATATGGAAGGAAAAGTATGTGATGTGACGGATGAAAAAATGGAAAAAAGTGATCCAAAAGTGTTTTGGCAGAGTCCTTCACAATGTATTTATAGTATGGTCCTAGGGCTTTTTGACCTAAGGTAATGAACCATGGTATTTTATTGTCCATGGTATTTATTTGTGGTTTTTTTACTTATTCTCTTTTTTATGGTTTTTTACCCTTTTTGGGAGAGAGTGGGGATAAATCATAATAAACGCTCATAGTCCCTTTATTTGTGGGAAGGAGTAATGATGTTTTGGACCATTTTTAGTGTAAATACAATTGTGAAGGTAAAAAATGAAGGATACGGTGGAAATATGATGTATGACTATGGTTTAGACCATGGAGAGCTAGGTGAACACTTTTTAATGTTAACACTCTTTACAAATCAAACAGGTTCATGGCCTATTTTTTGTCACCCACTTTCTCATGTGAATCATCACCTTTGTACATCACTTTCAATAGAAATAGCCCCATTTTTACTATCTCCATCATCATATGACTTTATTATTGTGACAAAAAACCAATCCAAACCTAAAAATTTAACCATAGAAGTCATTGCATGGAATTATCCTAAAAATCTAGGCATGGTTTTCAGACTAAAATCTTTGATGCAGCCAAAAATAGAATTTGGTTACTCAAAAATATTGTTCTCCTTCCAAAAAGGTGAAATGGCTAAACGTGGGCATCAATAATTTGTTATTACCAAAAATAGGATTTGATATGGTCTCTACTACCTATCACTATCCCGTTACTTCATCAAGGAAATGCAATTATTCACATTAGAGCTAGTTCTAAGAGTTGTCTACTTCTTTTATTATAAATAACTCATGGTCAGATACTCATTAAATATATATATACCTCATATCATATCACAAAGTTATGTTGTTGGATTTAATACAAGGAGAGAGTTGTCACACATTGTCCTCTTATTTATTCCATTGGTCCGTAATACACAATCAAGCTTGGAGTGGAGTACCAAAGGAGAAGAAAACCCTCCAGTGGGTTGGTTGTGGAGTCCTCATCTTCAACAACTAGCACCAAGATGATATACTCTTATTATTTTATTTATCATTAATACAAATAACTAATTCTTTATTCTAAATTGTATGTTATATTTTTAATCGTGTCCATTTTGTTTTGCATATAATAATATAAACTATTACTAATTATTTTTATTTTTTTCTATCATTTAATTTGATACTCAAAAAACACACGCAACAAAACCCTTGAGGAAGTTCCTTTTTAAAAAGGGTTGATCACAAAACACCAACAATAAAATACACATTTAAAATTTCTCTAAATACCAAATCATGGTACCTAAATACCAAATCATGGTACCTATCTCCAAAATGGTCATGAAATTCATTTTAAAAATTGTATCGGTACATCACTAAGGAAAGTAAGCTTAAAGAGAAGTTATGATGATTTTTTTTAATAATTTTTTTTTTTATGAATAATTACCATGAGGAATCACATAAAATTCTCTTTCTTATTTTGACTTTTTATAATAATAATAATAAATTACTTCTCTTTCTATTAAGTACTTAATAGATTCAAACTTAAAATATATTTTCAGTATGTATGCACATGGAATATTGTAAAGTGAAAGAGATCATATCATATTATATATGATTTATTTGATTTGCTTACACTATATTTTTTTCTTTAATCAAAAATTTTAAATTACTCATATTAATGATAAAAAAATACTTTTTCCTCATGCCTGTTTATTTGTACCAATTTCTGAAATCTCAATGAAAATCATGCTTCAATTATTTATGTTCAATATTTTGTTCTATAGTGGAATATCCTTTCTTGAAAAGGTGGAGTTAGTTGTAGGGGAATTGTCATGTCCACATTTTGACATAACCATGGAGTTCCATGTGCCATCCCTAGTGGTCTTTGACCAAGTCATAACTGATCAGGTCCTTATGGGTTAAGGAGAAATATGTTAATTCATTTGGGATTAATTTTTGTCTAGATTAAAGTTGCAAATAATTCTAAGCAGTTTTATTTTATTTCCTTTATTTTTCAGAAATAAATTAATATGGATAATGTGGAGGTAGGTGTATAGGGTGGAGCATGATGGAAATGGACAAGGTTGGGAATATTGGAAAGTTATAAAAATGGAATAAATTTGGTAGAAGGGAGCACTTAGTCAATTTGGTTAAGTCTAGGATTTTGGAAACCACTGACTTTTGGGCAGAAAAGAAGGAAAGTAGGTAAAATAAATAAAGCAGGGTAAAAGAAGAAAAAATCCAGAAAAGTAGGAAAGGCAAAGAGAAAGCAAGGCAAAAGCAGCAAAGCAAGAAAACAAGGAAAGTCAGATACAAAGCAAAGGCACAAAGCAACTTTCCTATCCAACTCGTGAGGGGGGATTTTCCAAAGGGAATTTTTCAAGAAGCTTCCTCTTCTGTAGAACTATGCAATGGAACACCTTTCCCCTTTTTTCATTCTTTGACTTCTAATTGATAGATTTATCTTCTCAGTCTTAGGGAGATGTGCCCCTAGACACAGTCGGGAGGTGTGCCTATACTGCTTTTCCAATAATAGGCGAGTATTGATGCCTTTAATCCATTAATGGCGGATGTTTGTAGGTATTCATATAATATTCATAAAAGTACCATACTTGTTGTAGAGTTTGGGATTTTTTTCTCTCAATTCCTAAGGAATGTTGGTCTCCTCTCTCCTTGTAATGATAATTTATGCTAAAGGATTCTATCATTAATTTTTATGTGAGGTTCATTTTGGAATCCTAAAGTTTTATTTGATGTAATTATGTATATGTTCAATTTATATGGCAATTATAATTAGTGTGGTTGAGTTCCATATGAGTTTATGCTACCTAGTCTAGATTTCTATGCGAATTTGACTAGTTTTCTTATTATTTGCAGTAGTCATCCAAAATTCAACGTGTTTCCTTTATTTTGGTGCTGAATGTTCACTAAAATTTCAATAATGATGTTCAATGTATGAAACTAAGTATTTGTGACCTTTTTTAGGTGTTTGGAAATCCCATAAGTTGACCCTTTTGAGAAATCCAAATGACTAGTTTTTCTTATGCAAACCTCTCAGCCTCCCAATTATGTTCCAGGATTGCATAAAATTATTTTGTAAAAATAAATAACACCATATCATAGATATTAAATATTCCTTGAGTTAAATCCCCTCACTATTGGTCTCCGAGAATTGAATAGCAAAGGTTTTAGTTTGCATATGTTGGGGTGCCCAATATCCTTCAAGTAGACTTCAACTTGGATGATGTTAGAAACATAAAAGGTCCCAATACATTGTGCATAGGAACCTGAGTCTTCATTATCCTCTCGCTTGCTTGGTTGCAAATCCTTACCTAATATTTGATCAATTAATTAGTTTAAACTCCTTGCCCCAACAATAGTTTGAAATTTTCCTTACAAGGAGTTAATGACCAATATAAATTGATTGGATCATTATAGTGCTATAAGATATATTTCCTTGGCCCATCATGTGGAAATTAGGCTCTTTGTTGAATAATATTGCGAGTCACCTCTTCTGACAAAGGAGAACTTGCAGCTATGAGGTTCATTTAAGTGAATTATGAATATTTTGAGCCATATGAGGAAGAATAGGTGATTTATGTAGATGGAGGTTTTCATGGTGACTTTTGTGACCGAATTTTCTATGAAGATCAATAGGTCAAACCACCAGTGGCTATATCAAATCCTGATTTAGTAAATAAAGTTGAAGTGAGTGTAAACTTGCTTCATCACTATTAAGAGTATCTTCCTTGAGGGAAGATACATGTAAGGACATATATTTAAAGGAGTATATCTATTGTAGCTATGGATTTTGAACCAAGGATTTGTATGAGGAAAAATTGAAGATAAACAAACCAATTTGTTCCACTTATTAAAAAAAACAAAGTTGAAGCTCCATTAGATTCATCTGCATATAGTGTCATCATGAGAATATTTGGGTTTTCTTTAAGGAGAAACTCTAAATATCTTGACCCTCGAGATACCAAGGAGAAAGATGCATCAATTGTCATGAAGGATAAAAAACAAAGTGGAAATAAGTCATTAGAATATATGTCCAAAATCCTTACTAATGAGGGTAGCACAGCAAAATATCAGGGTGATGATTCCCTTGAGCCTACCACTAGTACTGTAGAAGAGAAATCCAGATAAACAAATAAAAATATAAACATGGATGAAAGAGATTATAATGATGGATTCTCAAGTCTCTATATTGTTGACATAGAGCTAAGACTTGAAGAAACTAGCACAAGTTCAAGTTCCTTTGGTAAGGAAGATGGAGAGATTGTAGCAGCTAAAGTTTTCCCGGGATATACTTTTCAATCGCCACTTGAACTATATTGTGAAGTTGATCTCACAAAAGAGGAAAAAGAAGTAGATAATGAATCATATAGATAATATTTGGCACTTCCACAAGACTTCCAAGATGAAGATAATTCTTGTCCAAGTCATCTTTGTGGCAGGGATGAAGAAGAGATCCCAAGGTTTCATCCCTTGTAAGAAGACCATTTTGTGAAGAATCATCTTTGCGAGGCACACCATTTGGTTGGATCAGTTAGGGAGGGAGAAGGGAATATTATAGCATCCGAGGAACTTCGTGTCAATGCCAATGCTTGGCATCAAGAGATTGTTGGAGAGTTTTAGAATAAGGTTTGGAAGAAGAAGCTTTCTTAGGATATTTTGAAACTCTCAAAGAAAAAAGTAGGAAAGATGAAGGAAAGTTACTTGAAATTGATCTCGGACAGGAATCATCTTATTGAGGTAACCAAGGTATACCATCATGCACTCAAAAGAGAGGAAGATGAAGTAGAGAGGCTTGGAAGCGAATTGGAGGCTACATATGTTTCTTTGAAAATCACATAAAAGGCTCTTCAATAGTCAAAGTTGCATGTGTATCAACTTCAAAAGAAGTTTAATGTACCACACCTTTCATATTGCATGGAAATAAATTCATTGGGTATAATGGAGGTGTTATCAACCAATAATTTTCCTATGGTTGTGGTAGGAAATCATAGGGGTAACCATTTCAACCCAATCTTTAGATTGTATTCTAGCCTATACAGTCAGAGAGGGCTCTCTCTTTGTCATAGGAACATTTACATACACATATATCTTTAAACAAGCATTCATAAGGCTATATTTATGAAGGGAATGGGTCATTAGGGCTTTAAAGAGTGTAAGACAAAAAAATAGTAAATACTATTGGGAAATGGAGTCAAAGCCTAAAACATTCAAGGGATTACAACATAATGAATAGTGATAACATTTGTAATATAAGGCAAATTAAGTGTTAATGTTTAGTAAAATATATTTTGAGGGATGGCAGGGGGAAATGAGAAGAATCCCAATGAAATAGGAGGCACCTATTTGTGGATGAATCTCCTAAAACACCTTTAGAAGAAGCAACAGTAAAGGTCGATAACTGAAATGGAGCATCTAACAGAGGATGAATTCCAAGACATTCACCATAAACACATCATAAATGCATTATCTGACACAAGGAGCGCTTAACAGAGAACGAATTCCTTGCATACAACTAGAAACACATCAGCAGAAACTACACATATGTGGAAATGAAGTATACAGGGGAACAAAGATTGAACATTGAACACCGTGATGAATCTCAGACACTCATTAAATACTTCGCATTAATACTTCCAAGAAAGAGTTCAGAACTACAAAACCAAGCATAGAGGCTTCCAAAATGAATGTCGAACCCTTTGTTTCTCTACTGAGGCTATATTTTTAGTTTAATTTTCCCCTGAGATGAATATCAAAGCAGAGCACTAAAATCAGTTTACATCATGGGAATCAAACCCACACATACTAAATCCTAACAAATTTTGAGTTGGCATATTTGCCATGATCACAAACAAATCAGGAAAGCACGATGGGATGCACGTGGTGGTTCAAAAATGGAAAAATTGACATCTGGTACTCAGGCTCGCTTGATGAAAATGACTATTCAGATAATATTTGAATGACCTACAAAAATTTCATTCATCCTCGCATATTCAACAGACGAAATCTATGCTAGTTATAGATTTCAATATTACCCGCATCTCAAGCATTTGATGGTGCAGCTCCTACCAAATTTTGCAATCCTCCATCCTGACTTATTCCCTGCTATTTCTCATTGTGAAATCATTCTAGACCATGGATCACAATACGCCTAGATCTCCGCCATTCAACTTTGTTGGGCCTACCAGATTTCGCAGCTCTGAAAATTCTATTCTTTTGTACATGTTGTGGCTGCGAAATGAATTCCTACCATAGATTTTCAACTCCAATCGATATCGACCGTCCAATGGTGTGAATTCTACCTAATTTCATAGTCTTCTAACCTGACTTATCCCCTTCAATCCTATGGAAAATATTTCCGAGTCATGGATCTGAAATCAAAGTTACGGGCTGTGGATCATGTAAAGAGGACTTCCAACTTTCTCAAGGCTCAATTTAGATCTTTCCGCTCTCGCCTTATCCTTTCTTCATTTAGATTTCTGCACTGTTGATTTCCTTCAGATTCATCCTTAGCCATTTATCTGAGATCAAAGATTTAGAATCTTTCTGGAGCATCGATCATGCGAATCATGGAATGTGGGCTTTCAAATTTTCATGACCAAATTTATGTCTTTTCCTCTTTCCGCCTTTTTACTTCTGCCTTTTTATTTTTGCAAAATGGCGGAAAGTGGGAAGCAGGTTCACCAACCTTTATGACCGAAATTTCTCTTTCCACTTTTTCGCTTCTACCTTTTTGTGAAATGCGGATCACGATATTCGGAATGCAAATTTGCCACTTTTCAGAACTGATTTTTTTCCTTTTCTGCCTTCTCACTTTCACCTTTTTTCTACAGGATTCTTCTGGAGCATCCGATCTTTTGCAACTTGGATCACCACTATCTGTTCTCTCCGAGACTTATTCTTGAGGTGGATTTTTCACGTAAGGTTTGCTTTCAAGACCAGACCTTAGGAGATTCAATTTTTTCTTCATTTTCAACCAGGAATATCTCCTTTAATACTTGCTTACTCTTTTGCAGGGGAATTAGTGAGGATGCATATGTAAAAACCTTTGAAATTTAGCACAGGTGCTAACAGTGGCTCCAACTTGGGGATTTTATCCTCCCTGTGAGGTATTAAAGAATCTCATATGCCAAGTTCTTGATCCATTGGTCCCTCTTTACTTGAAAAACTCCAGCGAACTGCACCATTCTTCTTATCCCGAATGCGCATCGCCTCAAAATTGTTCTAGTACTTGAAACTTCAAATTTGTACAAACGAAAACCAAATAACAACTCCTACTAGAGACCTTACTACCTTCATCTTGGGATTTAAGTCTGTCAGAGAGCTATCCACACATGCAAGAAATGAAATGGTATATACAATGATATGGGAAAATGAACTTACTTTACATAAAGTAGTGCTTGATGATCCCTCCATTTACAGGAGCTCCAGATACCAGACCACCCTCCATTTCCTCCAGTATGTAGTCATTCTTCCCTCTAAAAGCAGCAATTCTGTCAGGGCCCTTCCATAGGTGATCTAAATTTCCATGCTTTCCTTTCTCTTCATGGGGTGCATCCCATAGCAAAACTACATCCCCCATCTGCAAATCATCAGGATTTGTCCTCTTGTCAAAGATCTATTTCATTTTATCCTGAAATTTATAAGTTATATCAAAAAAATTATCTCTTTGTTGTTGCATTTCAACCAATTGATACATCCTCCTCTGATTTGGATGGGTTTTAGCTTCTTCTTCCTGTAACAATATCATCACTGGAAAACTCAAGGAACTAGGAAATATTACCTCAAAACCATACCAACTGGAATGATGAAGTGCCAATAGATTTATTTACACTAATTCTATCATCCCACAAAGCTTGAATCAATTTTGTGTTCCATGCCTTCTTGTTGTCTTGCAACATCTTTTTGATGATCCTCATCAGGATCTTATTTGAATATTTTTCCAACCCATTTCCCTGTGGATAATAGGTTGTGAAATTCCCCAACTGTATGTAATATTTGAAGTAGAATTCAACCATATTCTTTGATTGAATGTAGCAGAATTATCAATGATCAACTTCCTGGGAACCCCAAACCTTGACAAGATGTGTTCCTCTAGAAACTCCATAATTACTGTCTCGGTGGCCTGCCTAGTTAGGATGCCTTCAATCCATTTAGTGAAATAATCAGTGGCAGTGAGAATCCACCTATGATTCCCTAATGAAGACGGGTTTATTTCTCCAACTAAATAAAAACCCCATTGTTGGAAAGGGGCTTCAACATGTATGGGATTAAGAGCTAATGGAAAACTCTTCCTTCTTCCTTCAAAGATATGACACTTATGGGAGGCGGAAACCCCCTTGTGGGTGTCAGAAAAGATAGTAGGCCAATAAAATCCCACCTTGATTATCTTATTCACAGTGGTCTTCCAATAATGATGACCTCCACATTCCCTTGCATGAAATTCTTCAATGAGCTTCTTTGCTTCCTGCTCATCTACATATTTCAGCAGGACTCCTCCTAGCTCTTTCGAAGACAACTTCCCATTTAAGATGCAGAATTTTGTTGCTTTATGTTTGAGGAACCTGGCCCTTGTTCTTTCCATATTTTGTGGAGCTTGTAGATACTGCAATACAAAGATGATGCAAGTATACCATGGGTGTGACATGAAATGTTCAGCCACTTGTGGCTCTGGTTGTTCCTTAGGGTTTTTTCCTTTGATTGACAATTCAGCAATCATGTGCAGGCTGAGAGCATCACATTTAGAATGTGCCATGAGTTTGGCTAGTGCCTTGGTTTTAATCATGTTTTGGGTTTAATCTCCGAGTCATATTCATGTAAGAAAGCTATCAATTTTCCCCTTCTACCCTTTGATTCTGGTTGGTTTAGAATATCCTTTACTTCGCTGGTGGGGACATGAGAAATAATATGAGAATGCAGGATGTACACTCAGAATTCCTTCAAGGCCTGCACTAGAGCATAAGCCTGCTTATCTAGGATGTTGTATTTCAGTGGAGCATCTCTAAGTGTTTTGTTGTAGAAATAAATGGGCGGCTCATTTCCCTCATGATTCTTTTGTAACAATACCCCTACCACTGTATGCTCTGAAGCGAATGAGAATATGAGGAAATATTCAGAGAAGCCAGGGATTACCAGCATAGGGGATTCTGAAATAGATGTCTTTATGTCCTTGAAGGATTTCTTTGATTCAGGTGTCCACTTGATCTCATTGTCCTTCCTCAGCATATTAGTTATATGCCTTACGGTCTCAGCAAAATCAACAACAAATCTTCTTAGAAAATTCACCTTTCGTAGAAAATACTAAACCTCAACCTTGTTACAAGGGAGTTCAATTTTATATATTTCCTCAACCCTCTTTGGTTCTATTTTGATGCCTTCCTGGGAAATTATGTTCCCAAGAAGCTTCCCTTCTTTCATAGCAAAGTGTGACTTCTTTGGATTCAAAGAGATGCTGAATTTCCTGCAATTTCTGAACATTCTCAGCAGGTGTGCGATGTGTCCTTCATTGGATTTTGAAAATATAGTGATGTCATCTAAATAGATGACCAAGATCTTGTCCTTCTCATCAGCAAATGCATACATTAAAGTTCCCGAGGGTGTGGTGAAAGCTGTCTTTTCTTGGTCTTCTGGATGTACCATGATCTGATTGTAGCCTGAGAAGCCATCTAAGGTGGAGATCCTTTGAGAGCTCACTACCCTCTGCAGAATGTGGTCCATTATAGGAAGAGGATAATGATCTTTTAAAGAAAATCTGTTCAGATTCTTGAAGTCAATGCATATCTTTATCTCTCCATTCTTCTTCCTTACTAGGACCAAGTTGGCCACCCACCTTGAGAATCTAAGAGCCACAATGATGTTTTCCTCGAAGAGTTTCTTTATTTCCTTTTCCACTAGGGGTAGCAGCTTGGGGTTCATTCTCCTTAGATTTTTTTTGAAAGGAATCTCATCCTTTTTTATTGGTATATTGTGATGGATGATACTGGTATCATAAGCCTTAAGGTAACTGTAGCTCCAAGCTAAAACATCTTAGTACTCTTTCATTAGTGAAATGTATTTATACTTGGCCTCATGTGAGAGTGTTTTAGAGATCTTGATTATTTTTGGATGATCTTCTATCCCAATATTAACATATTTCACATCCTCACAACTTGGGACAAGCTGAGGTTCCTTATCAACATCATTTGGGTCAAAGATATTTTCTAAAGGAACTAAACCCCTCAGGATAGAGTTACCTTTGAGCTACAGGATTTCTTTGCCATAGAGATTGTTTATATATTCTTGTTGTCCATCAATCCCCTGCGATTATCTCCCAACAACCTTTTCAGTTTCACTGCCATAACACTCTCAGCAGGGATGGTGATATCATCCCGTGGCATTTCTATGGGAGCATCAATATGACTTTGCAGTCCTAGGTGAGAATATACCCTTCTAGGAGCATGTTATCTTCATCAATGATCAAGCTATCAAACTCCCTAGTGAGATTAAGGAAGTTCTAAATTTGTTTTTTAATCCCCAAAGACCTGCCAATTCTTAACATTATCTAGGACAGAGGGTCTGTGCCTAACTTCAACATCATATTTTCTATTAGAGTGCATGGGAATATTGAAAACAACAGTGAAAGTGGCCAAATATTCAACTATATAATTCGGTAACCTGGGAATCAGATTAAACTTGCATTCCTCAAAACATTCTATCAAATCCAAGGCAGCATTTATGTAGCTTCTCATCTTGGTATGTTTGGCCTGATATTCTCCCTGCATTTGTTTAATCACCAAATCTGAGTCCCCATGTATCACCACCCACCTGACATGGAAATATTTTAGGATCTGAATTGCTACCATCATAGCCTCATATTCAGCCTCATTATTTGTGCAATCGAAGGCCGATTTGTAAGAATAATTTAAGGCTCTTCCCTCTGGGAGTTTCACCCAAACTTGGGCACCTGCCCCTTATTTGCATATTGCCACATCAAAGCTCACATTCCACACTCCTTCTAGATCCTCCTGGGTAGGTACAAAGGAAATGTTTTGTGAACTGTAGTTGTTGTTACAACTGATTTTACCACCTATGGTTGATCACACTTTTATGGCCTTCCCTGTCCCTCTGCAGACTCTTTGGACCCCATGGACTATTTTTGTACCTTTGATGTTTCCAAGATCATCCCTAAAAACAGCTATTATTTGATGTACACAACTTTTAATCCCTTTCTTGCGTATATACGTGGATATTACCCTTAAACCTGTGTACATCGGGATGTGTACAAAAGGCCAAATATTTTTGGAGTTTTCCTTGATGTGGATCTGGGTCACTTGTCTCTTGGCCATTAGAGGAAATTTGGGGTCTAAAATGGGCCTTATAAGAAAACATGCCAACAATAAATTTTGTTAGTTGGAATTCAATAACCAATAGAATTTCAATAAAATGAGTCAACCATAATGGTTGAATTGACATATTTGTCATAAAAGAAAACTACTTGTTTTGTTCGTATTTTCGACATATCTCCCTGTTTTTTTACTCAAATTTCACGTGGGAGAGCTCGTTGGATGCGGAATTTAATTATGCATCCAACGAGTACCCACATTGCATACTTTTGACAGACCCCACTACCCAAAAAAGAATAAATACCTGAAAAATGTGATGATGACATCATCATCACATTTTTTTAGGTATTTATTATTTTTGGGGTAGAAGGCTCTGTCAAAAGTATGCAGTGTGGTTACTTGTTGGATGCGGAATTAAATTCCATATCCAACGAGCTCTCCCACTCAGAATTTGAGTAAAAACACAGGGAGATATGTCAAAAATACAAACAAAAAAAGTAGTTTTTTCATTCTTCCTCCAGAATTAATAACTATTATTTTATTATTTTCCTTAAGAGGCCCATTTTAGACCTCAAATTTCCTCTAATGCTTCCATATACCTCAAGATCACTCAGATTTGACCTTCCATTACCCCACTGAAGCACTATATAAGGAACCCTTTGGATACATTGAAGAGGAGGGAATTGAAGAGCAAGAAAACTATAGTCCATTGTTGCCATAGCTTGCTTATACTGAGTATGCATCCCTTTGTCCCTTGGAGCACTTTGTGTTCTTCGGAAGCTTGCCTTTGCTTGTGATCTTGCTATCAAGAGATGGAGTATTGAGGTGGTGGAGGACTCAGTTTCTCCGGTTCGCAGACATCCCGACAGAGGTTGTCATTTATGTAATCTCTGAATTACTTGATAGAAATTTTTTTTCCTATCCAATGATGTGCATTTAAATGAATATTGAATCCATGGATGTGTTTAATTTTTTTTATGTATCATTGAATATATATGCTAGAGTAGGCCTAACACTATATTATATAACATGCTTGCCTTGTTTTACTATTATTGAGAGTAAATTGCCAAAGCAAGCGAGATTGGAAAAATATCAACGAGGATCTACTACAACCATCTGGAATAAGGTATGTTTCGAGATCCTTTAGTGTTAGATGTTGTATTTATCTTGCATATTGGGAAGGGATTGATTTCTACAGTTTCTATGTCTGTTGTGGTACACCCCAAGCCATAGGAAGTTTTCTCCACAACAGAAAGAGATATATAGTAGTGGGAACGAGATATACAATAGCAGACTTCTCTATGGCAGTGGAGTTTAATTTGGTTAATTCAGTGGAAAGTAGGGGGCACTCTGAGTCAGATAATGGTTTCAAATCCTTACCTAGATATTCTAAGCTATCAGGAAGCCAGGAAATATGGGAGAACTTAAATGTAGAAATATTTAAAGCCATTTCATAGAGGTTGGACTTAGACTTAGTCCTAGGGAAACTTAGCTCAAATTATTCACTACACTGCTCAAATATATCATAAATAGAAATAACACCTTCATCAGGTAGAGAAAAAGTCCTGTCTAACTGAGGTGTCACTGACCTTTGCTGCTTCTTGGCCTTTCGAAATAGCTTCTCTTGATCAAAAAGTTCTTGAAAAGGCTCTACATCAGAATTGTTCCTCGTATTGGTCCTTCTGGTTTCCAGTATTCCCAGTGGAGTCACCTTCCGAAAGATTTGAGTGGAGTCTCCAAAGCATATACAACCAATAAGTGTCTATAACCGACTACTCAACAAAGTCGTAGAACTAAAACAATGGTGTTTCCCCAAGAATATAATAGTTATTATTCCCCGACAACGGTGCCAAAATGTTATCACCCAATAATTTTCCTATGGTTGTGGTAGGAAATCACTTGGGTAACTATTTCAAACCAATATTTAGACTATATTTTATCGTAGATAGTCAGAGAGGGCTCTCTCTTTGTCATGGGAACATTCACATACACATATAGCTTTAAGAAAGCATTCAAAAGGCTATATTTTTGAAGGGAATGAGTCGTAAGGGTTTTAAAGAGTGCGAGATAGAGAAATAGTAAATACCATTGGGAAATGGAGTCAAAGCCTAAAACATTCAAGGTATTACAACATAATGAATAGTGATAACATTTGTAATATGAGGCAAAGTAAGTGTTAATGTTTAGTAAAATATATTTTGAGGGATGGTAGGGGGGAATGAGAAGAAGCCCAATGAAATAGGAGGCACCTATCTGTGGATGAATCTCCTAAAACACCTTTAGCAGAAGCAACATCAAAGGTTGATAACTGAAATGGAGCATCTAATAAAGGATGAATTCTAATACATTTACCATAAACACATCACAAATGCATTATCTGACATAAGGAGCGCTTAATAGAGAAAAAATTCCTTGCATACAAATAGAAACACATTAGTAGAAAGTACACATATGTGGAAATGAAGTGTATAGGGGAACACATATTGAACATAGAACATCATGATGAATCTCAGACACTCATGAAATACTTCACATTAATACTTCCAAGAAAGAGTTCAGAACTACAAAACCAAGCATAGAGGCTTCCAAAATGAATGTTGAACCCTTTTTTCCTCTACTAACAATATATTTATAGTTTAACTTTCCCCTGAGACAAATATCAAAGAAGAACACCAAAATCAATTTACATCATGGGAATCAAACCCGCACATACTAAATCCTAACAAATTCCAAGTTGGAAGATTCGCCATGATCACAAACAAATCAGGAAAGCATGATGGGATGCACGTGGTGGATAAAAAATGGAAAGCTTGACATCTAGGACTCAGGCTCACTTCAGTGAAAATGACTATTCAAAGCATCTTCGAACATCCTGAAACAATTTCATTCTTCCTCGCATCTTCAACCAGTGAAATCTATGCTAGTTGCAGATTTCAATCTTACCTGCATCTCAACCGTTCAATGGTGCATCTCCTACCAAATTTCTCAATCCTCCAACCTTAATTATTCCCTACTAATTCTCATTGCGAAATCATTTTGGAACGTGGATCAAAATCTTCCCAGATCTCCATCGTTTACGGTTTGTTGGGCCTACCATATTTCGCAGGTCCGAAAATTTTGTTCTTTCATACATGTTGTGGCTGCGAAATGAATGCCCGCCATAGATTTTCAAATCTAATCGATCTCGACCGTCCAATGGTGTGTATTATACCTGATTTCATAGTATTCTAACCTGACTTATTCCCTGCACATGTTGTAATTTTTTGCATCATCGATCTTATGCAGAATCTTTCCGAGTCGTGAATCTGAAATCAAAGTTACGGGCTACGGAATGCGGAAAGAAGACTTCCAGCTTTCTCGAAGCTCAATTTCGATCCTTCTGCTTCTGCCTTATATTTTTCACCTTTATCTTTCTGCAGCACTAATTTCCTTTGGATTCATCCTTAGCCATTGATCCCAGATCAAATATGTGAAAGCTTTCTGGACCGTCAATCCTACGAATCGCAGAATGCAGACTTTCAACTTTTCACGACCAATTTTTTTTTTTTTCCGATTTCTGCCTTTTTACGCCCGCCTTTTTCTTTCACAAAATGGAGGAAAGTGGAAGTGGGTTCACCAACATTTACAACCAAAATTTCACTTTCTCCATTTTCCTCCCTTTTGCGGAATGCAGATCGCAGGATTCGGAATGCAGATTTGCTACTTTTCACAACCAAATTTTTTCTTTTTCTGCTTTTCGCCTTCCCGCTTCCTCCTTTTAGCTGCGGGATTCTTCTAGAGTGTACGATCTTTTGCATCTTTGATCACCACCATCTATTCTCTCCAAGACTTATACTTGAAGCGTATTTTTCACATAAGGCTTGTTTTGAATACTAGAGCTTAGAAGCTTGAATGTTTTCTTCATTTTCAACCAAGCATAGCTCCTTTAAAACATGCTTACTCTTTTGCAGGGGAATTACTGAGGATGCATCTATAAAAACCTCCAAAATTTAGCACAGGTGCTAATAGGAGGAACTTCTTGTGGAGGATGAACATGGAAAAAGTTCATATTTACAAGTGTTTGAAGGAAACATTGACTTGTTGGATGATTTCTAGGCACTTTTCATGCTTCGGGGAGATTATGAGATTTATTTATGTGAAGAATACTTTACTCTAATGAAGTTGGTTGATTGCATACCACTTGGACCAGTAATAAAAGAAGCCTATCCATGCATCCACTGGGTGGGTGGATACATAATCAAGATGGAGACCCCACTGTGTGCAAGACTTGCTCACATTGGTAAGAGTTACTTTGACATTAGTGATGGATCTATTGATGCATTTGATATGGTTATGTTATGTGAGCAGAGGCCAAGGAATCTATGGCTGCAATATAATGATTTCCCTACACATCCATTCATACCTTTGGGGAAGAAATACATAGCAGAAGAGGTTTTATCTCAAGGCATGAAATTTGTTGCGAAACATGGAGATATTGTGGGGACTGTTAAAAGCACAAGTATGAACTATTTACATAATTTTGAATACATTGAGAAGTCACTGTAAAAACATGAGAAATTTCTTGAATACCTTACACCTGGTAGACCATATGATAAAGGAGTGAAACACAAGCCCAACTTGAAGAGGGGTGCCACACCAAACATGATTTCATTCTCCAAACATCCCATCTCCTTGGAAAGTAGAATATTGTAGCCACATGGAATACATATTACCATTTTTGATATAGCCAACACCATCATCCAACATGCAATGGATACGTTTAGACAATACTCATTATGGAGCATATGCATGCTCAATATTGATCACAACAGTTGGATGCATTTCATAACAACAAAAGAGCCCAATGATTGGAAACCAAGTGTTGTAATTAAAATATAAAATGCTATCATGTATTAAGATATGTTCTTGATTCCTTGAAATATTCATTTTTTTGGGGAAGCCATTTAGTAGAATAATTTTCAAATGAAAATGTTGCATATGATCCTCAAAGGGGGTTGAACCAAATTGCACAATTTGAGATCATGAGAGAAGTTATTTTTAGGGTGCTAAAATCATTTTCCATGAAGTAACATATGGGGGCTTCCCATTATGTGCTCCTAGTTGGGTACCCTCTTGGAAGGGAAATTAAGGCACAACCAAAGACCCTTCAACCTTGCAAACATACCAAGAAATACAAAGTGAAAGTGAAGGGTCAATTAAAGAGTTTCTTGAAATCAGATTCACAAAGCTTCATGTGACTCCATTTACCTCCATAGATCCTTAGAAAAATTAAAGGGGTGAATGGAATAAAGACAATTTCCTTCTCAAGGTTGATCTCTACTTCAGCCATAATCAATATTGAAGGAAGAGCATTTACAAGAGATAATTCATTTTGGCCATCACAACTACTCGGTATCATCATGCATAAGGATTGGCATGGATGATGCATTTATGGTTTTCTCTCCATCCCAATATTGCATAAACAAGGTGTTGGGAAAACAACATGGTAAGTATATACTAGTTCTTTTTTATCATATTTTAACTTATAGAAATATTTGGAAAGAATGTGTGCACCATGTGGGAACTATGCTAACCCTTTTGACAGAAACAATTACATGCAAAGTTTCCCAAATACAAATATGGATTGATGGTAATATTGCATATTGGCCATGAAAATGAGAAACATAGTTCCAAGACACACATGGAGTAGTTTGAGGTCATTCTTAATTGGCCAAAGAAATTCATTGATTTGGAAAAATGATGCTCCTACATTTCCTCTCACATGTCCAATGAAATGTCTTCATTCCAACCTTGGTATTGGTATGCAATTCATATATATATGGATCAAAATTATGGATATGGAAAGTAAAAATTAGCAAAGGTTTGGATCCAAGTCCATCAAGGAATCCAAGGGGCACTCCAAATAATTCTACAAATAGTCTAGAATCTACAACATGTGCATGAAAACAAGAGTAAGAGGTATCAAAGCTTCCAATTGGTTGATTTTGCACATCACAAATTGCAGCCATACAAGGTGAAGTACAATCCTCTATGGTCCATGTAAAATTAATAAGAGGATTGGAAAGGTTACTTGTGAGTTCGGTCTTCCCAAGGGAGGCAAGGAATACATTACACTTTATATCTCTTATTTCATGGAAACAGTTGTGGAACAAGGGACCATACCAAAGTATATTCTTCCAAATGATGAGGGACACATGGTTCATGATCCTGAAAGGATTCTGCACATGTGGAGAAATAAAATCACCCTCAAGTATCTTATGTAGTGGAAAGGGTTTCCTAATGAGGATGTAACATTTGAAGAAGAATAAATTTTGCAGCTCCATGGATTGAAGTTGCTTGAGGAAAAGCAATTTTGGGATGGGATGATTGTCATGTCCCCATTTTGACATAACCATGGAGTTCCATGTGCCACCCCTAGTGGTCCTTGACCAAGTCATAACCCATAAAGTCCCTTTGGGTTAAGGATATATTTGTTAATTCATTTGGGATTATTTTTATCTAGATTAAAGTTGCAAATAATCCTAAGTTGTTTTGTTTCATTTCCTTTATTTTTCATTAATAAATTGACATGGATAATGTGGAGTGAGGTATAAAGGGTGGTGCATAATGGAAGTGGATAAGGTTGGGCATTTTGGAAAGTTGGAAAAAGGGAAGAAATATAGAAAGAGGGCGCACTTAGTTAATTTGGTTAAGTCTGGGATTTTGGAAAGCTTGCCAAAAGGAAGAAAATATTCCAAAGCTAAAAATCCATGCAAAGCAGGAAAGAGCTAGATTTTGGGATGAAAATAAGGAAAACAGGTAAAAGCAATAAAGAAGGGATAAAGTAGGAAAAATCTAGAAAAGTAGGAAAAACAAAAAGAAAGAAAGGAAAAAGAAGAAAAGGAAGAAAATAAGGAGAGTTAGAGACAAATAAAAGACACAAAGCAATATTACTATCCAAATCATGAGGGAACATTATCCAAGGAGACTTTCTCAAGAAGCTTCCTCTTCTATAAAAATATGCAATAGCGCACCTTTCACTTATTTTGTCATTCAAATTGAGAGCATTAGCTTCTCAGTCTTAGGCAGATGTTCCCCTATTTCATTTCCAATCATAAGATAAATTTGATGGATTTCAGACATTAATGGTGGATGTTTGCAGGTATTCATATCAGATATAAATAAGTACCATACTTTTTGAATAGTTTGGGAGCTTTTCCTCTCAATTCCCAAGGAATCTTGGTCTCCTGTCTCCTTGTAATTATGATTTCTGCTACAGGATGCTACCTAGTTGTTCCATGTGACTTTTTCTACCTATTTGTTCCATATTGGTTTATGCTACCTATTTGTTCCATATGATTTTATGCTACCTAGCCTAGATTTATATGCGAATTTGAGTATTTTTATGATTATTTGCAATAGTCATCCAAAATTCAACGAATTTCCTTTATTTTGGTTTTGAATGTTCACTAACATGTCAATAATGTTTTTCAATATATGAAAATAATCGGATTCATGACCTCCTTCAGGTGTTTTGGAAGCCCATAAGTTGACCCTTTTGACTAGTCCTAGTGACTAGTTTGGCTTGTGCGAAACTCTCATCCTCCCAATTTTGTTATAGAGACGCATAAACTTATTTTTACTGATAAATACAAAAATATCATATATATCAAATATTCCTTGAGTTAAATCCCCTCACCATTGATCTCTATTAATTGAATAGCAAAGGTTTTAGTTTGCATATGTTTGGGTGACTACGAGCCTTGGAGCAAACTTCATCATGGATGATGTTCAAAACATAAAAGGTCCCAGCACATTGTGCATAGGAACCTGATCTTTCATTACCCTCTCCCTTCCTTGGTTGGACCTCCTTACTTGATCTTTGATCAATTAATCAGTTTAAACTCATTTCCCCAACAATTGTTTGAAAATTTTCTTACAAGAAAGAGTTAATGACCAATCTAACTTGATTGGATCATTAAATGAATAAAAATTAAGATACAAATGAATTTGGAAAAATGTCATTTGTATTTTCTATAACTTTATTTATTTAGTCTTATGGTTAGAAGTGTCAATGCATTCCTATCTTTTGTTGAGGACTACATTTGAAATTAACTTATCCTTTGAGTTTAAAGTATCGGTTCTCATCAAAAGATATGAATGCTAATTAATATTTTAAATTCCTGAAATGATTGAAATGTCAATCAACATATTTAAAATCTCTAAATGCTAAACATAATTTGATTGTTCAAATTGTATCTTTTGATTGTTGAATCTCTAATGTTTAATTGCTAAATTTGTTTTTTTTATCCATGAGAACTCACATCAAGAAGTTATGGTCAATGTTTCGAACCTAAAATATGGTTCATCATCCTAACATAAAAACAATATTGAGAGAATTACATATTCATTACTATCAATGGTATTCATGTAGCGATGGAAACTAAATGGACTCTATTTTATAATTTTCTTTATTATTTTTCCCTTAGAAAAAATGTATTTTTATTTTGATGCTTAAATCAAAATACGATCCTCATTATCAATGGTATTCATGTAGTGGTGGAAACTAAATTGACTCTATTTTCTAATTTTGTTTATTATTTTTTCCTCGGAGAAAATGTATTTTTATTTTGAAGCCTAAATTAAAATATAATCCTCATATTCCCGCAAAAGAAAACAGGGTTGTAAGAAGATCAAAACTTATCCTGCATGCATTAGGACTGTAAAAATAAGTTCCCTTCCAAAAATTTCATAAAAAATCCCATTTATGGGTCAAGATAATGTACAACTTTTCTACTAAAAAACATAGTACATAAGTTTTTCCACCCATAGACTTAAAATCATTTCTATTACTAGAAAAAATAAGTAAAAAGCTCCTAGATAACATCCATAGAAGTGAATCCAGTACTCATTGATAGAAAAATTCCTTGTGCATATCATTGATCCTTCCTTGTTAATTTTTCTCCAGTCCCCTAATGAAGAATATCCAAAAGACTAGATTTTGATATGATGTCAACCTTGGTATTATGTTCTCTATAGACACACATGAAAGAGTTTTCCTCAAAATGGACTACTAACTCATTGAGATACAATCCTAAACCAAACAGTCATAAATGATTAACATGAATGACATTCTTCATCAAATTTATTATTATAGCCAAATGTCCAAAAACCTGGAGTCTATTTTTCCTTTTGTTGGGGGCCTATTTCAAGAGAAAAAGAAGTGCTTTGAATTCACCATAATTATTTACACCATCCGCTAAATTGTATTTCCCAGTGATGTAATGATAGTATGAAAAGTGAATTATAAACCCAACTCCACAAATGCGACCCTCATTCTAGCTTACCCAATCAAAAAAACCCCAAAGACTTGATCTATCCACTATGAGTTCCTAAAACCTTTTGGGTATCTTAATTGTTACTTTTTGGTGAAAAGTTCAAGTAAAGTTGAATCTTGAGAAACTATTTTCAGAGGGAAATATTTTTCCTTGAAAATGCATATATTTCGGTACTTTCAAATACACTGTAAAATAAGAAAAGGGATAGATTGGATATTCTTCATTTTCTTCCTTTCAAACTAGATTTTCAAATTGACCCCTATAGTGCTTTTTATCGACAATTCTTGTAGGTCCACAGTATGATCTAGATATTTCTATACCTGGAGAGTATAAGGACAAGTTAGAAATAGATGCACATTTATTTCTAAGTCCAATTTACACAAACAACACGGTCTAGGACCAATTTTGTTCCTTCTTTGGATCCCATTCCATGTCAAAACCCTATTTTCCATATCCAACCACATAAAAAATATAGTCTTAGTGGGAGTCCAAACCTTCCATAGCTTGGCCCATGACCAATCCTCTCTTCCTACTGGAGGAGACTGGAGTGAAACATATCCTTGTTTGTTAGTATATTACCCAACTTCCACTCCATTCCATATCAGATCATCTGAATGGTATGTTAGTCTAATATGGGTCCTCTGTAATTATACTAAAAACCCTTCCCACACTTGGAAGAAATAATCATCCAGTGCTATGTCTTGGCACTAGAGTACCCGTGAGACCAGATTGTGGTTTCCTCAAGCTTCCTTGTTTTTCTTCGATACATATCCACAAAACCTTCACTTGTGCAATTAAAAATTATGGGATAAAGATGACCTAACTGCACGCATAAATAGAATTATCCCCTATATAGGCTTTTGTTTCTAGATCCCAACCTTCCAGGATAAATGATTCCCAATAACAGGAAAGGCCAATGTGAAAGATTTCTAGTAGATTGAAACATTTTGTATTTTTTTCTTCTAGATTGAATCAAATACATAGGGGAGTTGGGAGTAATATATTTTTTGCACCATGATCCCACTCCATAGGTTGGAATTTGTGAGCATATACCACAATGATTTTTCTATTGATGACTTTCTGAAGAGGGATATATCTTTGAACCCCCATCCTCTCATTTTCTTTGAATTTTCCATGATCCTCCAATTTGCAAGATGTAAACCTTTATATTCAGAGCTCCCCTTCCAAAGGTAGTTTGCACGGATTTTATTGATTTTTCTTAGGGTACCTTTGGCATTATGGGCTAAAGTTTTCCAAAAAACTGAAATAGCCTCTAAAACATATTTTATTAGGATGAGTATCCCTCCCATGTAAATACCTCTATTGCACCAAATATTGATCCTATGTTCTATCCTTGAAACCAACTAACACCAATATACTTTATCATACTTATTCAACTTTAAGTATAAACAAAGATATTTCAAACTTTCCTCTAATTCCATAGTGTAGAAAGAGAAAATTCGCTCCATAAAGTTCTTAGACTCTTCAATAACTCCATGAATTTTCAAAGAGGGATATATTTTTGAACCCCCATCCTCCTATTTGCTTCGAATCTTCCATAAGCATAGAGTTTATAAGATGTAAACCTTTATATTCATAGCTCCCCTTCAAAAGGTAGTTTGCATAGATTTTCCTAATTTCTCCTAGGGCACCTTTGGGAATATGGGCCAAATTTTGCCAAAATATTGGAATAGTCTCTAGAACATGTTTTATTAGGATGAGCCTCCTCCCATAGAAATCCATCTATTGCACCAAATAATGATTCGATGTTCTATCCTTTCAACCAACCAACACTAGTATTATTTACCATACTTATTCAACTTTAAGTAGAAACCAAGATCTTTGAATCTTTCCTCTAAGTCTGTTAGGATTATTAATCCTCCCTTGTCCAATTTGGTCAATTATGTCTAAATCCGGAGTATGTCTAAATCGGGAGTCCTTTCAGTCTATTTTTAGTCACTAGCACCATTGGGTCCACTTGGCCTAATTGGGGCACATGTACCAGTTACTAAAGTGCAGGTAACACTAATTGAGGCCAACTACCACTGATTTCACTTGCATGCATTAGTTTAGGATCCTCCTAGATCAATTCCTACAATTTAGGAGCCACTGGGAGTGTCAGAACCAACCTCCTTCAGTTGAGTTCAGTTAGTGACTAGCTAAGCCTAGTTAGGAGTCAATTACATTCAGTTAGCTCCAATAATTGATTGATTGCATGTGGGAAGGCACAATTGCTCACCTACCACACTCAGTTAGGCTATTTAACTAATTCTAAGTGACTGGTGCATTGATTGAGGCAACTGGGGCTAACTAGTTGAGCTCTAATAATGATTTAGACATGTCCAGTTATCCATGCAGTAAGGTAGAGTAATTCAATTCAAATTCCTCTCTCATGCATTCGAATTGACTAGTTATTAATACCAGTGTATTACATTGTAATTATTATCCAATTACTTTTTTATAATGAAAGCATTCACAGCTGCAAGCCATTTTTTGCACTGTTTCATTCTTCAATTCTTGAGTAAAATTGTGTGATCTATTCAGTGAGTTGTGTGTTGATCCATAGATCTATGCGCTCAATTTAATAAATTCCATAGTTCATAAATAGAAAATTGTATGCCATAAATATCTTATAATATTCAAGCATTCCATAATAGTGTAGAGTATACTTCTCCTAGTTTACTTCCATCCCTATCAATTTTGAGTAAAGATCCAAGATCTCTTTTAAGTGTCGTTTGTCCTTTTGAGCCTAGGATGAAAAGTAAAATTCCATATACAAAAAGTAAGAGTGTGTAATATTTCAACTCCCATATGAATCCCACTAACTATTATTTTTCTCCTTGCCTGGTGTAGTTCCCTGCTAAGCCCTTCAACAACTAGCACACACAAATAGGAGGATAAGGGAAATCCATGTCTCAAACCTATAGAGGGATAGAAAAGGGTGAAGATACACCATTTATCAAGACATAAAATGAGACCAAAGCCACAAAACCCATGATCCATCTTACCATGTAAATTGAAAAAACAATGTGGATCAAAAGAAGTCTAATATAGAGCTCAAGGACACATGGTCAAATTATTTTGAAAGATCCAATTTTATAACAGTGGCTGATTTGCTTTGAATTTTAATTGTATGAATACCCTCCTATGCAACTCCAATAACTTCATGGATTAAGCAACCATCAAGGAATCCAAATTAGTTAGGGTAAATATACCAATAAAGTAGATACTTGAGCCACATTACTAAAACTTTTGAAATTACCTTGTAGACACAGTTACACAAAGACATGGGCTTGAAGTCTTCAATAGATGTTGGTAAGTATTGTTTGGGGATAAAATAAATGAAATTTGAATTAAAATTCCTAGGAAATTTTACCCTCAACTATATTACTTCTTCAACTACTCTTAGTATTTCTTCCCCTAATAGATTGAACAAGTCCAAATAAAATCACACTCGCCTTTTTCTCACATTTTTGCTTGTTGTCTTCCACCAATCCCACCTATGTTGCAGCCATAAGTTTCTTCCATAATTTTTGTTGAAAGGGAACAAATCAATATTTGATAATGTGTCCATACTTATGGAATCGAGTACACTTGAAGGGGAAGTTATGGTAATACATCACCTGGGTTTGTGTTAGTTTTCCAACAAATATATCCATTGATTCAAAAAGGTCATGGTTCACATCAACCTCTACCAAGATCCTCACCACTAAATGACATAGGTACTCTTGTAGATATCATGCACAGTGATGAACATTCCAAATCATTTTCAATATTCTAAAGTGATTCTTCATTCCATAATTTCATGGATAAATTTGGTAACTTCACCCATATTGGATATCACTTCAATAAATTGACCTAAGCACCAAAAGAGGGTTGGCATGAATTTAGCGATAAGTATGATTTTTCTAGAATCCATACTCCTTTTAATATTTTAAGAGAATAATCCTCATGAAAAATGAAACCCAACCATCCTTTGGCTAGTATGTGAAAAAATAGACTATAACCTAGTGAGGGTTCCCTCTCTTACTGCACCCAAATGTTCAAACTACTCATAGTGACTTTTGAACTTAGGAATATAGCCATGAGAGTTTTAACTGAGATCTCACTTGTTTGAGCCATCCCCATGTCATCTCCTATGACCAAGGAGATCCCACCTCCATGATATTTGTAAATATGTTGTTTCCTTTTCTTTTTGGATCCCTCCAACACCTTTGAGTAAGCTCCTTTTAACTCTTCAACCAACAAAGTTTCCCTTCCAAAGACTCACACATTAGGAATTGATCCCTTTGTTAATGTTAAATAAATGTAACTACATAAGATATTCTATTTTGTATTATTATTGTTATTACCCCTTTCGGAGATGTTGTTCCTCTAGTTACGGGATGGAATTGATGTAATTGGTCATATAAAGTCTTGAGGTAAAGCATATGTTGTAAGCCGGGTCAGTAATTCCCACTAAAGTATTATTAAAATGTATTTTTGAGTCTTCCAAGGCAAGTCAGTCCTGGAAACAAGGAGAAGTCGGCCCAGTTTGGTTATTAGGCCTCTCGACTGATCTGTGTAAATAGGAGAGGTGCCTCCCTCATTTGGACAAGCAGAACACTCAAGCAGTTGTGCTAGAGAGAGAAGAGATAGTCCATCTAGAGGAGAGGAAGCAATATAGTCTTGTTATTGGGTCTTACACTGTTCTTGGGTGAAGTTTATATAGAGGAATTTTTGTTGGGTTTTTCACTATGAGGGTTTCCCAAGATAAATATTTATGTTCTCCTTTGTTCTATTGTGATTGTTATTCTTTCAGAGATCCTTTTGTTTTGGCATAACAACTTTTAAAATCTTAACATGGTATCAAAGATAAGCTGAAAGAAGAGATTGCGTAGTAGCTCATCTGACAATCCGATAAGCTAGGGTTTACTATTCCAGATACCTCCCTCCAAAGATCAGCTGAAAAATAAGGTCCACTCAACTCTCCCTAGGAGGGAACATCTTTCCATTGAAGTAGTTTTTCATTATGAGGATTTTCACTTTTTGACCTCACACTACTGCTGGGAGAAACGAGGGCATCATATTTTTCATGGTTCTATCCTAAGACTCCAGAAAATCAAGTTACAGTCTAGCTCACCCTGGGAGGTGCATCTTTTCCTCCTCTCATATCCACAAGTTATCAAAGTTGGAAAATTAGGGTTTCCTAGCCAAACCCTAGGTCGTCATGAAGTTGGTTCTAGAAAAGGTCCTCAAATTGGTAAGTACTATATCCTCTATTTCCATTTGAGGTTCTCTTTCATTAAATATGACAAACAACACCAAATTCGATGAAAATATTGAGGGAGCATAGAACTTTAGAGCATGTAAGTACATGATCATGCTCATCCTTGAATAACACGAGCCATATGGCTTTATCAAGGAAGATGTCAAGGAACTAGAAGAAGAATAGGAAAAGGCCAAACACCAAAAGGATATGATCAAATTGAAAAGGATCGTATCTAACTCTATCAAGGATCAATTGATCTCCTAGGTATCTTCAAATAACACTCCTAAAGAAATGTTTTATGCACTAACTAATACATTTGAAGGTATGAACATCAACAGAAGAATGAACTCGAGGAACCAACTCAAGGGTGTGAAGATACAAAACACAAGAATGATACAATCATATTTATCTGGAGTATCTCAAATCAAATAACAGTTGGAATCCATTGGTGATATGGTTGAAGAATAAGAAGTGGTGATGACCACTATGAATGGTCTCCCTAGAGAATGGGATTCCTTCATTAGAGGAATATGTGCTAGAAGAAAACTAACCAAATTCAACAAACTATGGAGAATGTGTACAAGAAGAAGGAAGGATAATCAATAGAGAAGAGAAGATAAATGACAATGAAGAAACAGACAAGGAAATGATCACAGAGAATGAAGACTTTGGTTAGAGTATGTCCTAATTTAAACTCTCATGGGATCAATCACTCATGGAAGTGACACTTGGATTAGAGACAGTGGTGCTTCCAAACATATAACAGTACATAAGGATTCACTCTCTTGTCTTACCCAAAAAGACAATTCTCACAAGGTACAACTTGGAGATGACTATCCATACCCCCTTAAAGGAATAGGATAAACATATTACAAATTAAGAACTTAAAATATCATGAATATGAAAGAATTCTTATATGTTTCAAGTTTAAAGAAGAATCTTCTTTCCATCTCAACTCTAAATAAGAAAGGGTTTAGAGTTGCATTTGTAAATGGAGAATTCCTAATGTGTTCGAAGGGGGAAAAAATAAATGGTGCTATTGTAATAGGTGTTGAAGAAGGAGGAATCTACAAACTAAAAGGACACACAGATTTAGCGCTTACAGCTAGCACTATCAGTCCATGGGAACTATTGCATAGAATAATTTCTCATGTAAACTACAAAGCATTACCAATTGTGAGCAAGGTAGTCATAGTTCTATCAAAGATCTAGATCGACCATGAGGGAGTGTGTAAACGATGTTCTCAAGGAAAGAACACCAAGAATCGATTTCCAAGCAGTAACAACGAAGCAAAGGGGATCTTGGACATTATACACTCATATGTGTGCATACCGATGTCAACCACTTCCTTAAGAAGGTATGTATATTATGTATCTGTTATCGATGATTTCTCTCGTAAGACTTGGATATACTTCTTAAAAGGAACAGATGATGTATTTGAAAAATTCAAGGAATTTAAGGTTATTGTGGAGAATCTATCTGAAAAGAAGATCAAGATATTAAGTTCAGATAATGGATGAGAATTCACCTCAAATGAATTCAAGGACTTCTGCAGAGAAGTTTGGATTAAAAGGGATCTTACCACACCCTATAATCCACAAAAAATGGAGTAGCTGAAAGAAAGAATAGATCCATCATGGAATTTGTCCGAGCAATGATCCATGATCAAGATAGTCCTATGCATCTATGGGAAGAAGAAACAAAGAGTGCAATCTATGTCCAGAATAAAATATCTCATAGTTCTCTTGTAAACAAAACTCCAAAAGAAATGTTCATTGGTGAAAATCCTGAAGTAAACCACCTAAAGATATTTGGTTGTCCCATATACCTACATATTCCAAAAGAAAAAAGATAAAAGTTGGACCCTTTAGGAAAGAAGGGTATATTTGTTGGATACAATGAACAATCAAAATCCAATAGAATCTATATTCCAAGATTCCGTCAGATCGATATCGGTAGAGATGTTACATTTGATGAAGATGAAACCTTCACCAAATCCAGAAAGATACTTGCAGATGAGGATAATGAATAAGAGAAGGAGGCTCCTAGATCCACAGAGGTTATCAGACCACCAATTAAATACATTGAAGAAGATCCTATACAATAATATCATGACCTTGCAGAACCTCAAGGAATTATTGAAACACCCCAAAAGAATATCTCAACAAAAAGAAGGCCATCTTGGGCTCGTGATGTAATGAAGGAAGCAGAAAGATATGGTGAACCAAAAGGAAGAAAAAGACAAAGAATCCATTCAAGCTATGTGGCACTAATAAGAAATATTGTTGATGAAGAACCCACATGTTTTGAATAAGCATTGAAGAAGAAGGAAAGGATGTGGGACATGATCGAAGAATACCAGTCAATAATAAAGAATGATGTTTGGGATACGGTGCCAAGACCAAAGGACAAATAATTAGTTTCTTCAAAATCGATTTTCAAGACAAAGCATTCAGCGGATGGAAGTATTGAAAAGTTTAAAGCAGGATTTGTTGCACGAGGTTTTTCACAAAAGGAAGGAATTGATTATGAAGAAACTTTTGCACCAATAGCAAGACATACTTCTATCAGAAATGTCCTTTCCTTAGCAGCCAAGATGAAATGGAAGCTACATAAAATGGATGTGAAAACAACTTTCCTAAATGGAGTCATAGAAGAAGAAGTATATATCGAAAAACCACCATGATTCGAAACACACGACAAGGAAGCATATGTATACAGACTAAAGAAAGCTCTATATGGGTTGAAACAAGCACCCAGAGCATGGTATCGAAGGATTGATGGATACCTAATGAATTTGGGCTTTACCAAGAGTAAAGCCAATTCCAGCCTTTATTATGAGGTTGAAGATGACAAAATTATGATATTACTATTGTATGTAGATGATTTATTCTTGATAGGAAAGGATATGCTCATTAGTGAATGTAAGAAGAAACTTGCAACAAATTTTGAGATGAAAAACTTGGAACAATACACTATTTCCTAAGTCTTGAAGTATGGTAGTTTCTTGATGAGATTTTCTTGAACCAAGCAAAGTACATAGTAGATATTTTGAAGAGATTTGGGATGCAAAGAAATTAACACTCTGATGGTGAAAAAGCTCAAGCTACTGAATGATGATTCTTTAGAAAGAGTAGATGTCACATTATACAGACAGATTATTGGCTCACTAAAGTATTTGACAAATACAAGACCATATATATGTATTGTTGTGAACACCTTGAGTCAGTATATGGTGTATCCTATACATGTTCATCTAGTTGCATAAAAACATGTGATGAGGTACCTGAAAGGTACATTAGGCTGTGGACTTAGATATACAGTTGAGAGTGAGTTCAGATTATGTGTCTATATTAATTCAGATTGGGAAGGAAGTGCTGAAGATAGAAAGAGCACTTCATGATGTTGTTTCAGTTTGGGATAAGGTGTGATCTCATGGATTAGAAGAAACAAAACACGTGTTTCCCTCAGTACAGCTGAGGGTGAGTACATTGCAGCATGTTCATCCTGTAGCGAAGAATTATGGCTTCACAAACTATTGGCAGGATTGTTCGATACCGAGATGGATGCAACTGAGATCTATTGTGACAACCAGAGTTGCATCAAGTTGACAGAGAAATTGGATGTTTCATGATAAGTCAAAGCATATAGAGATAAAGCATCACTACCTCCAGGATATGGTGCAGAGGGGAATTGTGAAGCTCCAATATGTTCCTACAGAGGAACAAGTTGTTGATGTGTTGACGAAGCCTATGTCTCATGTAAAGTTTGAACACTTTCGGGAAAAGCTTGGTGTAGTCTAAAAGGAACTCCCTGGAAAGAGGGAGTGATGATGAGACTATTATTGAGAATGAGATGGTAGTAATGTGCCATTACAAGTCCAGTGTTCCTACATATATTGATGAGATCGTATTTTCACTTGTGGATGATAGTATCCTCTTTGAGGATGGTTTTGTGGACAATAACACTCTATTGAGAGTGTTCCTAGCACTGGTAGGATAAGGAAGGTCCATGTTTATTGAGTGGTACTCTATGAGGACGGTTCCGTGAACAAGAACACTCTATTGAGAGTGGTCCTAGCATTGATAGGTTGAGGATGGTTTGCATTGATTTAGTGGTCCTCTATGAGGATGGTTCTATGAACAAGAACACTCTATTGAGAGTGGTCCTAGCACTGATAGGCCGAGGACGGTTCACGTTGATTTAGTGGTCCTCCCTAAGGACTGTTTCATGAAAAGGAACAGTCTATTGAGAGTGGTACTAGCACTGATAGGCTGAGGTTGGTTCACATTGATATAGTGGTCCTCTCTGAGGATGGTTCCATGAACAAGAACACTCTATTAAGAGTGGTGCTAGCAATGATAGGCTGAGGACGGTTCGCGTTGATTGGTCCTCTCTGAGGATGGTTCCATGGACAAGAACACTCTCTTGAGAGTGGTCATAGCTCTGATAGGTTGAGGATGGTCCGCGATGATTGGTCATGTATTTACTTGCAGAAGAGTTCCTACATTCAGTTGCAGAAAATTATATTCCAACATTTAATTATGTTGTGGGTGATTTAGCTCATTATGTATATACTCATAATGCAGATGATGCTCGAGATGATGGCAGAGATGATGATGCTTGAGATGATTCTCGAGATGATGGCAGAGATGATGATGATCGAGATGATGCCAAAGATGATGCTCGAGATGATGCCAGAGATGATGATGCTTGAGATGATACCAGATGACATAGATGTCAGTGATGATGATGATGATGTAATTGTGGAAACTTCTTATGACATATAGATTCAATATTCTGTTGTACAGGCATGTCGTTGTATTGTAGAATACCTTCCTTGTTAACAGGGAGTGTTAAATACATGTAACTGCAGAATATATTCTATTTTGTATTATTATTGTTATTACCCCTTTCGTAGATGTTGTTCCTCCGGTTATGGATTTCATTGATGTAATTGGACATATAAAGTCTTGAGGTAAAGCCTTTGTTGTAAGTCGGGTTAGTGTTGCCCACTAAAGTATTCTTAAAATGTATTTTTGAGTCTTCGAAGGAAATTTGACCCTGTCAGCAAGGAGAAGTCATCCCAGTTGGGTTATTAGGCCTCTCAGTTGATCTATATAAATAGGAGAGGTGCCTCCCTCATTTGGACAAGCATAACACTCAAGAAATTGTGCTAGAGAGAGAAGAGACAGTCCATTTGGAGGAGAGGAAGCAATCTAGTCTTGTTATTGGGTCTTACGTTGTTCTTGGGTGAAGTCTATATAGAGGAAGTTTTGCTGGGTTTTTCCCTACGAGGGTTTCCTAGGATAAATATTTGTGTGCTCCTTTTTTTGGTGTTTTGTTGTTCTTGTTATTCTTTCAGAGATCCTTCTGTTTTGATATAAAAACTTTTAAAATATTAACATTTAAAATATAGGGGTCTTCCTAGAGGTATTTAAATCTACTATACCAATCATATGGTCTTAATAAGTTTTGATTGTTCCATAATTAACTAGTCTAAAACTTAAAGAAAAATTGCCATGTGATGGGCCCTTTTCACTAGTGTAAGATGTCCAAAACACATGTCTTGATGTACTGAAACCATTACTTCAAGGCCCATCCCAAGGACTAAGATCCAATTCCAAGAGAGTGTAACTCGAGTGGCCACCTACCAGTTTAGTCATGGGTGAATGGGGAGGGACTCTTGAGTACAATGATTCAAGTCCCTTTCCTATCCAACTGATTCGAATAGGGAATATATGTTGCAAGATAATTAGTGGCCTCACTTTTTTGTGACATGTCATCCAAATATTGGAATATAGACCCATTCATGGTCCCCCTAGAGTCAAGCTCTTCAAAATGTCAAACCTACTCCTCCAAACAAGGTTACAAGTATTGAATCCTCCAAAAAAGTGTCTTTGGAGTAGTCGACCAAAGGGTCACACTCCCCCATCTCACCACCAAACCACATATTCTAGGTCCTAACCAATGATCTCAAATTGGGACCCTAAGGTGATTTCCCAAGACCAAAGGCTTATCCAATGAATGAAAGCCTTTGTATGGGCCCCAAGTAGACCCTTATCAGTTTTTACGAATAAGGAAATATACCTATCGCATAGGAACTACCCTTGTTAGAACTATGCTGAAAACCATGTACCTTACTTGAATCATGATCAATACAATGGATAAAAATGATATTGCCACTCATGCCACCCTGATACTAGTCAAAGGGTTTTGTACGAGACCCTAGATTTGATTTGATCGCTCCATAGTCACCTTCTACCACAACATCTAGAACTTTTGAATTTTAAACTTAGTAAATGCATGAGGAATTTAGGTGTGAAGTTCAGAAATCTCTTGTTGGGAATGCTATAATATTTACATGTGGATTGATTGGCAAAGTTGATAGTCAACTGGTTCGAGTTGATTGGAGTTGGAGGCAGTATATGGTGGAATTATGGTCATCTAAACTAATAGAATAATTTTGGTCGAAGGAAAATGACTTGGTAGATAAGAAGTCGACAGAATGACCAAATCTCAATGGTGAAATCAACCAAATTTGACCCATTCAAGTCAACTATCACAAAATAAATAAAAGCAATTAAGAATTTATGGATTTTTATTAAAGAGTAGTTGGTTGTATTGCATATATAAATAAGATGTAATGGCTACATAATGGCTATGCATGAAGTAATATCATGGCATGATGTAATGAAGTGTGATTTGTGGTCTAGAAAATCACAGTTGTAAATACATGATTTTTTAGAGTTTGATTAAAAGATGAGTCGTAGATTCACTGATTTACTAGTTTTCCTCCAGTAGAGAGGTTTCTAGGGTAATCTTTGTGTAATGTGTTAATTTGTTGTGTGAAATTGCTTTATTTTTAATGTGCATAACTATATGAATCAGTTTGCAAACCTATTGTAATGAGTATTAAGAATCCAATAGTTGGTATCATGACTATATATAGTTGTAGGGGAATTCATTTGTTGCTGAGGGTTTTGGATTGATCCAGGATCTATTGGAATACCTGTTATAGGGGGAGTCTTATAGAAGTATAGATTCATTGTTAAAATGGATAGCACGCCGAGAATATAAATTGAAATGTTTAATGGACACAATTTTGAGTGTTGGAAGCTTAAAATGGAGGATCTCCTTGTAGATCGAGAAAAATAGATTGTAGTCGATCTAGGACTAACCTCGGCTAGAGTGTCAAAGGAAGAATGGAATAATATCAATAGAAAGGAAACGAGTACTATTTGATATTGTCTGGAAGACTCAATATTGATGAATGTCTCAAAATAATACACTTCAAAGAAGCTATGGAAAAAGTTCATAAACTTTTACAAATCAAAATTTATGGTTAACAAGTTGTTTCTTAGGAAGAAGTTGTATCTTTTGAGGATAGGTGAAGGTGACTATGTTACAGAGAATATGAATGTGTTCAAAATTGTTATATGTTAGTTATTGTTCGTGGATATTAGAATCAACGAGCAAGAAATCCGCATCAATTTGTTGTTTTTTTAACTAGATTTTTGGGATAGCCTGTCGTGGATATTGGAAGCAATAATACCACATTAAGAATTGACAATGTGGTCACAAATCTATTTTTTGAATATATGAGATGAAATTACATGGAAGGATTGACCCATAACACACTAATAGTACAAGGTCGACTAGTAGATAGTGGAAAAGACACAACTTTTGGTAGAATATTGAAGTCGAGAGGTAGATATAAGACTAGATCGTCTGGTTCGTTGATGAAAACATGTTGGTGATGCGGTGAAGTTAGGAACTATAAATGAAAATTAAATTCGATAAAATTAAATAAAGAGAAATGTTATAAGTAAAAGCAGTCGACTAATGGAAAGTCATAGTAAGATAAAGGCCATGTTATTTGGCCTCCTCAAGTTCACAAGCAGATTGTGACTCTTGGTTCATCGACTCCGATGTGTCATATCATATGAAACCCCATAGAGAGTGGTTATGTGAGTATGGGAATACTAATGGTGGTTATTTCCTACTTGGTGATGAATCATCAACTAGGATAGTCAGACTAAACAAGGTTGGACTAAAGCTAAAATATGGAAGAATACGAACACTTCTGAGAGTGTTGCATATCCCGGGTTTGGCTCAAAACCTGATCTCGGTAATGAAGATGGGGAATGCAAGTGTGTAGTCTACATTTGAGAAATATATGTGAAATATGGTGAGAGGAGTGATGGTATTTATGAGAGGAATTCATATTGGAACCTTGTATAATTTATTGGGAAGAACATACACCAACGAAAGTGCTAATGTGGTCTTCCATGAGTCCAAGGAGATATATTCTTGTCTAGTCGACTCGACCATTTTAATGTGGCATCATCGAATGGGACATATAGGTGAGAAAGGTATTTTTTCTATGCATATGAAATGTATGGTCGAAGGAATCCCTAATTTATCTAAAGAATTTGACTTATGTGAATACTGTATTTATGGTAAACATAGTCATGTAAGGTTCTTATCTAGTGCTACTAAAGCTAAGTAAATACTGGAGTTAATACATAGTGATGTGTTTGACTTGTTTCAATCCATTCAGTAGTAGGGTATTAGTATTATGTTTCTTTCATAGATGATTCCCCCATAATGAAATGGTTGCATTTTCTGAGGAAGACATATAAGGTTTTGAGAAGTATAAAGAGTTTGAATCTCTTATGGAGAATCAAGTTGGTAAAAAGATCAAGGTGTTGACAACTGATAATGGAGGAGAGTTTTGTGGAAAAGTGTTTAACCAATTCTATAGATAGCATGATATAGATTAAAAAAAACAAATCCATACATACCTCAACACAATGAAGTTGTTGAAAGAATGAACAAAACGCTAATGGAGAAAGCGAGCATCATGCTTAGTGGCACAAGAATTATGGGCAAAGATAGTTGACATTGGGTGTTACTTGGTGAATAGGTCATTGTCGATTGCTCTAGATGATAAGAATCCATATGAGGTATGGGATGGTAAAACCCCTCTCTCACACATATCAGAGTGTTTGGGTGTGATTCCTTTGTGCATGTCCCAAAGGAAAAAATAACTAAACCCAACAATGGGTTGGAGAAGTGCAACTTCATTAGGTACAAGGATGGAATGATAGGGTATAAGTTGTGGAACCCAATGATGAGGAAGGGAATTTCTAGTCAAGACGTGATCTTCATAGGAGTCGGAAAAAATTCTAGGAATGAAGAGGTTAAAAGAGAAAAACCCAAAAAGTCAGAGTTTGAAATGAATGACGATAGTCTATATTCAAGAGAGTTGACTAAATAAGATTAAGAGGTGGAACAACGGTTTGTGTATGTCAAGAGATATGGTCAAGAAAGGAAACAACTAGAAAGGTGTAGTCCACCCAAATTTCACTATGATTTTTCATTATCTTCCATACATGATGATCCTAGGTTAGTAAAGGAAACAATCAAATCAATAGAGGGTGAACTTTAGAAAAGGAAAATGGAAGAAGAAATGGATTCCTTGAAGAAGAATGAAACATGGGATCTACTCACATTACCAAATGGGATGAAACTTGTTGATAGTAAGTGGGTGTTCAAGAAGAGTTGAATGTAGTAGGTCAAGTCGAGAAGTACATGGATTGACTGGTAGTTAAATGATATTCTCAAGTTGAAGGAATAGACTTTGGTTGAAATTTTATCTTCTGTTTCTAATCTAACGTCCATAAGGTTTCTAATGTATTTAGCTACAACATTTGATCTTGAGATAGAACAGATGGACGTAAAGACAACATTTCTTCATGGTAATATTGAAGAAGAAATATATATGAAGCATCCTTGAGTTCTTACATTAGATGGATAAAAGGACCTCATTTGTAATCTCAAAAAGCCTCTCTACAATCTAAAGCAATTTCCCAAGTTGCGGTATCAAAAGTTTGATAATGGATATCCAGCACCTGGGGTTTGTGAGGAGTTAGGGAGATCACTATGTGTATTTGAAGAAAGTTGGTGATCACTTTGCATATGTTGTTTTGTATTTCAATGACATGTTTTTGGTTGGAAATAACAGGGATATGATAAAAGAGGTGAAACTGTACTTATCCTCCAAGTTCGAAATGAAATATTTTGGAGTAGTAAACTTCATTCTTGGAATAAGATTACAAAGAGATCGCGTAGGTAGAAGGATTTGGTTAATTCAAAGAGAATACGTTGAAACAATCTGGAAATGTTTAACTTGTAGGAGATTCAATCGGTCAAGGTACATATTCCTATGGGAGTCAAGTTATCTTTCGAATAGTGTCCAAAGACACAAGAATAAATAGAGTACATGTTATTTTTCCTTATTCTAGTGTTGTTGGTAGTCTGATGTATTCTATGGTTTGTACATGACTTGATATTTCCCATGCAATGTGAGTATTGAGAAAGTACATTTTGACGCCTGTAAAAGTGCATTGGCTCACAGTCAAGAGAGTATTCAGGTATTTGCATGGCATTGACATATTATGCAATATGTTATGGAGGATAACCCGAGGAAAACAAGGAAATTAGTGTGCATGGTTTTGTTGATTTCGATTGGGCTAGAGACCTTGATCGCAAATGATTGGCTAGTAGATATGTGTTCAAGATATTAAGAAAATAAGCCAGTTGGATGAGTAGAAGGTAGTTGGTTGTTGTACTATCATCTATTGAGGCTAAGTACATGGAATTTACTCATGTGTGTAAGGAAGCTATTTGGTTGTAGAGGTTGTGTTTGGATGTTGGGTGTGGACAACATACTATTAGGTTGAATTATGATTTTCAAAGTGCAATATTCTTGGAAAAGAATACAATATATTATTCAAATATGAAACACAATGATGTTCAATACCATTTTGTGAGGGAAATGATGGATAACAAGCAGGTGTTACTAGAAAAGGTAGACACAATGAAGAATGTTGCAGACTCATTGAAGAAGTTGGTAAGCACAAATTTTTTTCCTTGTGTAGAGAAATTATGGACTTGGTATCCCTGCTTATGTGAACTAAGTTTTTGAATCTCTTGTTAATGAAAATAAGACAACAAGTGGGAGAATGTTGGGAATGTTATATCCTATGCATGTTGATCAACTGGAAAAGTCGATAGTTAACTAGAGTTAGAGGCGATAGAAAGTGGAAGTCTAGTCAACCAATTGACCAACATAAGTTATTTCGTTGAAGGAAAATGACTTGGTCAATGATAATTCACCGAAAATGACCAAAGATCAGTGGGGAAATTGAATAAATAGTGACCATTCAAGTTAATTGTAATAGAATAACCAAAAGCAGTTAGGAAGTTTTGGATTGTCATTAATGAGCATTTGGTTGCATTGCATTTATAAATAAGATGTAATGGCTTAGAGGAAATTTCAATTTAAAATGGGCCTTCCAAAAATAATACAAATTCCATGTCATCATGTATTAGCCAATCAAAATGCTTTAAAATTAAAAAAGGGAGCACCTATTGAACAATTTTTTAATATAAATTTGGGGATAGATATCATAAACAAAAGTACTTTTGTTTGTTCGTATTTTTGACATATCTCCCTGTTTTTTTACTCAAATTTTGATCGGGAGAGCTCATTGGATGCATAATTAAATTCCGCATCCAATGAGTACCCACTCGACATACTTTTGACGAGCCTCGCTACCCCAAAAACAAGAAATACCTTAAAAAATGTGATGATGACGGGGCCCATCAAAAGTATGCTGAGTGGGCACTCGTTCGATGTGGAATTTAATTCTGCATCCAACGAGCTCTCCCGATCGAAATTTGAGTAAAAACATTGGGAGATATGTCGAAAATACGAACAAAAAAGTAGTTTTTTCTTTTCTTCCTCCAAAATTAATAAATATTATTTTATTATTTTAACTATTATTATGTCCAAGACGGGGGACAGGGGACATATATATATGGTGAAGTTGGATTAGTTTTTTTTTAATTTTTAGAACATACATTTGTGTTTACAATGTTTTTTATTTGTATTATTATTATTATTATTTAAATTGTTATTTTGTCTTTTGATTATTGGCCAAAAGCAGCTGACCTCATGATCTTGGGAATCCACTTCAGGCGTAGGTGGTGGGCTCACATCAGCAGCATTAACTTGGTTTTTTTAGAGTGAGTGGGATGATGTGTAACGTGTTCAAGTCCTCTGTCGACCAACAACTACTACCACATTATTGCATTTACTACATTTACATTTAATAGGCCATGCCATAATGCCTTATAGCAATTCAGTATTTATTGCAATGAATTGAATTAAATTCGTGGGACAAGAGATGAAGAGGAAAATGCAGAGGATAAGATTCCTTGACCCTCACCTCTTAAATGAAAGTAGCTTTTACAGTAGATTCCACTATCCACCTCTTGTATTTTTATTAATGGCATTTATTGAACTGTCATTCGAATTCATGGTACCTTTAATAAATCACCGAACCATTCAACTGTTTCTACACTCTACATTGATCTTTGAAGTACCACTCTCCAACTATTATTTTAAACATGAAAACATAGAATACAGAGTTGCAAAATTCACCATTAATGGCAGCCGAGCATCAAAATTCACCATCAATGGTGGCTTCTTGGAAGCTTAAATTCGGTGTGTTTTTTCTTAATCTCAAGTTCAGAGGTGGTTCAAGGTCAAGGCACACCACAATTTCCTACATTAATTGTGTTAGGAGACTCTACTCTTGACCCTGGCAACAACAATAACATCAATACATCGACGAAGTGTAACTTCCCGCCTTGCAGCAAAGATTTTCCTGGTGGGATACCTACTGGACGCTTCTCTAATGGAAATATTAATTAATATTTCTTGGGTATAACCTCCAAATACTCAACATTTATATTTCTATATACATTCCAAGGATTGAATAATTTTTCTCAGTCTCATTTTTGTAAATTTTGAGCTGCAGCTTCGGCCTTGGGTATCAAAGAAACAATTCCTGCATACCTCGACCCACAAATGACATAGGATGATTTAATCACCAGAGTCACATTCGCCTCGGCTGTCTCTAGCTATGACAACACTACTTCAAGGATTGGAGTAAGTAAAAAACCATGGCTAGTTTAGGAGTTCATGGGCATTGTACTTACTTGGTTGGTTTCCTGTATTGAAAGTGATGGCATTTTACATGTTTTTGCAGAATGTAATAAGTTTTGAGCAACAAATACAATATCTGAGGGAATACCAGTCACGATTACGAGGTATCGCAGCAACGCAAGAAGCTTCCAGAATTATTAGCGAGTCCCTATATTACATTGGTATGGGAAATGCTGATTTCTGTGTCAGTTATTTTAATTTCAACCTTTGAAACTCATATATGGATTTCGTAATGAGATTATAATTTTATTGTTTTGAGCATTGAAGATTCTCGAAAAAACCTAAGGTGGGGTTTGGCTGGGCTGGGGTGGGATGAAGAGGGTTTAATAAACTTGTTTAAGCAATTCATGAACTGAACTGTTTTCCTGGGAATGTTACCACCCAATGGGTAAATAATTGACATTGTACGGAAAATGGCTCTTTTGTTGAAAGACAGAAACCAAGCATAATCCAAGGTCATTTCCCCCAAAGTAGCGTCATGTAGAGAATTGCTAATTCAACAAAATTACCAATTCCACAGTAACTCTAAAAAACACGGTTATTGTAACTTCTCCTAAAGTTTCCTAGAAAATTAAATTTCTTAAAGTCGTCTTCATCTTCTAGGTTGTTGAAAAAAGACCAGCCTTGCTTGTAGCATCACTAATGTGAAGGATGGTGACGCCGTTGTCAAAGATAGTTTAGACTACAATACATGGGTTTTATTCCCATAAAGGCAGTGAATTCCAATAGCTGGTATTAAGTTCTAATTTTACAATAAGATGTTTAGAGTTATTTATTGAGAAAGGTTAAACACTCATGGTATGTTGCCATCTCACTAGTTAGAAATTGAAATTAGTTTTTGTATTTGTATAAGAATATAATTGATTATGTGTATATTTTATTACTTTTCTACATCTATATTTCATTTAGCTAGTTTGACAGCCCAGCTTAGCGAACATATGGCATTAGATTTCATTCCAAGAAGCCCGACATTTAGTTGTTGAACTTGTGAGACTAATGTGACATAAGAGATATGCTATGAGTTATTAATTTGTAACCTAGTAGGGTGAATAGTTCAAGAGCCGTTAAGGCTTAAGGCGATGTCACTTGGAGGGAGCCACAATTTAGGCACTAGATGCAAGACCAATCAAGAGCTCGATAGAGCTAAACAGAGGTTGCAGTTCTTCACATTGCTAGTTGCAGCCCCTTTCGAGGCTGTTTCACTAACTACAAGTCCATATTAGTCTCACATTTGCACTGTGTGGAGCACCTTGTTATAGAAAAAGTTTATGAGTGAAAAGAGTATTATATTCTTATGACAAGGTGTGAACATGTATGTTATAGCTTGAGTAAAAAGTGTCAAGGGTGTTAGGGACCCTCCTGAAAGATTTATGTTGCTCAAGTATACAGAACAACTCTTTCGTGATTAAGAAATTTGAATGGAAATATTGATGGACCGAACCTTAAATAGGGCTTCACCCATAAATCATTTTCGACAAACTAAACTAGACAGAATCATTGTTGGAATAAAAAGCTAAAAAAAACTTTGCACTAAACTGCATTTACACACTCATAATCGATTTCTTTTGGATTTTCTGAAATAACAATGAAGCCTAAAATATCTCACAATGTAGTTTAACCTTGAAAGCTTTCTTGTTCGTTTTGGTGTTTTACATTCGCGAATATCGCAACAGAAGGAAAGCAAGAAGGAAGCAGAGTGTGGAAGAGACAGGCTCGCACTACCATCTAGCTGTTAAAAGGCAGAACAACCTACCTGAGTCCCAAACCCCTTGAACAATGTGTTCTCATGGGAAGCTCAAAATCTAATGGTGATACTTAAAACCATGATGCAGAAGGAATGACACATAACGACATATTATCAAAAAAACATTCCAAACTTACTTCATTAAAGTGTCCTAATTGATATCTTGCTGAGCCACAAAATCACTGCCATTCGACCTTGCACATATTAAAATACCCTGTAAAACCGCTAGTGAGATATTACTAGGCCATATTGACGAAAATCTCAAGAGCGGATTTTCAAGGCATTAAAATATCTCCAGAGTTGAATTGCAATGCATGAACTGTATAAAACATGACAACGTAAAAAGGAAACAGAAAAGGAACACTTCGTTTACACATGCAGGTAAAGAAACAAGTTCGTGATATATATAAGGGACAATTGTCCCCATTTGCAAAAAAAAGGTTAAAGAAGTAAAATAACCTGCAAAGTGGTCAAGACGCTACAGAATGAGTGAAAGGATGGTGAGAATTTCGCCGAAGCTTGAAGAAAGATATAAAGAAGCAACCAAATCGGGCAGTTTATCATCTAGCTAATAACAAATGGTTCATCCCCACTCTGTATTTAGGCTTGTCTTTATGTCCTTCATGGCCTATTTGAGATGTAGTAGTCGTTCTTGCAACTTGATGATAAAGCTCATCCTCACTTTGGATCCATTTAAATAGAACTTGAGTCTAAAGTCTTCTAAGTAGTCAAATCTATACCATCCTCAAAAGGATGCCTAAGTAGGCTACAACAACATTTATTCTATTTTTATTGATAAATATGCTATAAGAAAATTTAATCTATTTTTATTGAGTTTTAATTTTTTACATAGGCAATTGCAAACCACTAACTATCATGAATACAATGTCGAGGACATTGCCACCTCGTGGCTCTTGTTTTATTTATTTTCCTTAGGAGGCCCATTTTGAGTTGAAATTTTCTCTAATGGGCTTTGCATGATATATTGTAATATCATGAAGTGATGTGATGAAGTGTCATTTGTGGTATAGGAATACGTGGTTGTAAACACCTATTTTTGAGTGTTTGAATAATAGATGAGCTATAGACTCACTGGTTTGTTGGTTTAACTCCAGGAGAGAATTTTCCAAGGTGATTTTTGTGTAATGTGTTAATGTGTTGTTTTCCATTGCTTCATTTTTAATGTGTTTAACTACATGGATCAATTTGCAAACCTGTTATAATAGATATTAAGACCCAACACCTCTGATTATAACATTGTGACCTTCTTGGTTGCAGCTATAGTTGGTCCTCTGCTGCACCTTTGAAAAAAAATCTACATGATGTTCCCTAATCTCAATTTGCATTATTATTATTATTATTATAGTCAATCCTTATTTTCTAGAGCTGTGTGATCCCGTTGCTAATGATCTCATGTATGCCATATCTATTCAAATTATTAGGATGTTTAATAATCTTGATAGATTCTTTAAACTTATGTTTAGAATAATTATTGATTTTTTGTAAACACCCTAACAATTTTTAGATAAAATTGGTGCTTATTATTATTGGAGTCCTTGGAAAGATAATGTATACAAAAACCAATTAAGTTGATATTAAATTCACCCTCCTTGATCCTTAATTAAAAATATTGTCTAATTTCACCCATATACAATTTGTTATAGGAGCATGGAATATCATAAACCCCTTTATGATGATGTGAATTGATTGTATCTTTAATAGATTTCATCACCCCTATGATGATGTTTGGAGGTTTGAAAGTGGCAATAATGTTTTCCATTTTAATGAGCTTATAAATATCCTAGGTAAGTCCCTTATATCATCATGGTAGTCAATGGACAATGTAAAGAATGACTCTAACAATCCTCATGTTGATTTGAAAGATTTGAAAGAAAGGTGCAATGTATTTTGTCCCTTGTTCTCTTTTATTGTTGAGATTTCCATTATGGTATCAATGATAAAAATGATTTGCTCTTAGCGAGAAAATGATTCTCTTATCGATGTGTTGGCAATAAATGCTTTTCCTTTATTGATATGTTGTTAAGGGAAGTACATTAGAGGAGCAAAGTTTGTTCAAAGTACAAATGCTTTTGGGGATGATACATTCGTGAGCGAAATTGGTTTTCTAAGCAATGTTTCACTGAGAGAATATATTTTATTGTTTACTTCTCTTTGATTGTTAAAGATATGAGTTGAAATATGAGGGAATGAGAAAATCATCCAAGCGTAATGAATACAGAGGAAATCAAATCACTTTTTACGTGCGATAATTCTAGATTCTTCACCAAAGTTCCTCTAGATTCAAAAAGACCATAAAGGTTTTCAATTTGTTCAACTAGAAAGAGCATCAAATGTATAGAAGTATTCTTAGTTACTCAATGTATGCAACATGATAAAATATATTAGGGGGATAACGATAAAACCATTCCATGATGTGCTTAATTAAAATAATGATGTAAAAACTACTTAAACAAATACTCAATAAAACATACCAACTACTGAGGATGTGCTTAACTAAAATAATGATGTAAAAACTACTTAAACAAATACTCAATAAAACATACCAACTATTGGTGCACCATGATCAAGCTAAATTTCGAAAAAGCATGACTAAGAGAGAGAGAATTTGGTCACTGGCCCTTGATCCAAAACAAAAAGTCACTCCAAGTTAAATAACTTGGGGGTTGTTGAGGGTTCAATAAATGGAAACACACTGGGAAAAACTAGAATCTCTTTTTTTATAGTTGCACACAAAATTTGAACAATAATGATGTCATGTTGTTTTTCCAGTCACCGAGGAATTTAGTAGGTCATGGGTACCTATTGTTAGAATATTATAAAGCCACTACATACTTAGGATAAAAATAATTACTCATTTCTAGTTAATTTCCTATATTTTAGACTAGGTAGTTGGCCTCCACTTGCACCACTTGGTCAATACTTGCCATATATACCCGAGGAGCGCCTTTATACTAATGTTGGCTAGATTATGTCAAATTTATTGACTGCCCATATTAGCAACTGCACCTTCCTGTATTTTCTTCATTTAGACAAATTTTTCCTGCTTTTAATTGGATAAGGTAAAGCTAGTTAAAATTAGAAAACGACATCTTTTGTGACCAACTCATCCTCCATTATTCTCTCTAGATTCCATGATTAGCAAGATTTTCCATCACTCATGCTTTAGCCAATTCGTGAGCTCCTTGACTTATTTGGAAAGTGTTTTAGTCACTTATGGGGGTTTATTATGTTTAGTAAGCTTTCTTTATTAGCTAACATGAGTTGTCTCCTAAACAACTCGGTTTTACCTCTCAAGGATGTATTATTTATGTACACTATGTTGATCAATAATACAAGCAATATATACAGAATATTCTCCAATCATTCTTCACTTATCTTGTGTTCAGTCTCATTATTTCTTTCTCTATTTTTCTTATACTGCTTGTGAGAAATATCTTTTAGCTAAATCCCTATCTTGTGTGTCCATATTTCTCATGACATGTTCATCTAAATGTTCTCTTGTCATCCTACATCATAGGATTAAAACTAGGATTAAAACTAGTTTAGGGGCATTATGCATAGAGACCCTTTTTTTTAAAAGGTATGGCTTTTCATTTTCCTTTATATTAGATGAACATAGAATATGACAGAGCTCAATCTCAAAAGTAAATTAGTAAGCCATTAATCATCTCATTTGGATAGAATTTCCTCACCTTTTATTTTGGTCTTTCATGCATATTTAATAATAATCGTTAAATCTCCAAAAATCATGACTTCTTTACATTCTAAAAACAAAATATAAACAATCCAAGCTCTTCACCACTATAAATCCCAAACAAAAGTTACTTTTTTTTTACTTCTTCCAAAACTAAAAACCACTTATAAAATAATGCATTCTTATTACAACAGAAAGTATGGAAAATTAATTTAATGCCTTTAACATGTGAATGAAACCATATTTATTTTAAACATATCACAATACGCACACCTACTAGGAATTAACACATTTTGATAAAGACGATAGGACTCAGATCAATAAACAATTTAATTTAAATTAAGAGGTTATATATATTTTAAAAATGTTTTATTTAAAAAATAAAATAAGTTGAGTATAAAGTTTTTATTTTATGTTTAAAAAAGTTAAATATAAACAAAGTGAAGGGTAATAGTGAAGATAATTATTTCTAATATTTATTAATATTAAAATAAAATATATTTAAAAATGTAGTGTCTTTTTTTTTTGGAATTTTGGAGAAAATTACAGATTGGGCAAAATTCAAGCTTAACTAGTTATGACTCTAGAGGGTTCCAACTTTCAGCAAATGGTCCCGAATTTGAAAGGAAATGGTATGGTGAGACTTAAAACATACCAACGTGGTTTATGGAAACTTTGTATATGACTTTAGACCTCTGCAATCCTGTTTGGAGCTTATGAAAAAAAAAGGCCAAAATTACTAGGAAATTGTGATGAAATCCCCCCCTAGGGTGTAGGCCAATTTGGCTTCCCAACTCATGTATGAATCTCCCAAATTTGTAAGAAGAGTATGGGGACTGATATTGGTACAACCATATCTGGTTGGACTGTTAAGAGTCAAATCTAACTTTCATGATGAATAATAAAATAGGATAAAATTATAAATAATTATACAAAATTACAATGAAGCTCGCCTTTATAAGGCTTGAGCAAGCATCGTGAAGGGTTATTCCATTTCACCAATAAACTAATAATCTATTTATTTATAAATAATAATATTATTTAAATATTCACAACATTTCCTTCCCCTTGGGAAAGCTTTGTCCTCAAAGCTTAGTATTTTCCTAATGCCATCCTTCATTTTGTTTCTGTGTCGATATTAGAATCAGACGAGATTTTTTGCTCAAAGACTTGCACTTCTTTTCCATTGATGATTCAGCACTGTATTGTCTTACTATTCCTACATTTATGGCCTGGGATCTAGTCATCACCACATCGACGACATATGTTTTTCTTGTTTTTCATATTATCAAAGTAACTGTTAAATGCTTTCAACATGTTTTCAATTTCATAGGCATATTATTTAGGTTTATGGCATTGATGACTGGGTAACCAATTATCTTCACAGTGCCTACATTGTGTCTCTTTTTCTTGTCAATAATGGTTATCGCCTCTTGTTTTTATTCCTTCCAATTTGCGTTCTGCGGCTTTTGCTTTATGTCTTGCTAATTCTACATTAGGTATGTCATGCAACTTTAATTCTTTTTGGAGGTATGGTTTAAGACCTCCTAAATAGGTTTCGAGTATTTGTTTGTCAAACAACCCAAATACTTGTGTTGATAAGGATTCCCACTGATGTGTGAATTCCTCAACACTTCTGACCTGTTGTAATCCGGTAAGTTTACTGAAAAATTCATCTTCTCGGATTCCTTGAAGCCTATTAAATTTTTTTTTTGAACAAGTTCCAGGTGTAGGCAAAATTGTCTCTCTTCCACCATAAGTACCAATTATAGGCGTACCCTTCCATATGCATTGACGCATATTTCACCTTCTCCTCTTCGGATTGAATATTGTAAATGTCGAAGTATTCTTCCTCTTTGTTTAACCAGGCAACGCATTGGTCTTCACTTCCATTGTATTTCGACAACTCTATTTTTTCCTTAGGTGGGTACACTATGCAAGGATGATATTGGTTTCCTTTTGCTTTGCGGTTTGATGGTGGCTCGGAGCTATTGGACGATGCAAGTGACATATTTGAATTGCTTCGTTGTTGGTTCTGATTTTTATCCTTTTTATTCTCTACTATCTTACTGATAGCATCTATTTTGTTGTTTAATCATGCCGCCATATCTGGTAGTATTTTTGTTTTTACCTCTTGTTTAAGCGTCGCATTGTTAATCTTTATTTCTTTTTGCAAATCTTCTTTATTCTTGGCAAGTGTTTCCTATGTGGAAACATGAAATGAGGCATCTAACATATCTGGACTGCTGACATGGTTTGTACTAGGCATTAGTTTTTGTAACCCCTCCATTAATGTATTATGGTTCTACGTCATGGTGCTCAAGTTATGTGTTATGGTGTTTATGTTTCGAGTCATGGTACTCATTTTTTCATCCAAGTCTTTTTGTTTCTCATTCAGGATGTCAAAATTTTCATCCAGCCTTCTTTATAGTACCAAAACAACTTCATGTTTAATTTCTTTCTTAAGCATTGTATTGTTATTTTTTATCTCTTCCTTCAAGATTTTTTGGTTAGCGACGAGGGACTTGATGTCCTTCTCCATTTTTTCAATTTAGTCTTTTAGTTTTTCCATGGTCTTAGACCTTGTATGCGGAGATGTGTACTTCGACGCTATTTTGGCTTGTGAGGGGTGGAAATTTATTTATTTTGAATAATAATAAATATTAATTAATTAATTAATATTATTATTGTTTTTTATAAACTATATAATATTTTGGTATATAGTTTTTTTTTAAGTTTAAAAATAAATATTATAATAATAATAATATTATTATATATAATATTTAATTTTTATTAAAAATTGTTTTTTTTGCAGGTTTACTGCGTGAAGAAAAATGGGAAGGTGGCAGTTGTGGAGATGAGGGGAGGTAGTCACAGGAGGGAGCTGCGATCAGTCAGATAGCTGCGGCGTAGTGTGTGAGGAGGGTTGGTGGGACGCATTAGGATGGTGGAGGAAGAAGTGAAGAGGTGGGGCACGGTGGAAGAGTGTCAAGGGTGGCAGGGAGCACGATGGAAACAGGGAAAAGTAGGAGAAGCCTGTGAGAGGGAAGATAAGCAGGTGGCGCAGAACGACTGGACGCGTGGGCACAGGGAGGATGAGTAGGTTGTGAGTCGAGTCGAGGTAGGGTTGTGTTGAAGTGGTAGTGGAAGTGGAGTGGCGAAAGGGAGTGATGGAGCGGTGGGCATGGAAGAAATGGTCACAGGAGGGCACGAGGGTCGATTGGAGCAGGAGGCACGAGGGTGGATTCCGAAGATGGGGACGAAGCGAGATGAGGAGGTCACGGTGGTGATGGTGGGAAGTGGTGGGGGACAATGCAGCCTGTGGATGGTGGAGGGGTTTGCAGTGTGTACTAAGGTAGAGAGCGTGGGGAGGAACGAGGAGCAGAGGGAGGCAGATGAAATGACGAGTAGGTGGGGGATAAGTAAGAGAAGGCGACAGAGTGTGGGAAAGTGAGGGAGAACGTGATGGAGTGGAGATTAGAATAAAAATGAGTGTGAAGTGGAACTTGCGCAGCAGAATGGGTGAAGAAAAGAGGGGAATAGGTAATGGAGCAGCGGGGAGAAGAGGGAGTGGATGAGCCGAATTCGAGCTCTGTGTCAAAGGAGTGAATCTGCTCTGATCCCACTTGGTACAACTGTATCCTGTTGGACTGTTAAGAGTCAAATCCACCTTTCATGATGAATAATATAATAGGAATAAAATGATAGATGATTATATAAAATTACAATGAAGCTCACCTTTATAAGGCTTGAGCAAGCATAGTGAAGGGTTACGCCCTTTCACCAGTAAACTAATAATCTATTTATTTATAAATAATAATATTATTTAAATATTCACAAAAGATATAATACCTCATGGAATTTCATTACACATGGTTATTAGTTCTGAAAACTAGTTATAGAGTTCCACATTCGTTTGATAACTTTCAGTGAAATTGCTTATGGGGAAATTGCATAACCAGCTTGATTTTGACATATGATAGGTAGAGTTAAAGCCTGAGATCGGGATGTGACATATGGAGACCATATACAGAATAAAAATTGCTTCTTCAATAGTATTAAACACCATATAAATCCCCTCGTACAATTGTTTTATATAACTCATTCAGTATGGAAGTCAAATACATGAAATCTAGTGAATTAGTCGCATGGAATTGCAAGAGTTTCACATATGGATTTCTTGGATTTCAACCCATGGAGCATAGGGACATGAAATTACATAGTAAAAAATCATATATTTCTGTCACAACATCATCAAACTCATATAACATCCCTCATACGAATCTAATACAATGCCTTCAAAATTGAAGCCAAAGGCGTGGAAACTAGTGATTCAATGGCATGGGAATACAAGAGTTTCACATATGGATTTCTTGGATTTCGAACCACAGAGCATAGGGACTTGAAATTACAGAGTGAAAAATCATATATTGTCTTCAAAACATCATCCAACACATAGAATATGCCTCATACAAATCTGGTATAAAACTACTTCAAGATTGAATCCAAAATCTATGAAAACTAGTGATACAATGGCATGAGAATGCAAGATTTTCACACAAGATTTTCTTGGATTTCGAGCTGAATAGCATATGGGAATGAAATTAAATAGTATTACATAATATATGGCTTCCCCAACATCATAAAACTCATATAAAATTCCTCATACAAATCTGATATAAAACCACTTCAAGATTGAATCCAAATCCATGGAAACTAGGTATTCAAGAGCACGAGGAATGCAAGCCTTTCATACATGTATTTATGATCTTTTGACTTATAGAGAATATAGAGATGAGATTACATAGCCATACATAATATACCCAATATTGGGCATCAAATATCCTCAGCAAAGTGCAAGCACCACTCCAACAAGTGTGCCATCAACATGAGAGTGTGGCAGAATGGAGAAGAAAGAATGAGAGAATAGGGAGAGAGATGAGAATTTGATTGTATGGAAATTCAACCTGAAAATAAAACTTCTTCATTAAGCTCCAATGAGAGGTATTAATGGCATCTCCATCAACCAAATTGGAAAGGAATCCAACTCCCTCGAAATTGGTTCGCAAGCAGAGAGAGTGAACACTCACTGTGCAATGGACAAGCAAAAGCTTTCCAAAATGCCAAAGGCCAATTAAAAAATGATAAAAATCCATTCTCATTCCTCATTACATCCTTTTATTAACTTCATGAGGCCTTCTAAGGTCGAATTTACCTCTATATGATTCCTCCTACTCATCTTAGTGGTTTAGTAACTCTCGGTGACACTTGTCTTCCTCTTCATGCTCAAATTCTTTCCCCAATTCGAATGGTTGCCTCTAATTCCTGAATTCGGCCTCTTGATGGATATTTTTAGCCCTGTCATGTCAGATTTGTCATATGTCTACAATCAGGTATGAATTTGTCATACTTTCCATAGAATCTTTCATCATTTGTTGTCATAAAATGCATGGAATCTCCTTCCAAGTGGCACACCTTGTCTTCTAGTCCCTTCCTCTTCCATGGGAGTTACTCTCCTTTACCTATTCGAATTCCTTGGCTCATTATATGATATTTGACACCACATAACCCTCCAATAAAGTTACATTACCCATGTGTTCAAATTTGGATGAAGAACACGCCAAGTGTGTGGGGAATCTAGTCATCCAAAGGCTCCACAAGCTTCCAAGTGTCTTCATGAACCCATGCCACATTATTTTCTTAGCATATATCATTTATGTGACCCATTTAAATGTGAATATGGTAACTAAAGTTCTTTTGGGTCTCATAGCCCCTTATTACAAAATTTATGTCTTCATCTCAACCTATAGAACTAGTATGTTGGTGGAACATTATTTGCAAGTAATCTTATTTGAAAATTATTTAATTAAGGTCATGACAAAAAAAATTTATTTATTTTAATATCTATTTATGATTCAAACAATAAAAGAGTTTTATTTTTATTTTTTATTTGATAACATTGATGAATTAATAAATTAATATTATACATATTTTGAAATAACATTTTTAAATTAATAAGAATATAAATATGATATTTTAAAAAGGCCCTTTTTCTTTTTCTTTTATTTCTTTTATAAAAATATAATTTTTTTTATTTTAAAATATTTTGATATTTTTAAGATTTATTTAACTTCTAATTTTATTATGCTATAATATAAACTTGCTTTACCATATTGTGATTATTATAATACAACTATCACACTCGCCACTTAAATTAAATTGTCATGATTGACCTCTTTATATATATATAACTAGCATACCTTCAAAGCGGGGAAATGAAACACCGAAAAAAAATTCGGTATGTTTAAAATGAACGAAAGTTATGTGTATGTAGATAATATAAGTTTATGCGTTAAAAGAAAGTATAGGTAATCTATGGAAATTATAGTGCAAATACTAATAAGCAATAAATAGGAACCCATGCAATAAATAGAAAACAATGTAATCTATGGAAAGTGAAATAAAATGTCCATTAATTTTGTCATAAGACAAATTTTACATATGTAATATAATTATTGTTATCAAGTTTGACTCTAATCATATTGCCAAGAAACATTGGTATTTTAATTTGGTATGGGGAGTGCAGGGATTGAGGGATGCAACTTTAAGTGTGAAAGGAATAGAGAATGAAGGCATGCCTCTTATTTTTTGAAGTGTGACATATGAAGTGTATTTCATCTTTGCATAGCAATGAAGGAGAACGATGGTGCAATTCACATTCCTTCTAAAGTTGTAGTGGGTGGAATTGATGTGAAGGTCAAGCCTTGATGTTTAGTGTTACCAATGTCAATGGTTGACATTGTTAATGCCAATCATTGGATTTATGGATAGTCAATGTCCAAGCCATCAAAATAATAAACATAAAAATATAAGAGCAAAACAACAAAAATCAATTTTGAAAAATAAAAAAATCAGTTTTGAATATAAGTATGGCGGGGAGAAGGGTCTCACCATGGTTCCTTGGAAAATTGCATACAATTGGTCATCCCATGCTAGTGATTTTTTCCTTGAAAATAACACATATGGTAAGTTTGAAGCAAAACATGAATTATCATAAAACCCTCTAAAGAAGGTGCTTTTGAATGTCATAAAAGCATAGGAAATCATCTCAAATAAGGTAGTTAAAATCCATATGTTCACAAAATGAGATGGCCATAAGTTGCTCCAGATATGTAAACTAAGTAACAAGAACAAACTCCAAGAAGTGAGGGTATATGATAATTTACTTATTTAGTTTAATGTATGGGATTAAAGTTAAATGTATTAAAACGTAATTGTCACGTCCCCATGCCTCCAACTAGCAAAGAGGACGCGACTACAAGCTTCAAACACATGGGATAAGAGCCCCATGAACATGGACATGCATAAAAATGCTAAAACAGAATGCTGAAGCAAACGTATTGAAGTAGAAACATGCACACATGAACATTTATCATGCACAGATACAATTATCTATCAGACACAGCGGAAACATCATACATTCATACAATCATTCATTCAACATGTCCATTATAGTCATTAACAGTAAATATAGTTGCGGAAATAGAAATGGACAAGAGCACTTATCTTATGAATAACTTGATCCGCAACCAGCTACGTCACTGCAACGTTCCACCCAACCATAGGCCAGCGTGCTCCTTAATCTCTCAACAGTGTTGCCACCCCCGAGCTGGGCATGATTCTCCAAGGAATAAGGGAACTAGCAGGCTTACACATAGCCAAGGATATACAAAACATAGCCAAGCCAACACAGTTGGGTTTATCAGGCCATCAAGGAGATTTGGAAAGGCTCAATGCTAAGCTGGTGAGCTCATTACAGAGCTAAGAACACCTACACCAGAACTAGCCTGGCTTCTAAAACACCCACACACACCCAACACAAGGAATCAGTCCCTTCTCTGCTACACAGTCCCTCAGGCCCTGCATTCCCTTCCAGTGCTATTCAGGGGTTGTGGAGAAGAAAGCTAGCCCTCTAGCTCTGCTTGTGTGGTTTCCAGCCACCAGGTTTGTCAAGCAAAACTAAGCCCCCATCCTTGCTCCTCACACAGTTCGAAGACCAACCATTGCACTCCGGCAATCAATCAACTGATACAGCTTAAGATAGGGGAGACAAATTCTGAGTCATTCTTGACCCTATCGTGGCCAAAATGAATCTCCAGCGAATTTACAATAATCCCCAAGGCGTAAGGAGATCACAGTAGCTACAGCCAACAATGTGGGAAACACAGCAACCCAAAATGTATCAACGAGCACAGCTCACAACCAATGTGGGGAACACAGCCCGTCCTGGCCAACGAAAACACCGATAAGTCATAGGTAGACCATGCAGAGGAAGATAAAATACAGACTTCCAAGCTGGGCGTGAAATGAGCAGACTCCTGTCCCACAATATATAAAGACCACAGCAACACTACAATTCGTGGATGAAAATGCACAGCTTCTAGCTCGTTGTGTGAGCCAAAAACTAGGAAAAATCCCAGTGCGTGAGAACAGTAGACACGGTCCCTGCGTGAGGACGAACAGCTCACAGCTCGCATGTGGATGAACAGGAAATAGAGAGGATGAGAATTGGTTGTGCGTGAGTGTTTAGCACAAGCGTGGAGAGGAGAATGTGTCTGCAGGAGTGAAAACCAGGTAAATCATGTGCGTGGAGGTGAACAGAAAATCGTGAGGCCCTCCGTAATGGAGAGTGTGTGAAGGTTTTCTCTTCCATTGTGAAGTCAACTGCTGTGGTGTAGTGTGCGTGTGGGTGAGGACTAAAAGTCCTGCCACTCCACTCCCAAAGGCAATAACTGCCTCAACCACTAGCAGCCATTCTTCACTGAAAGTGGTTGGCTAGAGCAAGGAAGGAAGACACATGGGTATTTTCCCTTAATGGCCCAAGGTTGACAAATTCCCCACCCTTATCCTTCTGAAAATCATGCCTCTTTCTCATTTTAGTTGCCACGATCATAGTTGGTCGAGTTCATTTAATTAATTATAGATGCATAATTACATGATGACAAACATAATATACGCCGCATGCCCCGATACGCCATTGGTGACCATTTTAAATCCAAAACATAGCATAACCGATCAATGGTGGGGCCTTGGCCTTTAGCTCCACACCATGATCATTACAATATATACATCACGTACATTTAATGCAACGGGATCAAAACCGGGGGTGTTACAGTAATTAAGAAATTAATCATCCAACACCCATAATAATTATGTAACAAAACAAGAGTGAAAAAATGATGTTTGGTGTTATTGTTGTTTGATGTCATTGATAACGACTACCATTAAACCCTAACCTGAATACCCTTGATAATGTATGGGTTTCCATTACACCCCTATTTTATATATTAAGGAGCCATGTATTTTTAATATATAAAAATATTTTAATAAAAAAAATTAAATACTTTAATATTATAAATATATCTAAATCAAAACAAATTGAATACCCAAAACTTAGTCTCAAGAATTAAATATTAAAAACCATTTGAAATCTGGTTTGAATTGATAAAAGTATTTGTTGAAATCTCTTTATCTATTTGAACAACGAAAACTTGCTTGTGACAATAGAGAATTGTCTCCGAGCTTAAATTGTAATGTCAGATCACTGAATTGCATAAAAAAGTTTAAAATTGTCTGAAATTGCAATCTTATGCTAAAATAAATACAAATAGCTGAAGTTGAATTTCAATAATGGATTTTTTCTATCCAACAATTATATGTTCACTGGAGCACAGACAAATAACCCCATATAGGACAATATGAGTGGCCCCATATCACCGAAATTTCATCCTTGCAAGTAGTATGTGTCAGTTTTTGAAAGGCTACTATGATCTCTTACAAATAAATTTTCAACCTTGAACACACGGTTTATATTTTTAAATTTCTTAAAACGGTTTTTATTAATATATTTAATTTTTTGTGGATTTTTCATTTCGAGTATCCTTCTACCTCTTTTTTGGTTGTAAAATTATACAAATATTACTCTATTACAATCTGTATTATTTACATTTTATCATAATTAGAAAGGAAGATTTATAAAGGAAGCATACTTTTGTGGGAAGTCATAGTGAGATCTATGGCTACATTTATTTTAATTCTAATTCATTTGGATGGGATAGTTGGGTGACTGAAGGAAGACTATCAATGAGAGAGGCTAAAATCATCTTGGCATCCATGTTCAGTCAAAATCCATGATTCCTCTCCACATGTCTCGGTGAAAGAAAATCACATTGAACCTCGGAAACACCTGAAACTATGTTATATGTCAATGAATTCACTCCATGTGCATCTAATTGTGTGAAATTCATATGGAACTATTTCCATCTAATTAGACGTGGATGAGTGTACAAACTTTTTAATTCCAATTTGTTTATCGAAGAGATCCATGATCCTCTTGGAAATTGTAACACCTTGATTTTTACCCTGTTTGCATTAAAATGTATATGATGTATATATTGTAATTAATCGTGGTGTGGAGCTAAATGAAAAATCCCCACCATCGATTTGGTTGTTTTATGTTTCGGTCATTAAACTCGTTGTCGATGGTATATCGTGCTATTCGGCACATATTAATTTTGGCATCATGTAAATATGCATTTTAATTAAAATAAACCCCAACCAGCTATGTCAATGCAACCATAATGAAAAGGGCATGATTTTCCTAAGGATAGGGAGTGAAATTATTTAACCCTTGGGGCCAATGGGGAAAAGCCAAGTGTCAGCTGTTAAACCCATTTAGTTGTCACCCACTCTTTTGACTTACTCACCTTTCCTTGTCTCATCCAACTACCAAATTAAAAGCCTCTGTTGTTAGTTGGACAGTGGTGTGTGGCAGGACTATCAGTCCTTTCCCACATGCACACTCCACCAGGAGACTCATTCACCCTCACATGGGTAGGAGGAGAAGGGGGACTCCATTCCTCATTTTGGTTTTTCACTCATATAGAGAGCTGAGAGAGCCAGTTTTTGGGCATTCACGATTTTCCTATGTATGTGACATTCAAGTTTTGGTCTTGGCTGTGGTGGGTTCTCATTTTACGATTTGGGGTTCCTGGACGTTTTCTCCTCACGCGCAGGCTTAGAATTCACCTCCACACGGGTTGTTTTTCCTTCCTCACGCAACTGAGAAATCACTATTGGTTTCCCCACAATTTTGGTTTGCTGAGGATTCATTTTTGTTTTTGGGTTGCTGTGGATTCTTATTGAGTCGTTTTGGCCACGATAGGGCCAAGAACGACTCAGGAATCGAATTTCCCAGACAGAGCTGTGTATTACCCAAATTGTCACCTTGGTTTTGTTCTGTGGTATTTGATTTTCTTCCCTAGAGCTGTGAATTGCTTGTTTTGTTGTGTGTATGTAGTGGTTGGTCTTTGGATTGTATTGGAGCGGGAATGAAGGCTTGGTATGCTTGACAAACCTGGTGTGTTTGGGAGACTCATAGATAGAGCTAGAGGGCTGGCTTTCTTCTCCACAACCCTTGAATAGCATTGGAAAGGAAGTCAGGGCCTAAGGGACTGTGTAGCAGAGAAGGGACTGATTCCTTGTGTTGGGTGTGTGTGGGTGTCCTAGAAGTCAGGCAAGTTTTGGGGTAGGTGTCCTTAGCTCTTCAGTGAGCCCACCAGCTTAGCAGTCAGCTTTTCTGAACTCCCTGATGGCCTAATAAACCCAACTGTGTTGGCTTGGCTGAGTTGTGTATCTTTGGCTATGTGTGAGCCTGCTTAGTTTCCTTATTCCTTGGGGAATCATGCCCGGCTCAGGGGTGGCATTGTTGCTGAGAGATTAAGGAGCACACTGGCCTATGGTTGGGTGGAACGTTGTAGTGACATAGTTGGTTGCAAGGAGCTTCATTCCAAGATAAGTATTCTTGTGTTCAATCTATGCAATCATATTTGATGTTTAATGAATTCTGATGAACATGTTAAATGCCGGAATGTATGTTTTTGCTTCTGCTGTATGCTTAATAATTATGCATCTCTACATGTTTTACTTCAATGCATTTCATTTTTTTATGTATGTACATGTTCATGGGGCTAGTTTCCCAGATACTTAATGGTATGGTAGTGTCCTCTTCACCAGCCGGAGGGTCAGGGATGTTATAGTGTGGTATCAAAGCTCACGTTGTAGCATGGGCCTCAATGGGCCATGAAGAAGCAGTGACAAAGGGAGGTTGCCCTATGCCTAGCACAGGAAAAATGAGAAAATCAGGAAGATTTCAGAAAATTTAAAAAAAAAAATTTAAGTATGAAAAATATCAGATGGATTAGGCTGAAGCCCATCCGATACATCGGATGACTTAGCTAGAAGTCCATCCGATACACCGGATAACCTAGGCGAAAGTCCATCCGGTAAAGAAAACCATGCCGAGAGAAAACTTTGAAAATTTGTCTAAGTTTGAGATAGTTTCGAAGCGCTCGGCAGGGAGGAGCCAAAGCTCTCGGCTAGGAAGAACCAAAGGTATCGGCTAGGTGGAGCCGATGGTCTTGGCTGGGGTAAGATGAGACACAGCCGAAAAGGGAACCGGAGAGAAAATTTTGAGAATTTTCTCGAAGTGTTAAAATTATCGAAAGGCGTTCGTTGAAGCGGAGCCAAGGTGTCGGTAAGGCTCACTGGAAGGAAGCCGACGCGGTGACGGAAAGAGGAAGAAGAAAGAAAAAATCAGAAAATTTTTCTAAGTATAGGAAATCTCCAAAAAAAAAATTTCGATGGCTCTCGGGTGAAGCCATTCGAGGTATCTCGAAAAATAAAAGAGGATTGATCCGAGGCATCGGAAAAAAATAGAGGATCGATTAGCTGGAGTATCGGAAGACAGAGGAAGATCGGTCTGAAACGTTGGAAAAAAATAGAGGATCGGTTAGCTGATGGGCATCAAAAGATAGATGAAGATGGGTCTGATAAGGTGTCGGAAGCATTGTCAACTAGTGATCCGATACATCGAATGGCTAGTTGGGAAGGGATCCGATATGACAAAAAAAAATTGGAGTTTTTAGTGGGATTTTCAGCAGGTTTTTCAGTGGAATTTCCCGGTGGAAAAGAGGGATTCCAGTGGGTTTCAGAGGGCCAAAAAGGATAGTTGTTCTTGTAAAAAAAAATCCCATTTGAAATTGTTAATATGAGGTTTCCCAGTCAAGGTAAGTGATTTATGATTGATATGAATGATATGCAGCTAACAATTGTGTTACAAACACATTTTGTAGAATCATAGTCACCTTCAAGGGCAGTATTCCAGGTAATGCGGTTTGGTAAAGTAAATTTTGGTTCCTCCATGAGAACCCATGATGGATATGATGCTCGGGATTCCTACGAGCATGCACGAGATGCCATGGGAGAAAATGTCCGAGTTGGAAATGATGACATAGAGTCTAATGGAAGGAGATTCTAAGAGACACCGCCATACATTGCAGCCACCATGAGAAGATTGATTAAAGCCCAGGAAGAGTAGCATTAGTTGAATGCTTCTATGTTGCAAAGTTTAACAAACTTGCAAAGAAAGATAGACTCTGGACCAGGTACAAAAAAACCAGAAGGTAGTAAGACCAGTACCAGGAGAAGAAGAAGGAGTTCTATTAGATCATTCGACTCAGAAGAATCCAGTGGGGATTCAAGCTCTTCTTCTCACAAGGGCAAGAGAAAGAGGCACCATAGGGATTTCTCTTGGGATGAATTTAAGAAGGCTAAACCTCCTACATTTGACGGTGAGGTAAAGACTGGACAAGAGGCTGAAGCTTGGCTTCTTAGGATAAAGAAGTACTTCCAAGTTCAGGGTTATCAAGGAAACATGAAGGCAAGATTTGCCATATTCAAGCTGAATGGAAGAGCATCCATTTGGTGGGAACACTTCAAGCAAGTAAAGAGGATCAATGAAAGGAGACTTAAGTGGAAACAGTTCAAGAAGTATTTCAAGCAGAAATACTTCTCTGATAGGTATTATGACGACAAAAATAAGGAGTTCCATGGGTTGAGATTGGGATAACAGACCATGGAAGAGTATGCAAATAAGTTCTTAGAGTTGTTAAGGTATGTTAGGTACATCAAATATGAAAAGGTGAAGGTCCAACATTTTCTGAGTGGATTGTCTCAGTCTTACAAAGACAGGATTGAGTTTTATGAACCTAGAACTCTTGAAGAAGGGATAAGAAAAGCTAAGTATTTCTATGAGCAAAGAAAATGAAAACTTGATTACCATAAGACATGGAAGGACAAGAAGAATGAGAAGTTTGACCAAAGAAAGAAAGGTTTCAAACCTTCTAACTTCAGGAATCAGTAGAAGCAGCCATCCCAAGCTGTGAGTAAGCCAGTTGGAGTGATAGGAGAAAAGCATAAAGATCCACAACAAAATAGAGGACCACTCCAATGTTGTAAATGTGGAGGACCCCACATGCACAGAAGTTGTCCACTCGAGAATGAGAGTGCAAGGCCAACTTACAACATTTAAGAGGCAGAAACAGTGGGTCAAGTAGCAAGGGTCATCCCTAGGATTTATGCAGCACTGGAGGACCACTAGGCAAATCACTAGTTAACTGTGGTTGAAGTTGTAGGTAATATTGTTGATCAATCTGTTTCTATTTTGATTGACCCTAGTTCTACTCACAGTTAAATTTCCCCTAGAGTAATGGAGATTTGTGCTTTTAATAAAGTAAAACATAGAAAATCTTGGTTAGTTCAACTAGCCACTGGAACTAAGAGAAAGGTTAGTGAAGTGGTAGAGAAATTTCCACTGGTCATGAATGGATTGGTCACTTGTGTAGATCTAAATGTTCTACCACTTGGTTCCTATGATGTTCTCATTGGAATGGATTGGTTAGAAGCTCACAAGGTAAAGCTTGACTGTTACAATAAGACTTTTGAATGCATGGATGAAGAAGGGAACCCAAAAGTTGTGAAAGGCATTCCAAAGGTGATTTCAGTAAGGTAGGTTTCAACAATGCAGTTGAAGAATTTCTGTAGGAAAGGTTGTCAGTTGTATGCAGCTCATATTTTGGAGGCAACAGAGGATGAAACTCCTAGGTTGGAGGACTTTCATGTGTTGCAAGAATTTAGGGATGTGTTTCCTGATGAGATTCCAGGTCTTCCTCCAAAAAGAGACATTGATTTTACAATTGAACTTGTGCCAGGAGCAGCACCAGTGTCCAAGACACCCTACAAGATGAGTACACTAGAGATGCTAGAGTTGAAGATGCAACTGCAAGAGTTGCTGGAGAAGAAGTATATCATGCCGAGACTGTCTCCTTGGGGAGCACCAGTTCTATTTTTAAAGAAGAAAGATGGTACACTCAGGTTGTGTATTGATTACAGACAGCTGAACAAAGTTACTGTGAAGAATAAATACCATTTTCCTAGGATTGATGACCTCTTTGATCAAATGAGAGGAGCAAAGGTATTTTCCAAGATTGACTTGAGGTTTGGTTACCATCAGGTAAGAATCAAGGATGAAGACATTCATAAGATAGCCTTCAGAACAAGGTATGGACATTATGAGTTTGTAGTGGTACCATTTGGTCTCACAAATGCACCAGCTACATTTATGTGCCTTATGAACAGTGTCTTCAGTAGGTATTTGGACAAGTTTTTTCTTGTTTTCCTTGATGACATTCTTATTTATTCTAAGAATGAGGAAGAGAATGAAGAGCATTTGAAATTGACATTGCAATTGCTCAGGGAGCATCAGCTGTATGTAAAGTTGAGCAAGTGTGACTTCTATAGAGATAGAATTCAGTATTTGGGTCACATTATCTCAGAAGAGGGTATATCTGTGGACCCTGAAAAGATTTAAGCCATTATGAATTGGCCTACTCCAAGAAATGTGACAGATGTAAGATCTTTTATGGGACTTGCAGGATACTACCGAAGATTCATTGAAGGATTCTCCAAAGTTGCACATGCCATCACTTCTTTGTAAAAGAAGGGGATAAAGTTTGAATGGACATCCAAGTGTGAAGAAAGCTTCCAACAGTTGAAAAATATTCTCACCAGTGCACCAGTATTGAAAGTTGTAGACCCAGAGAAATATTTTGTGGTGTGTACCGATGCATGTAGACAAGGGCTTGGAGGAGTCCTTATGCAAGATAACCACGTGATATGTTACGAGTCAAGAAAGTTGAAGGATCATGAGAAGAACTATGCCACTCATGATCTAGAGCTTGCATCCATAGTACATGCTCTCAAGATGTGGAGGCATTACTTGATGGGTAGAAGATTTGAAATAAGGACAGACCATTGTGATTTGAAGTATCTATTTGATCGGCCTACTCTGAATGCTAGGAAAGCGAGATGGCTAGAGTTTTCATGCGAGTTTGATTTTGAAATCAATCACATAAAGGGAAAAGAGAATAAGGTAGTTGATGCACTCAGCAAGAAGGTGCAGGAAATGCATATGGCATCTCTTAGTATTTGCCAATTAGATTTGAGGCAACAAATTGTTAATCGTACTGTTGGAGATGAATTGTATGAGCAAGTAAAAGACAAATTGCAGTAGCAAAGTCTTGAGAAGAGGTATGAGGGATATAAATTGGAAGAATATGGACTTCTTACTTATAAAGGCAGAATTTATATTCCAAATGTAGCAGAGTTGAGGAGATTTGTTGATCCAGGAGGATCCAGGAAGGTCAAATTTTCAAAGTCCTTCAATATCAGCAAAAACAGTGCCAGATCGAAGCACTCATCAAGATGATTCCAACGGCATTCGTTTCACCTCAAACGGACTCCGTATGAGAAATTTATCACGTTCTGTTCTATGAGGTCAACAGGGAAAATTGGCAAAAAGAGGTGCCACGTGGCACCACTGACAGGGTGACACATGGCATCCATACTGTACAAACATGATGACATGGCACCAATGATAGGGTGACACATGGCATCCGTACTGTACAAACATGATGATGTGGCACCACTGACAGGGTGACACGTGGCATCCGTACTGTACAAACATGATGACGTGGCACCACTGACAAGGTGACACATGGCATCCATATGGTACGGACAAGATGACATGGTAGGTGTATGGACCAACCGAAAGATGACATGTGGCACGTACAGAATCTGAATTGGCAAACAACGTGGCAATACAGCTCGTCCAGCCAGTAGTATTACACGTCCAGTCAACAGCCAAGTGGCAGTACGACGGTAAAGGTGAACCAATCATTGGACGCCACATGGCAGAACAAGATTGGGAAATGGAACTTTCAAAATTTTTGTGGCCTCCATGGGGTTCAACCCTGTGACCTCTCCTGCATAAGTGCTCCGCCTTACCATTAGCCTAGAAGGTGTTCCATGTCTAAGGTATGGAAATAAATTTAATTAAAGTGTGCTTTGGCATTTTAAGCCCCAAAGGGGCCGGGGCTTAGCCCTGACCCTAGTTCTTCCTCCAACGTGACCGGGAGCTCTGACTAGCACGAGAACCTGTGCTCTATTTCAACACATGCTTTTTAACTGCACTATATAAAATGGGTTATAAGTGGGTCTAAAAACAAGTTACGTTATAACAAATTTTGTTTTAAAAAAAACCATATTGTGGGTTCAATGAACCATGTGGTTTTGGGGGAAAAGAATTTTATTGTAATATTCTAAAAATATAAAATGTGGCTGGAATAGTTGTAACTATGTCAACTACATAATTTAAGAAGAGCCTAACCAAGTGTGGGGAGTTGGAACCATATGCCTTCTTGGGAAAAATTTGTTGTAACTAAAGAATCATGAGGAGAATGTGGAGTGGGGCAAGCCAAGCTTATATAAACCCACTTAATTTCCATTTACAGAGCATGCTTTGGAGTGGAGACTTTGTAGCTAAAGGAGAGAAGGGAGATTGCGTAGCTCTGTAAGAGGAAGGTACGAGTGTTTATACTCGTTTTACACTATCTTCAGGCTTCGGAGTTGCTGGAAGCAGTCTGGTTGTGTTTTGGGCAGCGGCTCTCTTCCTGACCATTGTCGCCAAGGTATCATTGTATCATTGCCATGTATTTTTCCTTATGCTGAGATTATAGATCGGCACTCCTATTGAGAAGCAGGCCCGGAAACGTATTCCATCCTGGACAAACTCCATTATCAACTTGTTGTCTTTATGTACGTATTGTCTATGCTGTTTGGTTCTCTTCTTGTGGATTTGTGAGATTCATTCATGCTCTTTATGCAATTCATGTTAACATCATAGAGTAGCAAGATCTTGTTTTCAGATCATGTGGTATCAGAGAAGGTTTATTTGACATTGGATTGTGAGTGTGGATGCTCACGAGGGCTAAACTGCAAGCTGGTGAGGCTACATTAGAGCCTTAAAATTCTGAGCTTGGACGTGCACACCGAAGGAGGAAGGTGGATGCTAATGATGCTCGCATTGAGATGGAGGAAAACTTTCACAAGGTCTTATACATGATGGCCGACAAGGTAGACAAGTTGTTTACAGACTATGAAGGACGCATGGAAAAAGAAAGAAAAGGCAGTGAAGTAAAGAAGGAAGACAAAGAAGGGAAGGACAAAGGCAATGCTTCAGTTAACCAAGGAGGAGGTGGTGAAGAGCCTCTTGAGCCTCCCTCTTCACCTTTAGCTTCAAGCACAAGTTCAAGTGCTTCTTCCTCATATCATTCTCAGCATTCCAAGGTTCCTCACAAAGAGTCTCAAAAGAAGCCCTTATTGAAGCTCGATGTGAAGTTTGATTGGCCCATGTTCAATGGGGAAGCGAATGTAGAGAAGTTGAACAATTGGATAAGGCAAATTGAGGTCTATTTCCGAGTCCAAAAGATCAAAGAAGAAGATGTGAAGATTCAGTTGGCTTCACTTCGGCTGACAGGCACCGCACTTGTATGGTGGGAAAGCAAGCTTCAGTAAGATAGCAAACAAATGGGTAATCTTCTCTCATCGTGGTTTGCTTTCATTTCTGCTTTACGTAAGCAATTTTATCCATTGGGTTATGTTCAAAAGGCTATGATGGATTGGCAAAGTTTTAGACAAGGCAAGGGTCAGAGTGTTTAGAATTTTACTGAAGAATTTAGAAAGAAAGCTTTAGAGTTGAATATTTCTTTAGATTCTCCTGACACTCTTTTGAAGTACATTGGTGCTCTTCATCATTATCTACGCCATACTTTGCTATTGTTGAATCCTACTAGTGTGGATGAAGCAAGTGCTCAGGCTACTCATCTTGAGAGCAGGGGGAAGCATTTGCAAGAAGACCATCTGAAGAAGCCTTTCAAGACCAACAACAACCACAAGTCCAAAAAGAAAGACAAGAGCAAGAAGACAGCTACTGCCAAGAAGGAAGGAGGAAAGCTCCATTGCCAACATTGCGACACTGATGGGAATGATGAAGAAAGTTGTTGGAAGTTGCATCCTAAACAGAGGCCAAAGCATTATGGAGACAAAAAGAAGAAAAAGACCGTTGCAACAACGCAACGAGATTTGGGTTCCGACTCAGGTGACGAAACCATGATTACAGCCTTGGGAATGCAAGGTAACAAAACTCCTCATACTGGTTCAAGTTCTACTCATGTTTCTAAAGAAAATGATAAAATAAGAAGTGAGTTGTTTCACATCAGAGTTGTGTCTAAGCATACAAAGATTGAAACATAATTTGATCCAGGTTCTCAAGTAAATTTGATCTCAGAATCAGTTGTTAAGAAGTTGGGCATATAGACTAACCTCACCCCAAGCCTTATCCTCTTGGATGGGTATGTGATAATGCTAAGCTACAGGTGACTAAGCAATGCAGGTTAAGGTTTTCTATTGCTTCAAAGTTGATCGATGAGGTGGACTTAGATGTTGTTCCTCTTGACATCTGTGGTATCGTATTGGGAAGCCCATACTTGTATGATCGAAAAGTAGTATTCTTCCATCATGAGAACAAGTACCATCTCACCAAAAATGGGGTGGAGTACATTGTGAGAGCTCACAGTATGAAGGCTAACACCACTCTTGTTAGTGCAGGACAGATGAAGAGGCTCATCAACACTAATAAGAGATACATGCTCATGGTTGTGAGAGCAAAAGATGCTGAGGCATCCGATGCTTTCAAAGGTTGTGATCCTTCTCATAAAAAGGCTATGATTGATATTGTGGCTAACTATGATGAAATATTTCAGGAACCTACAGGTTTGCCTCCCAAAAGGGAGATTCAACATGAGATCAATCTCCAGCAAGATGCCCCTCTTCCTAATGTGGGCATGTACAGGTTGTTCGCAGTTGAAATGGCAGAGATTAAGAAGCAGGTTCAAGACTTGTTGGACCAAGGAGTGATCAGACCCAACTCCTCTCCATGTGGTTCACCGATTGTGTTGGTGATGAAGAAATATGGCACATGGAGGATGTGCATTGACTATCGGGCTCTCAACAAGATCATGATCAATAATTGATACCCACTTCCTCGCATAGATGACTTGCTCGACCAGTTGAAAGATGCTGTGTTCTTTACCAAGTTGGATTTGCACGGTGGCTACCACCAGATCAGAATTGCAGAAAGTGATGTGTGGAAGATGACCTTCAAGACCAAGCAAGGTCTATTTGAGTGGTTGGTGATGCCCTTTGGGATTTGAAATGCACCTGCAACCTTTATGCGGGTAATGAATGATGTTTTCCGGCCATTCTTAGATGATTTTGTCATTGTTTATCTAGTTGATATACTGGTCTTTAGTAAAACTTGGGAAGAACATGTAGGGCATGTAAAGATAGTGTTGGACACTTTGAAAAAGGAGAAATTGTATGTAAAATTGTCAAAGTGTGAATTTGGCAAAACTTCATTAGTTTACTTGGGTCATATTATAGGAGGTGGAAATTTAAAAATTGATCCTTCAAAAGTTGATGTAATTGTCAATTGGCCTAATCCTACTAACGCTACTGAAGTAAGAATCTTTTTAGGAGCTGTTCAATATTGGAGGAGGTTCATTCAGAACTTCTCATACATAGCATCTCCTTTGCATGCCTTAACAAGTGTGAATAAATCCTTCTAGTGGGGAGGAGAGCAGCAGAAATCCTTCGACACATTGAAGGGAAAGATCAACACCGCCCCAGTCCTAGCCTTGCCTGATTTGCAACAACCATTTGAGATAGAGATAGATGCCAGTGGATATGCCATGGGGGAAATATTGATGCAGCACCGCAAGCCTATTTTCTACCATTCAAAGACTTTTACTCAAGCAGTGATCAACTACCCCACCTATGACAAAGAGTTGTATGCTTTGGTTTAGAGTGTCAAGAAGTGGAAACACTACTTGATGGGTAAGGAGATGATCATCCATACCGATCATCAGCCCTTGCAGTATCTCCAGTCCCAGACTAAGCTCCAGCAAGCTCGTCATTTCAGGTGGATGGGATTTCTTCAACAATTCCATATAGTGATCAAGTACAAGAAGGGTACTAGTAACAAAGTGGCATATATGCTTTCTAGACCTCCTATTGTTGCATCTATTGTTTTGAAAAATGCTTCTTTATCGCATGAAATTTATATTGAGTAGTATGCTACTGATGATGATTTCAAGGAGATTTATGAGAAGCTAACCAATGGCACATAGGTGGAAGACTAATATTTACAGGGAAAGTTTCTCTATCATTTGGGCAAGCTATGTGTTCCTATCAGTGAAAGAGTCCATGTAATACGAGAAGCTCATACTTCTCTTGTATCAGGGCATTTTGGGGTAGGTAAGACTTTGGCTCATTTGCAAAGACTTGTGTATTGGCCTCGCATGAAAGACATTGTAACAAAATATGTAAAGGGGTGTGTGATGTTATCTACTTGTAAGCCCACTAATATAAAATTGGGGCTGTGCTCACCACTTCCTGTTCCTTCCCATCCTTGGGAAAGCATTTCCATGGATTTTGTGGGGGGTTTTCCTATGTCTAGGAGGGGTCATGACTACTTGTATGTGGTCGTGGATAGGTTTAGCAAGATGTGTATTCTTATGCCATGTAAAAAGCAGGTCACTGCAGAGCAGGCTGCTTCTCTTTTATTTCAACATGTATGGGTTCACTTTGGACTCCCTACATCCATTATCTCGGATCGGGACTCCCAATTCCTTGGAGAGTTTTGGACAAAATTATGGTGTATGATGGACACCAAGCTGAAGAGGAGCACCACTTTCCATCCACAGACCGATGGACAGACAGAGGTAGTCAATAGGATAGTTGTTCATTTGCTTCAAGGTTATTGCAACAATCATCCTAAGTTATGGGATGAGCATATCCAGTATGTGCAGCATGCCTACAACAGGGCTATGCATTCTTCCACTCAGAGCTCGCCATTTGAGACATGCTTTGGGTACTTGCCAAAGACTCCATTGGACTTGACTTATGGGAGAGAGTTTGATTCAAGCGCTTCCAAGGATGAAGACAAAGCCCGCAGGTACATTCAGAGAGTTCAACAGGTACATCAAGTAGTGCAAGAGCAGTTGGAGAAGAGTCAAGCCCAGTACAAGGCTCTCCATGACAAGCATAGAGTTGATCATCAGTTTCAGGTAGGAGATCAAGTGTGGCTTCACATTAGCAAGGAGAGGATGTAAGGAGAAGGAAAGAAGCTCAAGCCCATTAGATATGGTCCCTTCACCATCTTGGAGAAGATTGGGACGAATGCCTTTTGCTTAGAGCTACTGCCATACATGCAGATCTACTCAGTGGTGAATGTGGAGAACTTGAAACTCTATGAGCCCCCCATGATCATGGATAAAATGGAGAATGTCTCATTGTCATCAGTTGATGAATTTTCTCTTGAGTACATGGATGAGCTAAAGGAAGATGTCATCTTGGACAGAAGGACAAGGACTTCTCGCAGAGGTGATGTTGATTATCTTCGAGTGGGCGTCAGAGGCACTCATCCAAGCAAAGCCAAGTGGATTGAGAAGGAGAAAGTGAGGGAGCAATTCCCTCACCTATCTGTTTATTAGTAAAGGATTTTGGAGGCCAAAAGCTTCTCAGTGGGGAGGAATGATCTAGGAGGATCCAGGAAGGTCAAATTTTCAAAGTCCTCCAATCTCAGTAAAACCAGCATCAGATCAAAGGGCTCATCGAGATGATTCCAACGGCATTCGTTTCACCTCAAATGGACTCCGTATGAGAAATTTATCACGTTCTGTTCTATGAGGTCAACATGCAAAATTGGCAAAAAGAGGTGCCACATGGCACCACTGACAGGGTGACACGTGGAATCCATACTATACAAACATGATGACATGGCACCACTGACAGGGTGACACATGGCATCCATACTATACAAACATGATGACATGGCACCACTGACAGGGTGACATGTGGCATCCGTACTGTACAAACATGATGATGCGGCACCACTGACAGGGTGACACATGGCATCCGTACAGTACGGACAAGATGACATGGAAGGTGTACAGACCAATTGAAAGATGACACATGGCACATACGAAATATGAATTGGCAAACAACATGGCAGTACGGCTCGTCCAGCCAGTAGTATGACACGTCCAGTTAGAAGCCAAGTGGTAGTACGGCAGTAAAGGTGAACCAATCACTGGACGCCATATGGTAGAGCGAGATTGGGCAATGGAACTTTCAAAATGTTTGTGGCCTCCACAGGGTTCGACCCTGTGACCTCTCTTGCATGAGTGCTTTGCCTTACCATTAGCCCACAAGGTGTTCCATGTCTAAGGTATGGAAATAAATTTAATTAAAGTGTGCTTTGGCATTTCGAGCCCCAAAGGGGTCGGGGCTTAGCCCCGACCCTGGTTCTTCCTCCAACGTGACCGGGAGCTCCGACCAGCATGGGAGCCTACGCTCTATTTCAACACATGTCTTTTAACTGCACTATATAAAATGGGTTATAAGTGGGTCTAAAAACAAGTTACGTTATAACAAATTTTGTTTAAAAAAAAAACCATATTGTGGGTTCAATGAACCATGTGGTTTTGGGGGAAAAGAATTTTATTGTAATATTCTAAAAATATAAAATGTGGTTGGAATAGTTGTAACTATGTCAACTACATAATTTAAGAAGAGCCTAACCAAGTGTGGGGAGTTGGAACCATATGCCTTCTTGGGCAAAATTTGTTGTAACTAAAGAATCATGAGGAGAATGTGGAGTGGGGCAAGCCAAACCTATATAAACCCACTTAATTTCCATTTACAGAGCATGCTTTGGAGTGGAGACTTTGTAGGTAAAGGGGAGAAGGGAGATTGTGTAGCTCTGTAGGAGGAAGGTACGAGTGTTTATACTCGTTTTACACCGTCTTCAGGCTTCGGAGTTGCTGGAAGCAGTCTGGTTGTGTTTTAGGCAGCGGTTCTCTTCCTGACCATTGTCGCCAAGGTATCATTGTATCATTGCCATGTATTTTGCCTTATGTTGAGATTATAGATCGGCCCTCCTATTGAGAAGTAGGGCCGGAGACGTAGTCCATCCTGGACGAACTCCGTTATCAACTTGTTCTCTTTATGTGCATATTGTCTATGCTGTTTGGTTCTCTTCTTGTGGATTTGTGAGCTTCATTCATGCTATTTATGCAATTCATGTTAACATCATAGAGTAGCAAAGATCTTGTTTTCGGATCAGTTGTTATGGATGAAATCATTCAAGCTCCATATTCTGGTCACCCAGGATATCAGAAGACAATTGATACAACCGGTACAACATGGCTGAATACATTTCAAGGTGCATGAAATGTCAGCAGGTAAAGGTTGAGCATCAACACCCAGCAGGTTTTTTGCAGCCTTTTCCAGTTCCATAATGGAAATGGGAATTTATTTACATGGATTTTATTACTGGATTGCCAATGACTTGGAGACAACATGATTCCATCATGGTTGTGGTGGAAAAGTTGACAAAGATAGCACATTTTATACCGGTTAAGTCTACGCATAAGACTGATGACATTGCAAAGATATTCATGAAAGAGATTTTCAAATTGCATGGATTTCGTAAGGCAATAGTCTCTGACAAAGATGTCAAGTTCACTTCCAACTTTTGGAAGGGGTTGTTTGTAGATTTGGGTACAAAGCTAAAATTCAGCACTACCTACCATCCTCAGACTAATGGTCAGGCGGAGAGAGTTAATCAAGTACTCAAAGACATGCTTTGCATGTATGTGATGGAAAAACCAACCAACTGGGAAGATTACTTACACTTGGTAGACTTTGCTTATAACAATGGACAACAGGCATCCTTGGGGATGAGTCCGTATGAAGCTTTATATGGAAGAAGGTGTAGGACACCATTGACTTGGGATAATCCAGTGAATAGGGTTGTGCTTGGTCCAGAATCGCTCAAGGAGATGGAGCAGGAGGTTGTAAAGATTAGGTAGAATCCGAAAGCATCTCAGGACAGACATAAAAGCTATGCGGATAAGCATAGGGTGAACAAAGAGTTCAGTGTAGGGGATCATGTTTACCTTAGAGTGAGGGAAAAAAAGAGTTCCTTGAATCTTGGGAGTCGTGCCAAGCTGTCACCAAGATATTGTAGGTAGTTTGAAGTGCTTGAAAGAATAGGGCTAGTTACATATAGACTTGCATTGCCTGCTAGCACTAGAGCTCATAATTTTTTTCATGTTTCTTTGCTTAAGAAATATGCACATGATCCTAACCATGTGATAAATTGGGATGTGATTCAGGTGGAACCTGAGGGAGAGTTCCAAATTGAGCCAATGCACATCCTCGACAGGAAGGTCACAATGCTCCAGAACTGAGCCATAGTGCAGGTAAAGGTGCAATGGGAGCACTACGGTCCTGAAGAGGCTACATGGGAGCTGGAGGATGCCATGCGATTGGCACATCCATTTTTTTTCAATTCTACGGAACATTGAGGCGATACCAGTGTAGCATTTTGTTCAATTTTGTAAAGCACTGAGGACAGTGCTATTGAAGGAGGAGGGGAATGTAACACCCCGATTTTGACCCCGTTTTCATTAAAATGTATATGATGTATATATTGTAATTAATCTTGGTGTGGAGCTAAATGCAAAATCCCCACCATCGATTTGGTTGTTTTATGTTTCGGCGATTAAAGTCGTTGTTGATGGTATATCATGCTATTCTGCACATATTAATTCTGGCATCATGTAAATATGCATTTTAATTAAAATAAACCCCAACCAACTATGTCAATGCAACCATAATGAAAAGGGCATGATTTTCCCAAGGATAGGGAGTGAAATTATTTAACCCTTGGGGCTAATGGGGAAAATCCAAGTGTCAGCTGTTAAACCCATTTAGTTGTCACCCACTCTTTTGACTTACTCACCTTTCCGTGTTTCATCCAACTACCAAATTAAAAGCCTCTGTTGTTAGTTGGGTAGTTATTGTTGGACAATGGTGTGTGGCAGGACTGTCAGTCCTTGCCCAAATGCACACTCCACCAGGAGACTCGTTCACCCTCACGTGGGTAGGAGGAGAAGGGGGACTCCATTCCTCATTTTGGTTTTTCACTCACGCAGAGAGTTGGGAGAGACAGTTTTGGGCATTCACGATTTTCCTGTGTATGTGACATTCACATTTTGGTCTTGGCTATGGTGGGTTCACATTTTACGATTTGGGGTTCCTAGACATTTTCTCCTCACATGCAGGCTTGGAATTCACCTCCACGTGGGTTGTTTTTTCTTCCTCACACAGCTGAGAAATCGCTGTTGGTTTCCCCACAATTTTAGTTTGATGAGGTTTCAATTTCATTTTTGGGTTGTTGTGGGTTCTTATTGAGTCGTTTTGGCCATGATAAGGCCAAGAATGACTCAGGAATCGAATTTCCCAAACAGAGCTGTGTATTACCCAAATTGTCATCTTGGTTTTGTTCTGTGGTGTTTGATTTTCTTCCCTAGAGATGTGAATTGCTTGTTTTGCTATGTGTATGTAGTGGTTGGTATTTGGACTGTATTGGAGTGTAAATTAAGGCTTGGTATGCTTGAAAAACATGGTGTGTTTGGGAGCCTCATAGACAAAGATAGAGGACTGTCTTTCTTCTCCACAACCCCTGAATAGCACTGGAAGGGAAGTCAGGGCCTGAGGGACTGTGTAGCATAGAAGGGACTGATTCCTTGTGTTGGGTGTGTGTGGGTGTCATAGAAGTCAGGCAAGTTCTGGTGTAGGTGTCCTTAGCTCTTTAGTGATCCCACCAGCTTAGCAGTCAGGTTTTCCCAGCTCCCTGATGGCCTGATAAACCCAACTGTGTTGGCTTGGCTGAGTTGTGTATCTTTGGCTATGTGTGAGCCTGCTTAGTTTCCTTATTCCTTGGGGAATCATGCCCAGCTCAGGGGTGGCAGTGTTGCTGAGAGATTAAGGAGCACACTGGCCTATGGTTGGGTGGAATTTTGCAGCGACATAGTTGGTTGTGGGGAGCTTCATTCCAAGATAAGTATTCCTGTGTTCAATCTCTGTAATCATATTTGATGTTTAATGAATTATGATGAACATGTTAAATGCCTGAATGTATGTTTTTGCTTCCATTGTATTCTGAATAATTATGCATCTCTGCATGTTTTACTTCAATGCATTTCAATTTTTATGTATGTACATGTTCATAGGGCTAGTTTCCTAAATAGTTAATGGTATGGTAGCGTCCTCTTCGCCAATCGGAGGGTCGGGGACGTTACAAAAATGTCTCAAACTTGAAAATCATGTGAGTCTTTGAGTCTGTAGCTTATTTGGTTTTAAATTATCCACACTAAGTCTAAAAACAAGTGGCCACTGAAAATAGTTTCAAAGTTCTACCATTATCCAACATCTGACAACTGGGACAAATTAATGAATTGTAGGATCAAAATCGTGTTGGATTGCAACTATTTCAAGCATTTTATGGCTATTGAGTATTGAATAAACTATTTTTCTACATTTTTTCAGTCATCTATCAAAGAATAAATTCATACCTTACTTATCTGGGATGATCATCTTCAATACATGTAAATATTCAAATTAGCAGCTATGCTAATTACTACATTATAGGTTATGTTGAAACATCTCTGAGATAAATGAGATTGAAGACATGAATGCATTTTTTTTTGAAAATTTTCATATGATACCATATATCATTGAATTTTCATATGGTTGAAATTTTCGTTAAGAATGATAACATAATTTGTATAAGGTCATGGTGTGATGGCTAACTCATGAATGTCGGTGATAACATTGGTGCATATACTGTCTACATAGTGCTTGATATATATTCTTCCACAGGCCATGAACTTGATATATTCTATGAGGAATATGAGTTTTATATCTATTCTAGGTTGTGGTCTTTTCTAGACTGTTTCAGTGTTAAATTTTTTCTCTGTCTGTCATTCGATGGGGACTTGATAATTCATTTATGTATTTGTTTTTTTTTTTAAATTTTGGAATACTTTGTCACTGGTGTGACTTCCTATATGTGATAGTTGAGCATGAAGAGGCTATCTCTGACCTCCTTTTATATATTGCATTTGTACAGGTCTAGGTCTGCATGGTTTTTATTGTCTTGGATTGTATGTTAGTTTGGATGTGCTTCTGGGATTCAGTCATTGTTTTTTGGAAATCTTGTTATTATCTAATATGGGTGGCCAATCTATCATTCTATGTTACAATCTATCCTTTTTTTCAACTTCATTGTATTGAAGGATAGCATGAACTATCGGTTTAAAAATGATATCAATGTATATTTCCATTCTCATTGAATTAAAATATTCTTGAAAAATATAAATTAAATCCCTTAGGAAATCCAGTAATACTAATGGTTCCCAAGGATTGTATATGTAAATATTGTTGAAAATGTAGGTATTTGTGCTTAGAATGAGTGAATGATTTCATGCACTGGAGAACGAGTAGGCAGGATGATCAAATTCTTTGTGTTTGATCCCTGAAGATTGATTGTGTTGTATGGTGTGATTTATGAATATTAGTTGAACCCTTATTGAGGATAGGGGAATAATTGGCATGTCTTCTAGACACCATTGATTGGTGGCGGAGTGAAAGAGTTTAGGGGTGAAATCGCAGAGGTGTACCGAACCCTTGTGATAAATGAATGAGGATCCTTTTCCTGAGTATGAACTCTTTCCGTGTATACTATGTTTTATTGATCCCTGTGTGTAATTGCGCCGAGAGGCGCTCTACAGCCCAGTATGGGGGAGATCTTGTCACGTGATGTAACGTGATGTAACATGATGTAACGTTACTAACATGTCGGCAAAAAATAATAGTGAAAGTGAATATTATGGGGGAGATCTTGTCACGTGATGTAACGTTACTAACATGTCGGCAAAAAATAATAGTGAAAGTGAATATTTTGGGGGAGATCTTGTCACGTGATGTAAATTTACTAACATGTCGGCAAAAAATAATAGTGAAAGTGAATATTTTGGGGGAGATCTTGTCACGTGATGTAACGTTACTAACATGTCGGCAAAAAATAATAGGGATAGTAGTAGTGAATATTATGGGAGAGATCTTGTAACCTGATGTAAAATTTGTAATATTGAATAACTAATGTAAAAAGTAGTAAATATTTTGTAAGCCTAATAATGTAAGGTCATAACTTTTCACTCCCTATATTAATACAAATAATACAAACAACAAAAATATTATATAAAAAATAATAATTATTCTCAAGAAGCTATCAGAGACGAGGAATCTGATCAAGCAGCTATTCCAGACCAGGAATATCATCGCTTAACAATGTGAACATTGCATAATTTTATTCTGAGATCTTGACATAAAAAAAAGTAAATTTAAGACCTAGCACTTTTGCACTTTCTAGTATGAAAAGAGTTACCAAATAAAAGAAATTATCCTGAGCATGCAACTTAATGAATTGAATTATGTTGTAGAAAATCTCCGTAAATACTTCTGCATCTCTGCGTTCTTTTCAAAGTTCAGATCCTAATTCTCACTGCGCTTCCATCCATGAATGAACAGATGGAATCAGCGCAGTCAGTTTCAGTTGATCAGCGGCCCCTCCATGCCCTGTTATTTCCATTTCCGAACATTGCAACTTAATGAATTGAATTATGTTGTAGAAAATCTCTGTAAATACTTCTGCATCTCTGCATTCTTTTCAAAGTTCAGATCCTAATTCTCACTGCGCTTCCATCCATGAATGAACAGATGGAATCAGTGCAGTCAGTTTCAGTTGATCGGTGGCCCCTCCATGCCCTATTATTTCCATTTCCGAACATTGCAACTTAATGAATTGAATTATGTTGTAGAAAATCTCTATAAATACTTCTGCATCTCTGCGTTCTTTTCAAAGTTCAGATCCTAATTCTCACTGCGCTTCCATCCATGAATGAACAGATGGAATCAGCGCAGTCAGTTTCAGTTGATCAGCGGCCCCTCCATGCCCTGTTATTTCCATTTCCGTTGTAGGGCCACATAAATCCTTTCATGAATTTGGCCAAGGTTTTGTCCGCCCGCGGACTGTATATCACTTTTGTCAATACCGAATCTGTCCAAGCGCGCCTCGCTGATTGTGGTGTCATTATGGCCGATGATGGTAATAAAATTCATATGAATATAAGATTCGAAACTATGCCGGATGGCCTGCCTGCCCAACATGCTGGCGTTAGCCAATATCAAAATATTCCAAAGCTCTTCGAGTCCATGAAGGCTAACGCTCATATTCATTTGGGTAAGGTGATGGAGAAGCTCCGCGATCTTCCCAATGTTCCTCCAGTAAGCTTTATAGTGTCGGATGGACTTTTATCAAAGACGCAGTATATTGTGAACGACTATGGTGTTCCGAGAGTAGTGTTCTGGCCGACCAGCGCGTTCGGTTTTACGACTTTTTTCAGCATCCCTTTGCTCATCGACAAAGGATATCTTCCTCTTAAAGGTATGTAACAAATATTAACATCTTAGTTGATGGTCCTCATAGCTGTAATTATAAGCTGTCATTTTTCTTCTTGTTTGCATCAATCATGGTGCATTGTAGGGGGGTGATCTATGCATATGTTGTTAATATATTATCGATATAAGTCAACTGTTACACAATTTGTAGATTATGTATCAATCACAGTGTTGAAAACTTACTATAATTTACTATTTCAGTGATTGATTAGTTCTCTAAATATAATGTGAAATTTTTTGAAGCACTGAGGATAAATCCTTCTGTTTACGAATCTCCCAAGTTAGAGTTTGAAAATGGAACAGATTGGGTTTTTTACCCATAATGTATCATATCATGTCAAAATTCCAATAAGGAGATACCTTTCAAAAAAATTAGGGTTCTCCAGAAATGTGTAGGCCTTCTGCTAGACCGTGGTTTGGGGGGGAGATGGTTTTGAGAAGCGTGAGGAGGAGAAATACAAACCATGAGTTTCTGCCCAGAATACCAAGGAATTGAAATTCGAAACTGCCTAGGAAGAAAGCATTATCATAGGCTCTAATCCTGTTATTATATTGGTCTTTAATCATTGGGCCAAGAGACGCTCTACAGCCCAGTAGTAATGTTTGTAACATGTCAGCAAAAAATAATAGTGATAATGAATATTATGGGATAGATTTTGTAACATCAAATAAAAAATAATATCATTTTCGTTATTTTTATTAATAAAAAATAAATTTTCTAATAGGCCAAAATAAATGTGGGCCACAAAAACAATCTAATATGGGGGAGATGTTGTAATCTTCCTACCTAACAAAACAATAAAAAAGTAAATATTTAATGATCCGTAAAAAAAATGAGGTTCAAGAAAAAAACACAAATTTGAATTAACTGCGAAAAAATGTTGGCCTTGCACATGTGCAAGGCATGCTAAACAAACCATGGTTTTATTGTGCATGGTTTATGAGGCTTTGCACATGGTTTTTAAAACATGTGCAAGGCCTCCTAAACAACCCATGGTTTTATTGTACATGGTTTAGGAGGGCCTTGCAAATGGTTTTAAGACCATGTGCAAGACCTCCTAAACAACCCATGGTTGTAGGAGGGCCTTGCATATGGTTTTAAAACCATGTGTGGGGAAATGATGCAATGTTTGTTCCTAACAAAATAAAAAAATACAAAAAAATATTATATATCGACCATAAATAATATTAAATATTAATAATAAAATATTATATGTAGACCTTATATAAAAAGATGTGTTTTTTTGGTTTGAATCAAATCAATGGATACCTAAGAAGAGGTTTGCACCTCGACAGATTTGATCCGTCTCGGCGCTTTATAGAGCCTAGGATTTGGATCTACGCTGGTGTTATTCACAATTTGAGTCAATGCTTGTGATCCACTTAATATCGGGTTGAATTGTTTAAATGAACAATGATTTCTGTCAATCTAAATGTAAATTATCTTTCCCTCCTACTGCAAATCTCAAGATGGATAGAAGTGACACATATTTCGACCTGCTTTGAGATGTGAGACAATCTTAGAAATTCGTTGGAGATGTATGGATTTTTTATTGGATTTGTGAGTGTTTTCTTGTATTCCAAATAAGTTTAATGCATGTTTTTTGTGTGGATACACAAATAAAGAGAAACATGCACAACAGAATTTTAACCCAAAATCCGACACCTTGCATGTCTGAAATTCAACACTTAAGAGTCGGCCTTTTAACACATACACTTTTTTTTACTGTCGGTGGCATAACGTCGGATCTTCGACATTCTACTAATGTGGGTCAAATATCCGACAGAACATTGTGTCGCATATTCAACCGTTTTTCCTTTCAAAGTGTCAATCAAAATTGTGTAAACCATCGGAAATACGACGTCCTCTGACCCTTGAAGCATCGACCTTCCGACGGACAGAAGTGTTGGAGGAATGGTGTCGTCGTTGGTTTTTTATCAAGAAAGTGTCAGACATCTGACGTCCTCTGACACTGGAAGATTCGGCCTTCTGACACGGTCTGACACTTTAACCATCGGTCGTCCGACGGGTGGAAGCATCGGAGTCATGACACGGCCGTCGGATGTGTTTACAGGAGTGTCGGAATCACGTCGGAAAAGCGATGCCTATTGATGGATTTAAAAAAAAATCCAAAGATTAACTATGAGTTCATGCTCATATATTTTTTCTCTTGTAGGAATCAACACATAATATTCCTACGGTGTGTCCTCTTGACAAAAATCTAAATCAACCAAAGCAACCATCAAAATTCATTAGCAAAACCTAAATCTAAAATTGCAATTCTAAAATTTCAACTATCTTCCACAAAGAATTAGAATTTTAGTTAACTGTGAGGCTACCCTCATGTTGACTGAATCTTTGTAGGTAATAGTATTTTGTATCGTTTCATGGTCTTATTGTCGCTTCCATCATCACATAAATCCACCTACAACATGTACTACTAACATAGATCTCAAACATCTAGCAGTCAATGGAAATTTCCTCACTTAATTTCTTCATTGCATAACCTCAATAGTATGAAATGAATCTAGAATTACACACAATAGCTCAAATATAAAATCACTTGTTGGAATTTCTATGCAATGAATTATCACTTATGCATGTAACAATAGCACAAACAACATTCTTAAAATGATTTCCAAAGGTTATGCTAACTCAAATCATGCATCAACACATCAATCGTTACACATCTATATTGTCATTATATTATGATTATTACTTTCTTTAATTGTTCATTTTCAAGGTGTCTCCCTTCTTCACCCGATTGCAACATCAAGAGTTCACTTTCTCCCTTCATGATGGAAAAGAGGTCTCATGCTAGGACAACATCAATAAAAGGTTCATGGGATTCTTGTGCAACATTAAAGGAATCATAACCCAACATCCCCATGGTCTCACACATGGCATCACATCCATAACATGAGTGTACTTCTCATTAATCCTTGGTTATTACTATTAACTAGGTTAGCTATGACACACACTCATATGAATACATGAAAGAATTTAACAAACTTTATTGAATCAAATATTCACAACTTGGTCCGTGCTCTACCTAGAAATAAGATACTCATACATGCATTCAACATTCCCAAAGCTAGCATAAATAGATCAATTCATAGAATTAAACATGGTTGAGGGACTCTTACCAAATCCCATTTCAGTACTTATGAAAATTAACATAACCAACTCATACCTTTCATGGTTTCCATCGATACCCTTGTTGTTACATTTGATGGTTGTTGGCAATACCCTTGTTCATGGGTAGATCATTATAGTAACATTATCATCAACATCATCAGTCTTTGTTTCATAAGTACATCAACAACCAGATTATATTATCAGGTAATAATCATTGAGTATAGGAAATGAGCTATTCATATCCCTTATGTGGCACTATCATCGCTGAATACCTAACATATTATCATGAATAATATGTCTCAATATGATAACTAATTCATGCAATCTCCAATAATTCATTCACTTACATGTACAATGTCATTTTCATGTTCAAATCACTTATGCAAAGAAAACAACATAAATCACATGCTTATCATTCATGCAAGTAGTTTCCTCTTACTAGGGAAATGAAAGAAAAATAACAAGAGTAACAAGGGTATGGAATTACCCTCCATCTTGATCCTTTATCCTAGCTTATAATTCCATAGTCATGGATTGCTCAATGGCTTCCTACCATTCATATTCAAACATTATCCATGACAATTTTAATTAATAGACATTGATTTCAGCCTAGAATTTGACCACTAAAGGAAACTTGTTTGGACCAGACATTGGTGAGTTGACAAGCAGCTCAGATGATCAAGCAGAGGTTAATATGTGGAGTGTGTAAAAGGGCTCAAAGAGAGAGTCTTTGCATTCAAAATTGTTAGACATTTTGGGAGCTGAGTTTGAGAATACAAGTGAGAACAAACTTGAGTTTGAGATTACAGGCAAGAAGAATCAGCAAGTTTTTGAATAGTCAATGATGGATTTGAGAGAAAACACTAAAGAGCTGCCAATTTTGTCAAATTTCTCTGAGCAACATGGTTCATTGTTTGTGCTCAATTCCTCCTCAGTCATGGATTGCAGGCCTGCAGAAAACAAGTATGTTGAGTATGTTCCCATGATTGGGGCTTGTTTCGATAATGGTACCTCACCATTATTCTGATATTTTTCCCTGTATAAAAGACAACTGTTAGAATTGACCCTGACTGAATTATCTTAAATGTTGTTTCATATAAAACCCAAAAAAAAGTAAAAACAAAACTAAGTTTAAACTTGCAATACCTTACTCTCTTGCAGAAGGTGTTGATGTCCTTGTCCAAGGTATCTTTTTGTATGAGTCACAATATAGTTGAAAAAAGAGTATAAAGGGTGTAAGTTACATCATGGGTGGCCAAAAAGGCCTGGTACAATATATCTATATTTCCAATGCATTCAAAGCTGTAATCCACACCACCATCCACCATGTCTCTTATCACCTTCCAAAGTGTTTATCTTCCCATGAGATTTGTAGCTAATAGGTATTAGAGAGATGACTATTATATACAACCATAATTTGAGCTTTGAGCTAATTGTGTTAGAGAGATAGTTATTATATACAACCATAATTTGAAGTAGCAGTACCTCTTGAATGGGCTTCTCATGCTCTTTTGGGTTGATGCAGTCTATCACTCCTAGGGTTTTGGCTACAATGTATGTAATGCAAATAGTGAAACCCTTTATGTAAGGGATGCAAATAGTGAAACACATGACACTTCAATTCAAACAAAAAATTAACCTAGAAATATAAACATCTAGACTCTAAACCTACTTCATTGTTGAGTCAATTAGGTTTGTAGGATTCCTATACATCATAACACTATTTGGAGTAAAACACAACTTGCTTTGTGATGCAGGAGCATAGGCTCATGGAAATGAATTCATCCATGGCTTGATCAAAGTCATATGAATTGAGAGACCTAGGGTCTCAACACTTGTAAATTATTTTATCTTGATTAAAAATTGAATAATCTGGAAGAGGACACTTGTCCTTTCCACTTGTAAATGTTTCAATAAGATTTGTTAGTTTGTTAGTGAGTCACTGATGACTCATAGGGGTCAGTTGAGTTTATTAAGGACTATGTTCCTTAATTATAGGATCTGTAAACAGAATTAGAATAGAACTGGAGGTTTATTTAATGCAGATCCAAATCATTTAGTTGGGTAGCTTAGGTTAGCTTGAGGAGCTTTTTGTTAGCTCATTTTGAGGTGAGGCAGCTCATAGAAGCTTGGGTAGCTCGAGAAGGATAGAGAGGGAAGAGAGAAACTAAGGGTTTGCAGATGGACAGTAAAGTTTTGTTATAGAGATTCAATGGAGGAAATAAAATTGCTTTTATTTCGATTTTCTGAGTGTTGAAAACCTTTGTGTTCAAAATTGTTTACTGTGTTTACTTAAAAGGAAAGCATTCATATCAAGCTGCCTGGTGATAATACGTTTGAAAAATCTGGAGACATTTGAAACCCTTGCATTGAAATTCATTTTGCTGTACGCATACAAAGGAAGAAACTTTATGAATCGCCCAGGAGGAATCGATTTACAGCTTGAAGACGACTATATAAAATCGTAAGTTATTACATGTTCCTTCGTATTCAATGGAATCACAGTTAAAGCTTGTGAATATATAGTTACCAATCTATTAGGAAGTCATTATGTGTAATTAGCAGAAAATGTATGCAATTTATGTTTGATCCAAAGTAAATATGCAATACGGAGAATTAAAGTGGACAGAGGTTAACGAGGTTATTTTTTCTCATAAGAGTTATTCAATACGACTTTGAAATTGGTTGGAATCCAATCTTTGGGATCTAACGTTTCCTGTTCAATACGAAAAAGTCCAAAGTGTATGGTGGGACCTCCAAAATATTCTCCGTAAGTGGTTTATAAAACATATATTAGAATCCTTCTGAAATTGTTGTTGATTTTGTTTAAGAGTCTTTGCTAAAGCTAGCAGAACTACCAACTTTGGTGACAGTTGGTCAAGGTTGGAGAGTAAGCCCAAAATTCACTTTCTAAACAGGGTTCTTGTAAAAATAAGGTCTGCATAGAGTTATGGCAAGTGGTGCCTACATCAAGTGGTATCAGAGCTTGATTTGCTCTTTGAAGAAGATTGGTAGAGATGAGAAGATCCTGGAAGCAGACAATAGAAGGTGAAAGGGTGGACAAGAAGGAGCAGAATGCAAGCAGAGGATGATCCATTGGTATATGGATGAACAGGATCAAGGATCTTGAAGGCATAGGACAGATGTTATGCTAACTATAAATTTAAGATTGCAGGTACAAAAGCAAGAAAGCTGATGACACTGACAGAGCATGGAGGAGAAGTCTGAGTAAAGTTATTCCCTAGTAATGTAGGAGCTTATAGCAAGTTCAGATTTGAAAATCCGATTGAGGTAAACTGAAATTTTATTTTGTTTCAATTTAACTAATGATACAATTATGGAAGAAATGGTAGACCAAGGAAAGAAACTCCATTTTGAGAGAAAGAGTATGATTGTTCTGGAAATAGAACATTGTGGACTGTAACAATGAAGTTAGCATAAGGAAAAAGACTACTACAGCCATATATGTGCATGGGAGGTGTACATAAGAGAACTATAGTTCTCATTTAACTAAGAGAAGTGTCTCTTAAAGAAGGAACTATACAGTAAGAGTACTGTAATAGAGAACCAATGGCGTTTTCAACTGAAGGTAAGAAATGTGTGTGAACACAAACATTCTTGAGAGAGATTGGAAAAGGGAAGTTGCAGAGGATGACAAAAAGCAAGTAGTTCAAATCTGGTGTTTGTACTCAGACCAACACCCAATTTGAAGCAAAAATAGTGGTCTTGGGTGATCAAAAGATGAACACCTATACCTCCAATTTGATTGGCTGAAGCCCCATCAAAGAAGATGTAGGTACAATTATCGAAATAGTTTATTTAGTCAAACTTATTACCTTTGTTTTTTGCATTGACTTAGCCACTTTCAATTCACTAACTCTAAAATAGCTAATAAGTGTTGGCTACTAATGGGGATGACTCATGGTATTATGTTTCATGGGGTTGCAACATTGCAAACTAGTGAGGCATAATACCACGAGTCGTCACCATTGCTTGGCTGAACACTTGTTATCTTTTGTGAGATATAGTTCATGTGGACAGAGTTCTTGAACTCTGTCCTCATGGACAGTTTTGTTTGACGATGATATTAACAAGTGTGTAGAAAAAAATTTAATATTTTATAATGATCTTCAATGAGCTAGGGGTGAGGTTCTAGTTTCTTGCTTATAACAAAACATGGCTAGGGTTCTCACTACTCTAAGCGCCCCAACAAAGGTGGATTGTCTCCTAGCTACCATATCATATTTGAATTTCTCCTGTGCCTTTCGGAGTTTTGATATTCACCCCTTCTACCTCCCAGTTCCCAAGGTTTAAGGATTTTGTCCCAATCCTTCTACTATATGTTTAACATCCCCATGTGAAGACCTATGTCTAAAGTTATGAACCTCGTAAATTGTTGTATTTATGACACCGCCAACACCTAAATGGAAACCCCTCATAGTCCGATGTATGAATGATAGAAATATTTGTGTGCTCAATTTCAATATCCTCCTTTAGACCCTCATGGTTGTTTAGTCTAACCAAAATGCAAGAAAAATTTATATTGTTCGACTTTTTTAAATGACATATCTGTCACAACAAACTCCCCCACAATATTTCTAATGCCCCTGAAAACATCTAAAGACCAATATTCAAAGGGAAAACCTTAAAGTCACACCCAAATTAGGGTGATGTCTAACTTATCTCTTTTCTTGTCAAACAGAGTTCTCCACATTTTTAGAGCCATTAGTGCCGAGCCTATACAACAATTCTGTTTGAGATCCCATTGTGCATCTTCGGCTTTCTCAAGATGCAAGATGAACAACCTTTGGAGAGAACCAAGAATTTGGGAATGCACCCTAGTTTGTCACCCCAATTTTCCTAACCCCAATCCTTTAGGGTTTTGGAATTGAATTGTTGACCTTAGACCCTTCCCGTAATGGTTGTCTCTACTGTATTCTCCAACTTGTTAAGGTGTATAACTATCCCAACCATGAAATTGTTTACTTTGTCTTGGTTTTCTAAATGTCACTACTTATTTCAACTTCTTTGTTCCCAAACTTTTGTCCCTGAACTAGTGTGTTTTTCAAGGTCCTGGCTTTGAGAGGATCTGTTCCCTATGGTATATTTTTTATTGATCCAAGGTCATTCCCTGGATATGGTACCGATCTCTTCCTTAAGACCTGCTCTTTATTGGCACTGTCAGAACGGGTACCCTATGGTGGGGCAGGTGATTGACACCCCCTTATTACTTTATTTATTGCTTTCCTTTCCTGCCT
>LPNX010517836.1:923167-1025667 GCA_001517045.1 Pseudotsuga menziesii
CATCATTTTCATTATCAACATCATCGTCATCCATTCTAACGTTAAATGAATCATGGATCAATGTATTTGTACCATCATCTTCAATTACATCATTGGCATGATCATCTTGTTCAATATGATCATTCACTTGTTCTCCATTAAACATACATGCTCCATTATCCTGATCTTGAACTTGTTCTGAAAGCACTTCCTCTTGATGACATGCTATAGGGTGTCTTTCCTTTAATATAAATACATGGAAACATCAATAGATATACATTAATATATGAAAACAAAATAATACATACAATTACCAAAAAAAATGAATATAATAATGTTTATAATGTTAAACCTACAAATGGACGATATTCGTTCCCCCCCTCAACGTGTCCAGTTCCCTGCAATGTTTTGTGGCTGTTGAGATCAATATTCTTCTCCTCTTAAATCCCATGCATTGAGTACACAGACAATAACATTTGCCATCACCACTTCGTTTCGCTGCATCCCATAGTCTAGTAAGCAATTGTCGGTTGTCTTCGTTTGGATCCGGAATATTTAATCTATTTGACATTTTGTCATAAACTTTGTTAATGAATATAACTGGTTGTCTTAAAAAATCAAGTTCCACGCATCAACCACACATCAAGGTTTTGTCAAATGGAGAGAAGTCAAAGAATAAAAAATTCTCGGCAAACTGTCTATCAATGAAAAAAAAAATTCCCACAACCTCCCGTTCAAGAATAAAATAATTCCTGAAAACGTCCGTCGATGAACAAATAATTTTCGCAATTGTCCGTCACTTCTACAACAAACATGTCGAAATCTTTAAAACAATTTATATTTATAATGGACATGCACCGGATATTCGACACCTTAAACATAGTTACTGTTAAAAGTATGGGACCATAAAATTTAAATTCATGTAAACCTTAATTTTTTTTATAAAAAAAACTATATTGCCCGTCGGATATCCAACGCTTAGGGGTCGGATAACCGACATTTTTTGGTTCACAGACGTCAAAGATTCGACAAGAAAGTGACGGTTATCTGACACCACAAGGGTCGAAAATCTGACACACAAGTGTCGGAGATTCGGCAGCGCTATAAATATTTTGTTATCGACATTCTGTTGATTGATTGTTGTTCGACACATCCGTGCGAAATGTCGGATGACGTCGAATTTCGGGTTCAAATCCTGTTGTGATAGGTGAGGTCAAAGGGTCAAAACCGTTTATATTTTAAAGTATTCACTAAAGGATACCAAAGATAATGAGAATGCATCTCTGTCATAAAAATATTCCTAAGGTTCAATAATAAATAATTAGTAGTGGCAGAGAGAAACGAAACCCATCCCCTCTATTGGCTGAGTTGGGTATTTAGTATCATTTCCCCATCTTAATTATGCTTGCATTTGTGAAAGAACTCATGCAGTTTGAGGAACCAAATCCGTGAAATATTTCACGTGAAGACAAAATCCGATCCGTGAAGAAGGCAACTAGAATCCGATCCATGAAGATAAGACAGTCGCGTGGAGGAGAAGCTAGCCATCGGTAAAGAAAATTTCTCATCGGGTGATTCACATGCAATTCTACGTGAAGAGGAGAAACTGTTGGAGTCATGGAGTAAAAACCTCTGCGTGGATATATCTAGAAAAGGGGAAAAACCAAGTTAAATCATTGGAGGTAATACATGAGACACGGGGAAGTTCCTCGGGCATTGACAGACGATGGGACCTTCAGAGGAACATGCCCCTTAAATAACACCTTTGGTGTAATTAATGATGTTTTCCATCGAGTAGTTGTAGCATTTTATTAGTATGGAGTGTCTTTCCACTCAATCCAAAACTTTTGTGACAAAAATCGCATTGGTTTGATAACTCTTGGCTCAACAACAGTATTTAAACCACTATGTCAAGGAATTCCAGGTTATACCTACAGGATAATCAATCGTCGCTTGTGTGGTTTCCAACCAATTTTTCAATATGTATCGTTATTTATTACACATAAAATAAATAGATCAATTCTTAGGAACCTGAATTCTTTGGGGGAGAAAGAAGGTGGAGAAACTTTTGACATAGACCCATCTTGAGCCCATCCACTATGACCAACATTCGAAATAATGCATGAGAGGAAGAAATAGTAGAAAACCATCCTCGTGCATCTAATTTTCCCACCAATTACCTTAAACGACTGAAGCTTCAAGAGTTGAGCAACAAGGGGAACCTTGGACTGAAGAGACCAGGAAATATCTATCGATATTATCATCTTCATCAATATTCTCTTTGTAATTCTGAAATTTAACACATAGTGGTGGGAGACGATGTAATATGTGTTATGTATGGGGAAACCAGGCCTATTAATGGGGAGACGAGTCCTGTTCCATTCACACGATTCACAAGAGACAGAAATGGAGAACTCGCAGCATGCACCACCCATGATACCAATCCAACTAACATCCGCCATACATTTAATGGAGTCTATGAGTTTGTGTGTTACAACAACAATAATAAATCGTTGATAATGGTTATGGATCTAGGATGGGAAAGGGAACCAAACCGCTTCAGGATTATAAGCCCCCAACTTGAGTTGATAACATCGAGGGAAGCTATAAAAACCCACGTGACACAAGTGCTTCCAAATTGTTGGTTGTGGAGCCTAATCTTTTAGATCCAGAGATATTATTCAGTTGTGATTGTAACCCAAGAATATTGTACACTCATTCCCCCTACCTTGGGGTTTGGAGGAAACGCCCTCAAGACATGGGGGTTCGGGGGCGGAGCCCCCGAGAATTTTTTTTGGGATGTGTGTTGGCCAACAGTATTGCGGACCCATGGTATTGGGTTAACCCTAGAATTTTCCCATTGTATTTCCCCTATAAAAGAAAGCATTGTAAAACGACTGAGTATGGTATTGTATTGTATTGGAAGAGAGACTGTGAGAGCGTGAAGAGGAAGTGCAATTGTTTTGCTGCAGGGTGTATCCCTTCATCTTTCTGGACTGTAATAAAAGGATTGGCAATTTCTTTGTGGATGTAGCCCATCGTTTGGGTGAACCACGTTATATCTATGTCTCTCTGTAATGTTTTAATGTGTTTTGCATCTTGTTTATTGATTTAACTGTATATCTATTATTGCTCTACGGTCCTGTTTTCTAACACCAAACGAAGTGTTTAACTTGTGGGATTTTGATATTTTAGATTGCAGGGGTATGATCTATAATATTAGAATCCAAAAGTTCAAATTTTGAATTGAAACATTATACAATGTTTGAGAATAGCATATCATGTTTCCATATGAGATTTAAAATTCCAGCAAATATAGAGATGGTGAGTTTTAAAGTTATGATTCTTCCATATAGAGAGTCCTACACCAATCCTCATAGACTCAGAGAGATATGGAGAAGCAACGAAATTAACTCATTCAATATTTATTCCAAGTGTAATGGAGATTTGCTTAAGCACGTTCTTCTTCTAGACAGTATGCCTATTACTTGGTTTAATTTCGTTATACTCTTTGGCAATGACACTATAGTCATGCAACAACCTAAGCACAAGATACAAATCTTGGATATAGGTTTTGATATCCCCAGGGTAATAGGAGAACTGTGAATTTGAGCATTGGGCTGCCCTTATTTCTTGAACAAGAGATGCAAGTTCATCTACCAAACCGATAAGTTCAGACTTGAAGTTTTTATTTTGAGAGGTGAGCATCTCTTCACTTTAAGAGGCAGTCCCCAAGAGAATCCACCGTCTGATTACATGTATGAGTTTTTCATCACAAAGGAACAGGATACTTGCATTTGGCACTCGCCCTCCTTCCCAGGATTTGAGGGTTGTATCTTCATTTACAACATTCGAATGGGAGAAACCATGGCAGAATTCATGCAACCAGATTCTCTAACAGCCTTTGCATATGATGAAAAGACGTATGAAATTTTCCAAGGAAATTAAAATGGAACTCTCTCTCTAATGTCGAACAAATTCTATAATGATGTAAGTAAGCTTCGAGAAATTTTTTTTAATAGAAAATGAGGATAGCTCCACCTCTTGAAGAGACAAGGATATGAACAGTAGAATTGTGCTAGACTGAAAAATTGGATTTGTTGATTTTAAATCTTGTGGAACACCCAATGTATCATTGACCAATAAGACACAGACACAGAACAATTGATTTTGTTGATCAAACACCATTTTGCAATATGATAACCTCTGCAAGGATGTATCTAGAAAAGGGCAAAAACCAAATTAAATCGTTAGAGATAATATGCGAAACACAGAGAGGCTCCTCAGAGGCCATCAACAAACAACAAAACCTTAAAAAAACAAGCCCCTTAAATAACACCTTCGATGTAATAATTTCCCCTTAAATTTTCTCATAAAGATACTCATTATACTCTTTATCTATATATATATTCTCTTTGTTATTTTCATTGCAAAAGCAGAGACACGGTGAATATCACTTTCTTATCACAATGTAATTTATTATGGAGTAAGCTATCTACCAGACCATTTGCACCGAGGCCCACCTCACGTAATCGGGTGATAGCTTACTCCGTTACCTTTCCGTGAGACCAAGAACAACCAATTCCAACACCTACTTTCACACCAATTGCCCTCTCGAATTCATCCATCCATAAATTTAGCCATGGAAATTCTTGTTTTTTAAATGCAAGTTTAAAATTGTAAGTTTTAATTGGAATTTTTATGAAAATTGCAAATGTATGTTTAGAACTGTATAATTTTAGTCAATTCCATAAAAATAATTGGAAAGATCTAAAACTTGGAACGTTTTACCAACTTCCTTTGTAACAATTAATCAACTCCTTTGTTTGTTTTATGGAACCCGATCCTGTTTTAAACCTTGGATTCTTTATCCTTCATGATCACGGAGGTTAAAGTTTTAAACTAGCATACACACAGAACATTGGCGTTATCAAATCCATAACAATTGAATTTCAAATTACAAGTTTTTTGAACACAATTTCAGATTAGGTTTAGATCGCTTGACTCTGTACATTCAATTTGATTTGGTAAATTGGTATTTTTCATTATTGCATTATACCGGAGTGTAATAATAGTTTGTTGTAGAATTGATCTGCAATGAAAATGCAAGAAAAAAAGCAGAATCTGTTGTTCTTGGTCTCACTGTTACGGAAAGATAACGGAGTAATCTATCACGAGACAGAGTCAAATGGGCCCCAATGCAAATAGTCGAGTAGATAACTTACTCCATTTATTATTTATTATTGTTATTAGGGTTTAAATAGATATTATTTCTTTTATATTATTACGAGTCAAATCTTAACTTTATTTAGAACATGGCGTTGAATTTGAGAAGGAATGAATAACACATTCGTGGGCTTATATTCCTTTTACATATTCTTTAAAATATCTACGGGCATATATTTATATGATAGGCATATTTTTATTCTTTGTTAATATAAATAATTTGAAAAAGACATCTCATTCTTCAATGTGTTAGAGTTAAATTTCTCAATTATTTTCTTATTATTCAATTTAACCTTTCTTAATATAATTATTTTCAAAGCGAAGTTTGATTCCGTATTTCATGACTTTGATAGCATACTAGAGAGAAGGATAAGATATAAGCCTCTCTCCATCAGCTTGTGTCTTTAACTTTTCAAATACTAGACTATCTATCGGAAAAAATATTCCATGTGGATAGCATATTTTATTTTCAATAATATTTGAGAATTTTTATTTATTTATTAAATAATAATATCTTCCTTAATAAGAAAGCGTTTAGTGCTTTTTATGTCCTATATATGATTATATATCAGTTTTTATGATTTGATTTGAAGGTATCATAGTTTTAAGTGATCGAGTTGATTGACAAATACATTTTTAGATTTTCATGTTTTAATTATTGATTTTGATTATGAGTAATGTACTTTGATGGTTTATATTTGATATTATATGATAATGTGGATAAATTATATTATAATATTGGTGTTTATAGTAATGTTGTAGTAAGTATACTATGTTAAAGGTTTACAATGTTATTGATGATTTGTTAAGTATGGTAGGAAAAGTTATAGGTGCATGTGGATGTCAAATTGTATCAGATCGTGTAGGCATTAGATTGAGTTTAGATATAATGATTGTTACATATATATGCATTGAATATGTTGAGTATTTTATTGGATTATTTGATGTGCTGGTTTTAGTGTGTGTATGGACAAGTAACAGTTCTTGTTAATAAGTTTACATATGGACAACAAAGTTGTAAGTAGTGTTCTTTAGGGAAAATTTTAGGAGCAAAGTTCAACTTGATGCTTTTTTCCAAAAAAAAATTACTAGTTTCCATTTTTTTCTAAAATGACTCATCTAAATTCTATAGGATAAAAGTGATTTTCTTTAAACATCGCCAAAATTGTCTAGTAAGTATATAAAATCCTTAGAAATTAGAATACTTTTATAGAAATATCCTTAAACATTTCATGGTTGAAGATTTATGAATAAGAAATATTCGTTACACTAAGAAAATTGTGGATCCTTAAAAATTATCATAGTGTTCCTAATTCTACTTAGTAGCACTCACTTCCATGTAGTAAGTTAAAACTATGTATTATTTTAACAAGAAGTACACAATGCCATGGAGGTAGAATGTGAAAGGCCTACAATATTGTTATACTTATTCCTCAATGATTGTTATAATTTAGTCTTAATCACTATACCACAACCTTTGTCAATAAAAAAAAGTGAATAAATTAAGGGCATATAGAATATGGAACCCTTGGTAATAAAACAATGAATAATTAGAGAGCATATAAAATATGGAATTTGTTTCTTCAACCAGATCAACTACTATACAGAATGAACTGCTTGAAGTTGTTGTAAGCTCTCAGTCGAATCCTTGCTATTAGATATGATTATTTAGCAGATTGAAAAAAAAAATGTTCTTCAACATATCTATTTTGTTTAGTATGAAAAATATGAAAGAATTGTATGTATGGTTGAATTATCATATAAATAAGATTAAGCATCTTAACTTTTGCATGAAATAGAAAATAAAATGTAAGTTAATAAGTGAATGAAATAGGAAGAAAATATTTATGACTCACTCAAGTGTATATACATTATAAGGAAGAAAAAAAACTAGGAAACATATAAGAATGAAAATAAGAATATAGTTAGAAATGAATAAATAATTCACATTTTCGTATTTTAAAAATTAAAATATATCTATAAAATAACATATATATGAATAAATAATTAAAAAATAGTAAATTAATAATTTTCAAGTATTAGGTAAGTGAACAAAAACCTAATATAAAACAATCATATTTATTTTATTTCCACATAACTACTCAAATATGTACACTAAATAATTTAAATATAAACCAAATATATGGTGTAAAGTTTCCCTCCATGTATTATACATATGGTGTAAGGTTTCCCACAATGTATTATACATATGGTGTAAGGTTTCCCTCCATATATTATACATATGGTGTAAATTTTCCCTCTATGTATAACAGACATGTCATGGTAGAATATGAACCGGTAGGATAACAAGACAACATAATGTACCTTTTTTTATCATTGAGATTGACAACATAATGTACCTTTTTTATCATTGAGATTGACTCTATGTGGGTGCACCATTTTATATGAGATTTAATTTCAGTGGCTTTCTTTTCCCAATACTCCAAATTAGAATAATGCTTGCAAACACCCATATTTTAGGGTATTCATCATGGTTCATCTTGGTTTGAGTTTATTTTCAATTATATAATCTATTTTATCAAGGATTTCATGGATTTTTTCTGTTCTAGTTGTTGATATTAATTTATCCTACTTTTATTCCATGGTTTTTTTTAGGGTTTCTTTATTTGTTTTGTTAGAACTTCATACCACCTAGTACCATAGTCATCACACCATCTAGGACCATAGTCTCATTCATTTTCACTTATGCTACATAGTACAAACTTGGTTTATGGTGTCTTCCTAAGGTTGTTGGGAGATTTTGGACCATTAGATGCACCCAACGTGCTCATTTTGGTCAACCAGGAGCTAAGACACCCTCACCAATGACCTTTTGGTCCCTTGGGGTGCTCCCACTCCTTAAAACATGGATATGGGTTGACTAGGGGTGCCTATGCATTGTATTTGGGTGTTTTTGGCTCTTTTGGATCATTTATGACTTCCTAGAACCACTCCCACTCCTACATGCACTCTGTCATGCCTACTCTACCCTCATTTATGAACAAGCATTCTTCCCCAATGTTCACATAGCCATTTGTGACTATTTGAGGTGGTTTGGGAGCCTATTGGTCCACCTAGAGGCGTTTTGAGGTCCAATGTAATCCTACCACTTGTATGCCACCAATTTTCCTCCAAAGGATAACGATTTTATCCTAATGTAATATAATCATGATCCATACATATTTATATGTTGGATTGTAATAGAAACTGGAGTTATTGGCACCATTAATTCTATGTGTTATTTCACCTCTTTTACATCGTTTTAGCATATTTTTTCAAATTCTTGTATTGTGAGAATTCCTTGGATAATAGATCCCATTGTGGCTAGGATTTCACATTGTCACTAGATCTCAAGGGTACTCAAACTAAATTCAAAGAGTTCATATGGTTCGAATTAGAAATCTAGGGTTTCCTCTAGAAGATTGAGGGTTTGTATTGCAGGTTATTTAATGGTCCTTTATCACTCAGTGCGCAACAAGAAATGGAGAAGCCTCATGTCACCTTACTCACTCCATTCAAATACTATGAGTGGAAGGTCGATATGGTAATCCAACTAAGATCCAGAGGTCTCTACAAATTTACCATGGTGACAGAAAATGAGCCAAACTTAGCTGTTGAGAAGTCCAATTTTTTTAACAGAATGGGTGAAGAGTTTGGGATGTTATTTCTCAACATTTTGAGAGACCTACTATTTCATGTTTACAATATCACAACTCCAAATGAAGTGTGGCTCAAGCTCAGTCTTTGTTTGGGAAGACTGATGAACTAAGAGGCCGTCAACTTGAAAATGAGTTGATCATCTTGAACCCAACTCATTTTGAGAGGATCCAAGAATTCTTCACCAAGTTCAAATCCATGGTTCTTCAACTGAAGCAATGTGGCATCAAAAATAAGGAATAACAACTAATTATTTCCATACTTTCGAAGATAGGGACTGAATATTCAATGTTTGTTTCAACATTTCACTCACGCAAGCTGATAGTTCAAAACTAGGGAATGCCATATTTGGTAGACTTCATGGAGTCTTTAACTCAAGAACAAGACAAGTTGGTTCAAATGGGTACCATGAAATCAACCAAGGATCAAGATCTTGCAGCAAGATATTCAAAGCAAGCAAAGGTAAAGAAAAAGTGCAAAGATTCAAAGCAACAAGAGAAGAAGAAGGACAAGAAACCTAAATCTTCTAATGGGGGTTTGAATCCTAGCAAGGACAAAGGGAAGAAGCAAGAGAATACCAAATTCACTTAATGTCACAAGGGTTGTCACCCTGATAATGCATGCATGAAGAAATCCATTGACATGATGGCACAAATCCTTAAGAAGAACAACATTCCCCTTATAGATGGAGCAAAGAAGAAGGATGGAGGTTCGAACTCTAAAAACAAGGAGAAATGCCATGCACTAGTTGTTGTATCTTTTGGATATTTCTCCTTCATCATAGATTCAGGTGCATCAAGGAAAATGGCTTCTATAGAAGAATCCTTCTCGTCCCTACATCCATACAGTGGTCCAACCATCCTCATGGGTGATGACTTAGAGATCACAACCAAAGTGATTGGTAGGATCAATATTGACAATAGGTAATTCAACAATGTGTTGTTTGTGCATGATCTTCCAGCAAACCAGAAAACCTACTCTCTGTCTATCAAATGACTCAGACAGGTTTGGCTAAGAGAGTGACAGTCAATCAAGATGATGTGGAAATTTCAGAAATTTCTACATACAAAGTGGTTGCAGTGGGTATTCCATATCATGAGTCAAGGATGTACAAGTTTTTACACTTTCTTCCTTGCTCCTCAGGGAGTCCTCTCCTATCACATGCCAATGAGATAAGAAAAATATGGAATGAGAGGTTTTGACAACTCAACTATATATATATTCAAGCTTTGAGCAAAGAAAATATGGTTTAAGGACTTCCAAGAATCAAATTTTCCAAAGGCACATGCAAGGGATGCATTATAAGGAAGAATGCAGAGTGCAAGTATGACAAGGGGAAGTCCAGAAGGGATGTCCAAGTGCTTGAATTGATCCATTCATTTCTTATAGGACCTATTCCCACACCATCCTATGGAAACTCAATGTATGTCTTAACATTCATAGATGATTTTTCAAGATATTGTTGGGTGTTTTTCCTTAAGCTGAAATCTGAAGTGCATGAGATCTTTAAAGCTTTCAAAGCTTATGTTGAGAACTTCAGTGGGAACAAGATAAAGGTATTAAGGAATGATAATGGCAATGATTATTTCAATTATAACCTGCAACATCTATGTGAAGATAATGGCATTCAAATGCAACATTCAGTGCCTTACACACCATAACAAAATAGTGCGGTAGAGCGCATGAATAGAGCATTGAAGGAATGGTCACATGCATGTTGGAGGATATGTATTTGTATCCTAAGATATGGTTTCAAGCCATAAATTGTGCTTCATGTGTTAATAACAGAGTGCCACACAAAGAACTGGAAAAAAAAAACTCCATTTGAGGCTCTCATCTTAGGGTTTTTGGCTCAAAGTCGCGGGCTAGATATCCTCCAGAGAAAATAAAATCCTTGCAAACCCAAAGAAAGGAGTCCATAATGGTTGGATATTATTAATATGCAAAGGGATACAATCTCTTTGATCCCTCATCTCAGAAAACATTCATTGAGAGAAGTGTACATTTCGAAGAAGAGCCTATACAAGAGGTTGAACTAGTAGAGGGGGATTGCTCACATCCTCCACTCAATGATGATGTAAGTGATGTTTCCATTTCTGATTTTTATGATTCTGATGTGGAAGATGAGTATTATGACATGCATGGAAATCATGAATCTCCCACAAGGATAAAATGGGATGATAAAACCATACAAGATCCACTAGACACTAGGAAGACTAGATCTCAATTTCATATTGCTTTCTCCATTTGTGATTCAAATATTCCATAGAGGTGTTTTCTGATGGTTGGATATTATCCAATTTCATATAATTAACATCACATGACACAATATGTAAAACACCCATGCAAGAAGAGTTCAAGTCTTTGCAAGACAATGAAACTTGGGAGTTGGTTCCTCTACCTTCCAACATGAAACTAGTGCAATGACATAAGTGGGTTTATAGGACCAAGATGGATTCTAATGGTTCATATGTGAAGTATAAGGCCATATTGGTTTCCAAATTCTTCTCTCAATTCCATGGAGTGGACTATATAGATACATTTGCACCAGTGGAAAAGATGGACTCAATCAGGCTGGTTTTGGTCATTGTTGTATCTATGCGATGGCAGGTGCACTATATGGATGTGAAGAGTGCTTTTCTTCATGGTGACCTTAATGAGGAGATTTATATGCAGCATCCCGAAGGTTGCATTCATGATACTTCACTTTTTTTTAGTTTGAATAAGTCTCTCTATGGCCTCCAGCAAGCTCCAAGAACTTGGTATGCCAATATGGACAACTTTCTTCCCTCACAAGGCTTTGAAAATATTATTCTAATGTGTTTTTGAAGCATTTAGATGAATCTATTTAGATCATTGTACTAAATATTTATGATATTTTTATCAATTTAATTTGTATTGTTGATATAGGTTCAATTAAGTATTCATTGCAGAATGCATTTTCTATGACTAACCTAGGATTGTCGGAAACAATTTATTGGATTGGAGATTGAGCAATATGATGTAGGTACCAAGTTCATCCAATAAAATTTTCCTTTAGAAATATTATTAAATTTCAGAATGGATGAATCTAAATCTTCTAAGTGTCCCTTCCTTTCAGGAGTAAAACTAGGTGATTTTGGTTCATCTCCATTGGCGAACAACTCATTGTATAGACAATAACTAGTTGAGAGCTTGTTGTATCTCACACACTCTCAACTTGATTTGGCTTATCTAGTAGGTGTTGTTGCAAGGTATATGCAGGAGCCCCATGATATCCTCTGGAAGGATGATAAAAGGATCTTTCATTATGTGCAAGGAACCAAACACTCTGGGATACACTATGCAACTAGTTCTCCACTAGAACTAGTAGGATTTACTAATTCTAATTAGGATGGAGAATCCACTGACAGAAATTACACTTCAGGTTATGTATTCATGCTTGAAAATGGTCCTATTTGTTGGTAAAGTAAGAAACAACACGCTACTTCCTTATCACCAGCTAAGGCAGAGTACAGAGGAGCAGTGAATACTGCTACACAATGTGTGTGGTTGCAAGGAATTCTTAGAGAACTTGGTTTTTCATTTGATTCACCTATTGTAATTTGGTGTGAAAATAAAAGTGAAATAAATATATCCATAAATCTAGTAAAGAGACATAGGACCAAGCACATTGAGATTCAGATGCACTACATCAGGATCTTAGTGCATGAGCAGGTGATATCATTACAGTATTACCCATCTGTAGAGTAAACCCGTTGACATATTCACCAAGAGCTCCACAGAGAAGTCATTCCCCTATATTAGATCTCTCCTTGGGGTGGGTGACACATGGTGATGAATGATAGTAACTTTCATTTTTTGGCTCCATGTCCACTTTAGAGGGGAGTTTTTATTCCCGTGTGGTTTTCAGTCTTACCTTGGTTATATGAACTAATAAAATATTGTAAGAGGTGACTTGAGCCTCAATTTCCAAGGCCTCAATTTTGATTTGGTTACACTAATTTAGGATTAAGGGGGGGTATTATAACATCATACCACCTATTACCATAATCATCATACCACCTAGGACCATAGTCTCATTCATTTTCACTTATGCTACATAGCCCAAACTTGGTTTATGGTGTCTTCCTAAGGTTGTTGGGGGTTTTGGACCATTAAATGCACCCAACGCCATAATTTTGGTCAACCAAGAGAAAAGGCTCCCTCATTAATGACATTTTGTCCCCTTGGGGAGATCCCACTCCTTAAAACATGTATCAGGGTTAACTAGGGGTGCTTATGCACTGTATCTGGGTGTTTTTGCCTCTTTCAGACCATTTATGACTTCCTAGAGCCACTCCCACTCCTCCATTCACTACTAATCTACCCTCATCTATGACCAAGCATGCCTCCCCAATGTTCTTATATCCATTTGTGACTTTTTGAGGTGGTTTGGGAGCCTATTGGTCCACCTAGGGGGTTTTGAGGCCCAATGTAATCCTGCCACTTGTATGCGACCAAATTGCCTCCAAAAGGCTAAATATTTTATCCTAGTGTAATATAATCATGATCCAAACATATTTATATGTTGGATTGTAATAGAAATCAGATTTATTGGCACCATTTCTATGTGTTATTTCGCTATTTTACATTGTTTTAGCATATTTTGTCAAATTCTTGTATTGTGAGGATTCCTTTGGATAGAGATCCTACTATGGCTACAATTTTACATGTTTGAATAAATAGAATATATTTTTATTTGAATATTCATTTTTATCATTACACATTTTGTTTGATCCTATTTTGTGGACTAGGGTCTTTTTGACAATTTTCCAAAGGTTTTTTTCACAATTTTCTTATTTTACAATTTTTTTCTCTGATTTGGATGAATGTTTTTCTATTCATATGGATAAATACTATGGTTTTTGGGTTTGGTAATCTTTATTAAGGTTCTAATAATTTTATTAGAGCTTATTTTTGTAGGTGAATGTTTCCTCCAAAATTGTCTTATTCAATTTAGATGAAATATTTATTCAATCTCAATGAGGATTTATTTGTTTAGTTTGGATGGCGATTTCTCTTATGTTTCTATCATAAAAATATTTTCATCTATAAAATCCAATTATAAAGGTATTTATTTTCTATCTTGATTGATTGATGTATCTTTGAATGGAAACTTTATTGAGAAGGACATTTGAGTACATATGCAAATGTGATAAATTCTTCAATTCTATACAAGATCTTTCTCAGATAAAATTGATTTTAATTTTACATGTGCTTGGTCCTATGTCTCTGTACCAGATCTATGGATATCTTTATTTCACTTTGATTTTCACACCAAATGACAGTGGGTGAATCAAATGCAAAACCAAGTTCTCTAAGAATGCCTTGCAACCACACACATTGTGTAGTAGCATTCATTGCTCCTCTGTACTTGGCCTTAGTTGATGATAAGGATGTAGAGTGTTGTTTATTATTTTACCAACAAATAGGACCATTTTCAAGCATGAATACATAATCTGAAGTGTACTTTTTGTCAGTGGATTCTCCACCCTAGTTAGAATTAGTAAATCCTACTAGTTCTAGTGGAGAACTATTGATGAAATTGTCATTGATGCCAACATGGACTTGCAGTGGTCCCGCAGGATGTCATTGATGCCACCAAGTCCCACCTGTAGTGCCTAGACTCCTTACAGAGTGGGTTTGTGCCTTGAAGCACCTTGTACCTAGTTGACAAGGTCCTTGTACCCACAAGACTGGATCTTGATGCCACCACCTTGTTGAAGATGTTGAAGACCCTACTGATGGTGTTGAAGACCCTGGAGATGGTCCTAAAGCCCTTGTAGACTATGGAGAAGCCCTAGATGGGTTGGAAAAACATTAATGACCCATTCTGTGGTCATTCATGCTTTGATGGTGTCATGGTTCCCTAGGAGAAGGCCTGGCATCCCCATGAAGTCTCCTGCTTGATGAAGAAGCCCTTGAAGAAGTGCTTGGACCCACAAGTTGGTCATAGTGTGTTGAACCCACAAGTTTTTCATAGTGTGTTGAAGCCCACACAAGTTTGAAGAAGCCCTCATACTTGCATGGAGATGATGGTTTTCTTGCATATGGTCACTTTTGTGTTGATGGGGTATTGAAATCCTTGAAGATGGTTTGCACCCTTCATCTTGGGTTTTTGGGAACATGAAACTTAGTGGCTTAGTGCACCCTTAGTTCTTGATGATGTGGAGGACACTCTTGATCGTGGTATCTTTTGATGGCCTTTGAAAGTTGATTGTAATGCTTGAACCCTTCAAGTGAAGTCATTTGACATTTCTTTCACAAGAAGCCTTCAACGTGTTAATGGAGCCCTTTGACTTTGTCATGGCATAAAGCCCTTGTTGATTGAATGTTGGATAAATCCCACAAGCAAATTCGGTTGTGATGATGAGGAATTGAAAGCCTTAAGGGTAAGGGTCCAAAGCCCTTACAATATGCAAAAGGGTCAACCCAACTCAATAAAAAGGGAATTTGGACCAACAAATGAAGTCAACTCACTCAAAAATTAAATAAATAAATGTATATGTTATATATCAGGTCACCTCTAAAAATATAATTGAAAATGTGTATAAATACCTAGTCAGCGTTCTCATTTAAACACACAAAATTTTGATTTTTAGCTCTGAATTTTTGGGACTGAGGAAAATTCATCATTGAGGCAGCCGCAATGATTGGGTGATCTCTATCTTTGATTTCGGATAGCTTGAAGGCAACAGCAACAGGTGATTTAAAGTCTGATTTTTATCTCTAATAATTTTTGTGATCTTGTCTCTTTCTGAATTCGAGTAAAAAGCCACTAAGAAAGTTTGGGTGCAATATTCTCTGAAGAATTCGTGGAGAAACAGTCTCTGTACTGAGGAATATCGGAGGTAGCAGCAGTCAAGGGTTAAATAATCCTATTTATTTTTCTTTTGTAGCAACAATAAACTGAGGTGGACTGAGGCAAGATGACCGTGAAAACTCGGTAGCTAAAAATAGACACATTTTTCTATGTTTGAAGCACATCAACAGTCCTGGGGTAGATGGTGATGAGGTCTCTTTTGTAAGATAAAATGATGCCCTAACTAGTTGACTGTGAAATTCGGAGGCATCCAAAACAATGATCTTTGCAGACCCAAATTTTGTGGAAATTTGTAGACCCGAGTTCATCCACAAAGATCTTTTTATTTGGGTGTTTAACAGTGTTTTAAGTGATGTTTTTACTACTGCCCTTCTTCCACCAATAGGTGGTGATAAAACCAAGCTAGTTACAATGACTTCTTTGGACATCTCAGGTTGCTCACAGTTCTTGTTTGAAGTCATCTACTGAAGAAATACACAGCTCAAGTATGTGATCTTAACATGCACTGATGAAGGTATGATTGTGTATACTCTATGCAAACTGTAATGATGATGCACTATGATGCATACTCCTTGATGTGATGCATAATGATGCATTCTTATACACAATGACAATACATACTATGATGACCAACATCTGTCACAGCTCGAGGTTGAAAGCATAAATCCATACACAGTAGAGGTATGTTCAACAACACATACAAGTTTGGTTTTGATCTAAGATTGGGTTCTTTTATACAGTCAGTATTGATAGTCCACAGTTGACACAAGTTTGAAGTTGATAGCTTGACATTGTGTAAAGAATATACACAGTCCAATGATGATGATGTTAGTCCTTTGAAGCATATACATATCCCCAGTTCATGAGGTTGTGAAGTATGACTGGTCTAAGACTAACAGTCGAAGACAAGACAGTTCTAGTACATGATGAAGTGGTGATATGAAGAATGGTTTTAAGTCTTCTACAGTAGTCATACATATCCCAGGTAGGGAGTCCAAAGTTTTTATGCACAGCCGATGAAAGGTAAGATCATTGCAAACTCTATATGATGCATGCTGGATGCTAAACACTCCATGATGATGATGCACTCCAATACCCTATGATGGGGGATCCATGATGTCCTCAATTATGATGATGTGATGACAAGAGCTCAGGAAGTGAAAACAGTTATATATTGTTGAATATTCCATAAAGTTTCATATACAACCTTGATGATCTAGTCCTGTACCTTTTATGTTTAGATGACGACAATCTATGCATTGAAAAGTGATGATTAAGTAAGTTGAGAATATTAGCCGTTGAACCAATTTGAGCAGTTGCAAAAATTGGCAAGGGCTTACAAGCAATGCATAGTCGTTTGAGGAGAATGATTGTAGTTGATTGAGTTGACTGTGTTATGGGTAGCTGACAGTGATTTGGACAGTTGACAGTGAATTGTTCATAAGGAAATACAATGACTAGATTGACCAGCAATGATTGATGAGCAAAGTTGATGAGCAGCTTGACCAACAGTATTGATGTTTAATATGACAGTGATGACATGAGCAGAAAGATGATGTGGCAGTGATATCTACAGGGATGATTTGACAGTGACTAGAATACAGAGGTTGTTGAGCAGCAGTGAGCAAATGAACAAGATGATTTATGAGCAGTGTTACAATAGAGTTGATGTGATGAGAAGCGTTGATGATTTGACAAAGATTGCTTGTGTATGATGACATGAGTATGGTAACACAAGTATACTGCATTGTCAAAAGCAAGTTTGTCTTGCTTTTGAGGTTAGGATACCTCAAACCCTTCTTAGCAGGGTCTAAGAAAACCAAGCAGGGTCCTAGATGAAGAGTAGGTGCTCTTTGTATCAGTAGGTGCTGATTTTACCTCACGGTTGTAGCCAGTCCAAAACTAATACAAAAAGATTACAAAATTATATGGTGTTGTGTTCTTTTGTGTTATGGTTCTTGATGATTCAAATGCTTATGATATGTGAATGATGAAGTGAAAGATGTTTATGAAATGATTATGTAATTGGTAGAATAGTGGAATGATGAATCGGTAGTTAACTGTGACAAGTTAAGAAAAGTTTTAAAATTGGCTTTACACTGATTCACCCACCTTCTCAGTGTCTAACAAGAACTGGTTGCACAGTGTATCCTGAAGTGTTTGGTTCCTTGCACATAATGCAAGATTCTTTTATCATCCTTCCAATGGATATCATGAGTCTCCTGCATATACCTTGCAACAAAACCTACTGGATACGACAAATCAGGTTGAGAGTGTGTGAGATACAACAAGCTCCCAACTAGTTGTTGTCTATACAATGAGTTGTCAACCATTGGAGATGAACCAAAATCACCTAGTTTTACTCCTGAAAGGAAGGGACACTTAGAAGCTTTACATTCAACCATTTTGAAATTTAATAATATGTCTGAAGCATAATTTTATTGGATGAACTTGGTACCTACATTAGATTGCTCAATCTCTAATCCAAGTTTTCATCTGTAAAATCCAATTATAAAGGTATTTATTTTCTAGCTTGATGGATTGATGTATCTTTAAATGGAAACTTTACAAAGAAGGAAATTTGAGTATATGTGCAAATGTGAGAAATTCTTCAATTCTATACAAGATCTTTCTTAGATAAAATTGATTTTAATTTTACATGTTATATATATATATATATATATATATATATATATATATATATATAATCACCATTTGCATGAATGCCCAAATTTGTGCATTTTATGTAGTTCTCAATGAATTACTCTCATCACTTGTGTGAGTTTGTAGCGTAACTTGGGATACATTAATCATTATTTTCCCTTTAAACATTAAGGTGCAATATTATTTTAAATATAGGTATGCTTTTGAAGATAAAAGTTGTGATGAATGTTTGATGGTGAATTATATTTCATTCTAGAGAGGTTTTAAATTCCAAAGTGCAATACGAGTGAGGCAAGTTTTTTTATTGGCGAATTGTTAATTTTGTAAATATTGATTGTTAAAATTACAATGTTGATTATCAAGATTGTAATTTGTATTATTGAAACGGTAATTTATAGCTATGAACGTCAATAAATTTGACACGTGTCTATTTTATCTCACTTAAAATATATAATTAAGAGAGCATGATCCATAAAATTCTAAGACACTATATAAATTTTTAGAGCCTAAATTTCACCCTTTAACTAATATTTCATATTTTTTTTTTTAATAATTTTTCATTTTTTATAAAAGTGATTTTCCAAATTATATAGTATATAATCATTTTACTTTAAAACTCACCAATTGTTTTGTACAAAATATATAAATCCTTCTAAATTTGAATATTTTTGTAGAAATATTGCCAAAAATTTTGTAGTTGAAATTTTAAGAATTAGTCTGATTTGCCAAGGTTTTTACAAGTTAACATAACTGTAACATACCTAACCTACATCACTTGGTAAGGAAGGGCATAGGTGCTCTCTCCTAAGATAAAAAGGGTTGAGATCAGGTTTAACACAATAGATATGTTTACACGTTTAGGTATACTCTAGGTAATTGATTTTAAAAAAAAAACTTTCTCCTCTAACTAGTTAGGCAATGTAACTAGCAATTAAATAGTTAGTTGCATAACTAGTACTACATAAATCTATCATAAGCAAATCAAAATGATCAATCAGATATGGAACAATCATAATATTATAAGTATTTCCAAATATCATTCCTAATTACTTCAATTCCATGAACATTGATCTCCTAGCACTATCCATTTCAGTATTAAAAAGCAAACTCTACTAGCATAGGAAATTGTACATAGTTTACTATCATGAATTAAATGTTAAGTATCCTCTTTAAAATCCATATATGACCTGATCCCTACTAGGGCATCTAAAAACAAGAAAAATTGATCTCCAGGGTCAATAGATTGGACTACTGCAAAAATTGTGCAAGTATCGTGGACAAATCTCTATGGAATTTGCTATTCCACTAGATCCCTTCTCTACTAATATCCCAAACCAACATAAACATGAATGAATGACTTCCTATAGAAAATTGAATCCTTTTTCCTAACTTGAATTGCCTCCAAGAGTCTGACTCTAGACCACTAAGGAAGGACTCCCAATCCATTAGGGCTTCCTAATAAATACTCACTGACTCATTCAAGTGTTCTCTAAGCCACTTGAATTCATCAATACTAACTCAAAGACACTGAAAGAGACACTTCCCATGCATGGATAATTTGAATTCATCATTTTAGCTCCAAAAACCCCCTTATTTGACTCTTAATCACCCATAAATTACTCCCATGCATTGGAGACAAATCAAATTCATAAGGGTTGACTCAAATTATCCCAAGACTACTCTCATCCACTAAAGACAACTTGAATTCATCTTATTAACTGAATATTATTGACTTTAACCTAGAAAAATACATTAATTATCAAAATCCAACTATCCCACTGACTCTCACTTACTCTTAGTTAAACTAGTGTAACTTGAGACTGACTCAATTTAACTAACTGTAACTCAGTAAAACTCAAACTAACTTAGATTAACTAGTTGTAACTCATTTAAACTTATATAAACTAAAATTAACAAACGGTAACTCAATTTAACTCAATTTAACTGAAATTAACTGACATTAATTCAATATTAGCTGAAATTCATTGATAGTAACTCAAAATTAGGTGCATGCCTTGACCATAATTAGTCAATTAGGTGCATATCTCATGTGTGAAGTGTAAATGGGCCCCAATAACATCTAGATGAGGAATATTCTCACCTAGGGGTGCAGATACTACGTATATGCATGCAAGACCTTAATTATAGGTTTTAGGATCCCATAGTCCAAAATTAATAAAATCAAGTGGGCAAGAGTATTATTAAGGGGAGTTGCAACACATAACCCCAACCCCTTGTCACGTGACAATCCAAAACCTCCCAACAATGTTATTGTCATGTTGTTCCATTAATAATAAGAAGAAGAATTATTGCAATTAAATAAAATCCATATCATCAGGTGTCCATGGTCCTAGAACCCAATTCCAACTCAACAAAGAAACATAAGAAAAAACATAGGTTCTTGGGACTTACCTTCAGTATATTACATCCCATCCTCCTTAAAATAATGCATCGCCCTTGATGCATAGTTACTCTTTACATGTCATCTTGCATGCCTTTATTCATTGCCACTCTTGGAACTCTTTTTCTAAGATACGACAATACTTCCCACTACCACCTACTTTTATGTCTGTCTCCATAGCCTATGGAATGTGACTTCCTTCACCCTGTCGGTCCCTTGGAATATCACCATCCCACTCCTAGGCTTCTCATGAGAGAACTTGGACTAGAAGAGTGGTTTCCCATGTAGAATCAAGTTTCAATGTTCAATCCCTATCACAGGTTCTGCAATCCTCATTGCAAGGCCTTCAATCTTTCATCAAAATATATTCACATGAATCATAGTTCAATAAATAAACCATGTAGTTAGATATGAGGTATAAAGATACAGGATACATAAAATGCATCTTCATGATACATGAAATAAATTCCAATTACTTACACAAATTTCATCAGTATATACAAAGTTACATAATATATATATATATCGATACTTTTTCATCAAGCTATTCATATGACAAATATACTTTCCCAACAAGGATCATAAATATACTTTTCTTAAAAAGGATTACAACAATAGAACAAATGCTAATGTATGCAACATTGACCATTGTACAACCACATACTATATCAGCAAGGAAAACAACTTACATCTTAGTAGGAAGTGCACATTAACAATATCCTTGCCACATTTCAAGAATATACATAAGAGTACTTGACTTAGTCACATAGAATCATAATATCATACCAATGATCCTATTTATCCCTACTTATCATCAAATATTCTATCATGCAATATAATCAAGCTATTATTACCTAGAGCATTCCCAAAGGAACAACTGGTCTATTCAACACATATCAACAACATTAAGACACATCTATCTATTTCAAATATCATTCAATTTCTATTGTCATTGCTATAGAAAGATAACCTATAGGAATTTTTTCATATTATCAGACAATATTTGTCACCATATGACATTCATACAAACACAACTCAATATTCATGAATCCTTCTAAAAACGTAATGTGAAACTCTTCAAAATCTTCATGGAGCCAAAACAAATACCAACTTTTAAGATTTTATAAACAAAATAAAAAATATTACTTCACCAATTGAATCACCTAAATAGAAGATTACTTGAGATTAAGGTTGAGTTGTGCTTCCCACACATTATTTTTCTTAATTGTTAAGAATTCATTATGGTTGCTAGAGCTATTATCTATGAATTAGTCTAAGACAAGTAAAGCACATTAAAAATATACTTATTTTACGTATGGAAATCCCATGAATGCATTCCTTCTTTATTCCATAGGTTAAGTCGTTGATCTTATAACTATATTTATTTCTTAAACAAACTAGAAATACCATAATAATATTCTTATGCACATGTATATCACAGTTAATGGAGTTAGGTAATATCCTTATTGTTTCTATGGTAGAGTAACACTTTATACATCAATCCTTATTAGGTTCGAATCACTCTCCATAAATATTGTTGGTGTGCTTTCAGTCGACCCAAGTTCAGATCCCTTGTTCATCAACAAAGCCCAAGATATCTGCTTGACAGAGCAATACCCCATCGGGAACACCTGTGACGTAGATACAGTCTCACCCAGGGTATCTTATGGGAACTTCTCGAACCAGGTTTCTGCAGTTATTTGGGGACTTATATACTTATAGTACTTTATCAAATCACTCAACCAAAGCTGAGAATTATACTTCTTGTTCTTTATTTATTCATTCAAGATAGCATTCTACTCATCCGTCGACACAGATCACATCATTTAACATAAAATCCTTATCATTGATTCAATCTATTAGCAGTGTCACACACACACACACATGGTTTTATTCATAAATAGACATTGTGAAACATATTCATATCTACTAATTTGCACCATACATGCATTCAACATAAACATAATTATCAAAGACACACAGAGACAACATTTAACCTGGAAACCCATCCGAGAAAAAACACAAGGTGCTCTTCATCTGGCAGGAGAAATTTTCGTCTACGCATTCAACTTGCAGACTATTCTTTAGATGTTCTTTACCATTCATATAGACTTCTCTCCTCTCATGCTCTCTATTTTTGGGTCTATATATTTCTTCTCTCCTTCTCTCAATTGTCAATCCGCACACAACCTAGATTGATTCTCTAGCTAAGAAACTCTCTTCTGTCTTCAACCTATACCCTCAATCACTAACTAATAATGAGCCACGAGAAATGAGCCTCTAACAATGAGCCACAAGCAATGATACACCCACACACAGCTTGGGTTCTCCCTTTTATAAGATTGTATGAGTCTTAATCAACCGAATCTTTTCTGTTAGCCGAAAGGCTATCATTTCTATTTTCTTACAACTGAAAATATGCACTAACAACCCAAAATAGAATTATTATTTATTACCAAAAGTGTGCTTTATTATAACTAATTCTTTACCCATGATTAGTCTAACTTTCCTTTTCGACTGTGTTATTCTTCTTCTGTCACGGTTCCTTCCATCGTAGCTCTTCTTCCACCATAGCTCTTCTTTTGTCACAACTCTTCTTCCATCGCTTCTCTTATTCTATTGCATCTCTTATTCCTTCACAAATCTTCTTCTTTTGCAGCTCTTCTTCTGTCGCAACTTCCTTTTTGTCTTGTGACCGAAATATTTATCTTTCTGAGCATAATTCTGGTTGAATTATGCTTAACATTTCCTAGGGACAATATGCCCGCAACACTCACCTGTGGCTCTTCCCAAGCCACTTTAGTCCAAAACCTTTGTTATTACGACCTTGCTTTGAAAATCCTGAAATTTTTTCACTACCTGTTTAATCTCATGTCGCACTTTTGCTTCTGTCTTCTTCAAAATTTCCACAAGTTCGGAATTGATGTGTTTTGAAGTTGTAAGTCCCGCCAACCCCAAAATTTGTCGCACCTTTTCATGTATAGGTTGAATGATGGTTATAAATTTCTCTACCTTTGCTTGTAACCTTGGGACCATGCCAGTTCTCTTTTGTTGTTTTGTTCACAGTTTTGCGACTTACTATTATATTTTCTTCATATCGGCATCCTTCGCGATTTTCTCTACTATTAGCAGCTTCTTTTCCTCATTCTTCAGTTGGTTAATTTTTTCTTCTATAGTGCGCAATTGTTCTGTTAATTTTTCTAATTCTTCATTGTTGATTAAAGCTTCCCACGACTGAGAAAGTTGCTCGACCTCCTTGGAACATAGTGCGTCCACCTCTTTTATCCTTGTCGCAACCTTAGTTGCTTCTTTTCTTCTTTCTTCCAGTACCTCTGGAGGTGTATTGGGTTTCAAACTTGTAATTCCAACTCCTCGACCCTCTTGCGAAGTTTTTCTGCAATTTCTCCAAGTCGAAAGACTTTAGCTTCGACAAACATCTCATGTGTGATGCCTTCATAAGTAAAATTGTTGCAAGCGAGTGTAATAGGAATGTCGATTCGATGCCTTCCCTCCTCCCAGGTCTTGTTTTTTTTGCTCTGTCCTTCATCTTATTGACATATTTATGTGAATATTTTACCTGATTCACCAACACATGCTCTCAATTCTACATTTATGTGATTGTAGCATTCTGAATGGCATGCACTTCATAAATTGGTAGTGTAAAGAAATCTATGGTAACATGGCCCAAATATTTGACCATGGTATTCAACTTGTTTTTCCCCAAGTTGATCACTTAACCCAACAATTGAGTCTTTATTGGTCGAGTTTGTGTCGACGTATCGCTAGGTTGCTCTTCAGATGATCTAGCTATGTCCTGCGACTTAGGAAATTGTGGCATGTAGTCAACCGCCACTCGAACTTCTTTAAATTATTCACAAAGTGTCTGTAGGAAATATACAATGATACTTGTTAATTGTGTCTTACATTGATCTATTTCCTTAAGGATTTCATTGGAGACCTCTTCCATTGCGTTTGTCAAAAGTGTATAACCATCATATGTAAGGCGAACAACTCAATATGATTTTTTGGCCTTCCTCTTCTTGTGACCATGTGCAGAATTCTCTGACTGCTTCCTCTTATCCACCACTACTGGGTTTGTTGGGTTCATATTTGATCATTCTGAGTATTACTGGGGGATTTCTGTGGAGTGTCTTTTGGTGGTGGATCTTCTCCCTGTCCTCCATTTTTATTTTTCGATGGATCACCTTATAATGACTCTTCTTTAGTAGAGAGCTAATCATTTGCAACAAGAACTCTCCATTAAGTTGTCCAGTCTTGAACGATAGCATCAGCTTCAACAACAGATAGATGAAATTGTGTTTCCAAACAATTCTTTTGCGGATGCAGCCCAGGCTCCAAGAAAATATTATGGGCCTCGGTTGAAAATTTGATAAGGTTCTGAAACCTCTTAACGGTCATCATGGTGAGCCTGGCCTGCTTCTTAATAAAATGTAGAAGGGCCTCACCCTGTAAAAATAATTCTACATTATTGTCTTTATGTTCATTAGGTTTCTCCTTCTCCAACCATATATTCTAGTATCGAGCTCCTCGACATAATACTGGAACATCTACCCCTTGGTAGTTTTTTGGTTTTTCCCATATGACAAAAGAAATCAAAATTATTCGCCAAGAATAATGAAATGGGATACCTTTTTCCTGTACTTCTTCTGCATATGCTAACAACTCATGTTGCAGATAGTGCGACCAGCTAATCTGGAATTTTTCTGCAACGATTGTCCCTGCGGTACATTGGTTTGGTTGCTTCTTCCGCAACAACTTACCAGATAAATATTTCATTGCAAACCGACAAGAATAGCATTGATAGAGGAGATTGAAAATCCTTGTGTGTCCCTTATCAGATCATACTTCTCTTTCAAATTATTTGTCAATGATGTGTCCTTGTATTTCCCAAAAAATGGCATTGGGTTGATACCTGCAAGGGTAAGTCTAGTAATTGCTGCTATCAACTCAACATCCATTGAAATTTTACAGTATAGCCATAGAAATAAACTAGAAAATGTTTAACACGAGTAATGAATTCTGTTGTGCAACTAAAATGTGGCATGTGCATCAATGACAGTAATCCATATTTTTCCAATCCTCTTTCTCATTCCATTGGAACCATGTAGATAGGGCCATCCTCTATGTCACAGAAAATTGTCATATATTTTTTCATTTCTAGTTTTGGAAACTGCGCAAGTTGTGGTCAACAAAGCTCATATTCTATAAGTTTGGAATGATGTTCGCCATTGCTCTAAATTATTTTGGTTTGATTAGTGATACCAATTTATACCTTGCATTTTTTACAAGTCTAACCTTAGGCGCATCGACTGATCTAGGTGGGACATAGTCTATCAACATGGATGCAGACCCTACTTCTTCATCTTTTAGTGGCAGAGTTGCTGCCTTCTTACAGGTATCATATCATTTCCTTTTTGGCATTCTGGTGGTTCTGGTTGTAAATGAACTGGTGGAATCACCAGTGACTATGCAACTTCTTCTACAACTATAGACGACGGTGGAACAAATGCAACAATGTCTTCCATAATGGACGTAGATGACTATATATCGATGCCTAATTCTACAATGGTTCTTTGACTGGAGATATAAATGGCCATACTCTACAAGAAATCACCTCATCTCTTATAGTTGTAGACACAATAGCCCAATGTACTTAGTCGAATGCAATAGAAATGAATAAAACTTCGACACGAAGATGATATACATTCACCTGTTCAATCAGTCTTTCCTTCACACGATCATGCAATAAATGGAAAGGTGGCAGCGATTTTTGTCACATGGATCAATATTTTGAATCATTACAATGAAACCACCAATCAAACCATCACTTTTCTTGTCAGTTCAATGGTATTTATTGTGCATTAATGGTGGAAGTGAAAAAAATTATGGCACTGAAATCTCCCATGTCCTCAAATTAACTATATCCAATTGTCTTTTTGCAACCAAATTCATCATGCAACAACAATTTTACTCCTGCAACACGTATACAGCCTTTGACACACTTCTTTCCTTGCGACAGATGAAGATTCTTTGCCACCATTTTTCTTCTGCGAAAGACAGATAGTCTATGAAAAATTTTCTTTTTTCCTCGACAGACATATCATCTGCAACATAACACTCAATACTGAAATAAAACACTCATACGTTTTATAGAAATAACACTCATAAGCCTGCATCTTTTTTTCAGTCAACCAAGTCATGACTATCTTGGTACGTATTTATCTGACTTCCATTCACCAATCCTTTGAAATATATTCCATCTAATTTTTGCAATTGTACTGCGCCTCCTTCAGTGATATGAATGATAACATATGGTCCCAACCAATGTGTTCTCATCTTACCAGGATGCTTTAAAATGTTACTATCATACAGGAGGACAAGTTCTTCAACCTGAAATTGTGTATTCTTGGTGTGTATGTCATGCAATACTTTCTATTGTGCCTTCTCAACATTTTGATGATAACCTATGATGAGATGACCTTTCTCCAACTATGGAAGTTGTGACAATATCTCCTCGACAACACCAACATTAGTCATTTTAGTAATCTCAGCTATTCTTAGACTGGGTACAATGTATTCCATCGACATAATAGCCTCTTATCCATACACTAGTCGAAATGGAGTTTGTCCTGTCAATTTCTTACAGGTCGTGTGATATGCCCATAGTACCGCAGAAATTTTTTGGTCCCAATCATCTCTTTGAATGTTTCAAATATTCATCAATGTGTTCTCTGGGATCTTGTTGAATGCCTCGACAACACCATTCACTTGTGGGTGATATGATGTTGTCTTCTTGTGTTGGATTTGGAATTCTTCAGTTAATTCGTCGATCAACTTATTGACAAAGTGTGTGCCCTGATCGCTTATCAAAATATTTGGGCATCCGAATCTAGTCACAACATTATCGAACAAAATTTTTGCAGCAATCACAGTAGTATAATCCTTTATTGGCGCTACTTCATACCATCTAGTCAAGTAATATGTATTGGTAATAATGTATCGTGCACCTGTTCTTTTTTCAGGTAGGATGATAGGACCCACATAATCAACATCCCATTTTTCAAATTCCTGTAAATTTATCTAAGGTACTAGTGGAATTTCATTTCGTCATGATGACATTCTGATTCTATGGCATATGTCACCGTTGCAACAATATTCTCTAGCATCCACATGCAAAGTAGGCCACCACAATCCTGCTTCTAATATATTTTGCACTGTATCTTTTCAACATAATGGTCCTCTGCGACACCAACATGCGCTTCCTTTAGGTCCTGACACTTCATCTATGAATCTTCTTGAGCCCTGACACTATCCAATACTTCATCTGTAAATAGAGTTGGAAATGGGTTGTGCAAGTCAGCATCGTTCAACTTCCTTAGGTCAATGCAAATACCTACTTCACCAAGAGTTTTCTTCTCCTGCACTATCATCGGTTTGATCCACTCAGATTCTTCAATCAGTTCTATGATACCCGCATCCAACATTCGATCTAGCTCTATATTAACTTTTTCTTTGTACCACGGATTCGGTTGGTATGGTCACTGGTTCACAGGATTTGCGTCGGGCTTTAATGGTATCTGTTGATGTATTTGTAACTTCGGAATGTATTCATCTATGTATCTTATGTATTGTAGCCCGATGTTTATTCCGGGATGTATCTATAATGTAATTGAGTCATGTTGCCATGCCCTGATGTTCTGATCGGGAGGATCAATAATGTAAACAAGTCATGTCAAGTCATTATGGGTAACCCTCCGATTGTCTAAGGGTTAAAATCCCTACAGTTCTGGGGCACTAGGGTTATTAGACTCTCCTAGTAGAGGTTGGATCTGGTAGGGTTTTAGTCATGTCGGGATTAGTATAAATAGAGAACTGGAGTCTCTATTTATCACACAACTCATACACACTCAAGTATAGCGCATAGTTGAGGAAGGAGAAGATACTGGGGCTAGACAAGAATAAGATTACTGCTGTCGGGAGGTCACTTACTGTTTTGGGATTTTACTGTCTTGGTGCTGATTCTATCTCTGAGGAAGTTGTGGGGTTTTCTCCATTTATGGTTTCCCTGAGGAAAAACACTGTGTTCATTGTATCTTGTGTTTGATTGCTGTACTTGTTATTCTCTCAGTTAAAGATCCTAATAATGCTAGCTTAATGTTGAAAAACTAACATGGTATCAGAGCTAACCTGAGAAGAAGACACTGTGCAGCTGCGGGAAATAGGGATTCCTAGTTTGTGGATCATCCTCCATAGATTTTCATCAAAAGTAAGGTTGAATAACTCTCCTCCTTAGGGCGCATCTTTTTGTCGAAGCATAATCCAATTCTGAGGTTTTTCAGTTTTGGACCCGACAGTGCTACCGGAAATTAGGGCTTTTCATAGAAGAGGAATTTTTCAGTGAGGCCAGGCCTGGATTGATCTCCTCCCCAAAATCGAAGTTAGGGACAAATTTCAAGGCATTTGGGTGGATAGATCTTTGGAAAAGCAAAACCCTAATTTGCTCCTGGTCCAGTACTGCAGGATTTCAGCTCCAAATCCAAATCTGACATATTAACCTAGTAAAATCTAAATCTTTTGTATTTCCATTTGAGGTTCTCAGTTTAAGATGTCTCGTCATACCAAGCTTGATGAAAATCTTGAGGGAGCTGATAAATTTCGAGCCTGGAAGTATAGGATCTCCCTGGTCTTGGAAGAGAATGAATTAGACTCCTACATCCATGAGGAGGTTCCAGTTCCAGAGGGAGATGAAGCAAAAGCCTTACATAAGAAGAAGATGGTTATGGAAAAGAGGATCATTGCTAATTCTATCAAGGATCACCTTATACCTCAGGTGTCCTCTCTCAAGACACCTAAAGCTATGTTTGATGCCCTAACCAAATTATTTGAAGGAAAGAACATAAACTGGAAGATGACTCCGAGGAATCAACTAAAGAATGTGAAGATTCAGAATGCAGAGACCATCCAGTCTTACTTCACAAGGGTTTCTTAGATCAAGGAACAATTAGAAGCTGTAGATGAAGAAGTGGAGAATACAGAGATTGTGATGACAACTCTGAATGGCCTTCCTAGGTCATGGGATTCTTTCATCCAAGGAATCTGTGCCAGAAAAAAATTAGTCAAATTCAGCAGACTATTGGAAGAATGTTCTCAAGAAGAAGCATGGATAGAAGCTCGAGAAGAGAAGATGGGAAGTGAAGACCAAGCTCTCACAGTTCACTCCAAGAAAGGCAAAAGAAGTACTCATCACTCCAAAGGTGAGAATCCTCATCATAGAGATAACAATAGAAAGAACCTATATAGATTAAGATGTTATACATGTGATGAGATAGGACACTTTGCAAAAGACTATCCTAAGAACAAGGTCCACTCTCATAAGAATAAGGGGAACAAAAGAAGAAATCATGCTCATGTTGTAGAGGATGATGAACCATCCAAGAAAAGAACTAGATATGAAAGTGAAGATTCTTCAAGTGAGGATGAATATGTTTTGATTTCCACTCTCACAGGTAACATTACTCATGGAAGTGATGATTGGCTTATAGACAGTGGAGCTTCCAAACATATGACTGGATTCAAGGAATCCTTTGTGAGATTGTCAGAACATGAATCACCACACAAGGTGAAACTAGGAGATGACTACCAATATCCAATAAAAGGTAGTGGGGAATCTTCCTATAAGCTAGAATCTGGAAAGTCTCTAACAATGAAGGAAGTATTGTTTGTGCCAGGACACAAGAAGAACCTTCTCTCCATATCAGCATTGGATGCAAAAGGAATGAGGGTTGCATTCATAGATGGTCAAGTCATCATGTGGCCAAGAGGAAAGACTATCGATGATGCAGTGGTAATTGGAGAACAAGAAGGAGGTTTGTACAAATTGAAGGGCCATCCAAAACAAGCCTTGGTCCATAACATAGTAGAGCCAAGTGAACTTTGGCATAGAAGGCTTGCACATGTGCATTAAAGAGCACTACCTATTGCAAGCAAAGCTGTTGAAGGTCTTCCAGAATTCCAAGCAAAACATGATGGGGTCTACAAAGGATGTGCGAAAGGAAAGAATACAAAGAAGAAATTTCCAAGTAGCGAAAGCAAAGTAAAATGAATCTTGGAAATCATCCACTCCTATGTATGCGGTCCTATGCCATCAAACTCACTAAGCGGGTATGCATATTATGTTTCTTTTATTGATGACTTTTCTAGGAAGACATGGGTTTACTTCATGAAGAACAAAGATGAAGTATTCAACAAGTTCAAGGAATTCAAATCCTTGATTGAAAACCACACTGAAAAGAAGATCAAGACTTTTCAATTAGATAATGGCAGAGAATTCACTTCAAATGAATTCAAAGAGCTATGCAAAGAATCAGGGATTAAGAGGGAGTTTTCCACTCCTTATAATCCACAACAGAATGGGATTGCGGAACAGAAGAACATAACTATCATGGAAGCTACAAGAGCCATGCTTCATGATCAACATCTTCCTATGCATCTTTGGGCTGAAGCTGCCAGAACACTGGTGTATGTACAGAACCGTACTCCACACAGAGTACTCGAGAACAAGACTCCTGAAGAAGTCTTCTTCAGCAAGAAACCAGAAGTCGGCCATCTTAGAATATTTGATACACATTCCGAAAGAGAAGAAAACAAAATTAGATCCTTCAGGAAAGAAGGGTGTATTTGTGGGATATTCTGAAAGCTTGAAGGCTTACAGAATATATTTCCCAGGATACAAGGATATTGACATCAGCAGGGATGTGACATTTGATGAAGACATAGCTTACAACAAATCCAGAAAAAGACCTGTTGAAGAGCTTGAAGAAGCAAAAGCACCCAGAATTCATGATACAACCATGAATGAAGAAACTCAAGAAGAAGATTGAGATTTCGAAGAACCACAAAGACCTGTAGATCCACCTCTGGAGAAGAATCCTCATAAGAGGAAACATGCTTGGGTACAAGAACTTATCCAAGGTGGAGAGAGATATGGGGCTCCAAAAGAGAATCACAGCGAAAGAAATAGGACCAGATCCTGCTCTGGGTATGTAACTTTACTATGTGATTTCATTGATAAAGAACCTTCCAGTTACGAAGAAGCGGCATAACAGAAAGAAGGAAGGATGCTATGATCGAAGAATACCAATCGGTCATGAAGAATGATGTTTGGGATGTTGTCCCAAGACCAGAAGGGAAGTCAGTTGTAACTTCCAAATGGATCTACAAGATCAAGCATGCTCTAGACGGTAGCATTGAAAAATATAAGGCAAGATTTGTGGCTCGGGGTTTCTCTCAGAAAGAAGGAATAGATTATGAAGAAAACTTCACACCTATAACCAGATACACTTCCATCAGATCGGTACTTGCTCTGGCTACAGTGATGAAATGGAAGATACACCAGATGGATGTCAAGACTGCCTTCTTGAATGGTGTAGTGGAAGAGGAAGTGTATGTAGAGCAGCCACTCAGTTTTGAGACACATGATAGAGAGTCTCATGTATACAGATTGAAGAAAGCCCTCTACAGCTTGAAACAGGCACCCATGACCTAGTATGGTAGAATTGACAGATTTCTATCCAGTTTGGGCTTTACCAAGAGTAAAGCATATTCCAACCTTTACTACAAGGTTGAAGATGGCAGCCCAGTGATGCTTCTACTATATGTAGATGATCTATTTGAGACAGGTACGGATGGGTTGATTGCTGATATGAAGAGAAAGCTTGCTGCTGAGTTTGAAATGAAGGACTTGGGGATGATGCATTACTTTCTAGGTATGGAGGTGTGGCCGAGTGCAAATGGAATCTTCCTTGGATAAGGGAAGTATGCAGTAGAGATCCTAAAGAGGTTTGGGATGATGGACTGCAAGGCTATGGCCATACCTATGGAATCGAACCCGAAGCTATTGAATGATGCTTCATCAGAGTCGGTTGATGCTACGATGTATCGTCAGATGATTAGGTCATTGATGTACTTGACGAACATGAGACCAGACATTTTCTTTGCTGTGAACACCTTGAGCCAGTTCCTGACAGATCTGAGATATGTTCACTTGATTGCTGCAAAGCATATTCTGAGGTACCTGAAGGGTACAGTTGATTATGGGCTCAAGTACAATGTGAATCAAAAGATTAACCTAGAGGGTTATGTTGATTCAGATTGGGCAGGCAGTGCCATCAATAGGAAGATCACTTCAGGGTGTTGCTTCAGTATGGGATCAAGTGTGATCTATTTGTTTAGCAGGAAGCAATCCTGTGTGGCACTGAGTACAGCTAAAGCAGAGTATGTCGCAGCTTGTTCAGCTAGTTGTGAGGTAGTATGGCTGCAAAAGCTATTGTTTGATTTATTTGATCTCTAGTTGGATGCTACTTGTATACATTGTGACAACCAGAGTTGTGTAAAGTTGTCAGAGAATCCAGTGTTCCATGACAAGTAGAAGCATATCAAGATCAAGTACCACTATATCAAGGATATGGTGCAGAGGGGAGTAGTGAATCTCCAGTATGTTGCAACGGAGGAACAGATATTTGATGTATTGACAAAGCCATTGGCTAGGGTGAAGTTTGAGTACTTCAAGGAGAAGCTTGGTGTTCTCCAGATAGAGGTTTCCTCCAAGGAAAAGTGATGAGTCCCATAGCCATTCTGACATGGTGAGAGGATTGGTTCCTTCCATGGTCAGATGTAAGGGCTGAGCCATTATTTCATGGTGAGAGGATTGCTTCCTTCCATGTCATATATGAGTGTTGGCCATTCTGTCAAGTAGGACAGATGTAAAGGAAATTGCCATTCTTTGAATGGAGCTTCCTGGTGAGGTACCAGGAGAACTCAGTCTAGGACTGAGTAGCCATTCTGATGTGATAGAGGGATGTGTTCCCACTTGATGAGATGTAAGGGCTAAACCATTCTGTCATGGCTAAAGGATTAAGTTCCTTCCATGTCAGATGTGAGTGTTGGCCATTCCAATGAGTAGGTCGGATATAAAGGCAAATGGTATTCTCTAGGATAATGGAGGCACCTGGTCAGTTACCAGGTAGCTCAGTCGAGGAGGAATGGGTGCCATTCTTATGTGACTGTAGGATTGGTTCCTACAAGATCAGATATGAGTGCAGAGCCCTTCCATCATTATGAGCAGGATGTGTTCCCACCTGGATGGATGTAAGTGTAGAGCCTTTTTCATCATTGTGAGCAGGATGTGTTCCCACTTGGATGAATGTAAGTGCATAAATCTTTCATCATTTTGAGCAGGATGTGTTCCATATTGGATGAGAGTCTTTCATCATTGTGGTAGGATGTGGTTCCGGCCTGGATGGAAGAACATAGATCTTCCATCATTGTGGTAGGATGTGGTTCTGGCCTGGATGAAAATACAAAAATCTTCCATCATTGTGGTAGGATGTGGTTCCAACCTAGATGGAAGTACAAAACTCTTCCATCATTGTGGTAGGATGTGGTTTCGACCTGGATGGAAGAACATAGATCTTCCATCATTGTGGTAGGATGTGGTTCCAGCTTGGATGGATGTGAGTACTGTGCCTTTCTAATGAGTAGGTCAAATATAAGTGCTGAAGAAGACCTACATGGAGGCTAGGCCTATAACCAACATGAAAAATGGCTGGCTCTATAGAGCTTCCTGTGACGAGAAGAATCATGAGATAGCACCAGTGATGATCCAGATCGAGTGATGATCTAGATCCAGTGATGATGGCTAGTGATGATCCAGATTGAGTGATGATCCAGATCCAATGATGATGCCCAGTGATGATCCTGATCGAGTGATGATTTCCTGTGATGATCTAGATCGAGAGATGATCCATATTCAAAGATGAAGAGGACTTGAAGACGAAGATGACTTGAAGACTCAGAAGAATTGAGATGCAGAAGATGAGATGATCCAGCTGATATAGAGAAGAAGACAAGTACTTACAATTGTGTCGAAAGAGTACCTTCCTAGTTAAGAGGGAGTGTTGATGTATTTGTAACTTCGGAATGTATTCATCTATGTATCTTATGTATTGTAGCTCGATGTTTATTCCGAGATGTATCTATAATGTAATTGAGTCATGTTGTCATGCCCCGATGTTTCGATCGGGAGGATCAATAATGTAAACAAGTCATGTCAAGTCATTATGGGTAACCCTCCGATTGTCTAAGGGTTAAAGTCCCCGCAGTTTCGGGGCACTAGCATTATTAGACTCTCCTAGTAGAGGTCGGCCCTGATAGGGTTTTAGTCATGTCGGGATTAGTATAAATAGAGAACTGGAGTCTCTATTCATCACACAACTCATACACACTCAAGTATAGCGCATAGTTGAGGAAGGAGAAGATACTGGGGCTAGACAAGAAGAAGATTACTGCTGTCGGGAGGTCACTTATTGGTTTGGGATTTTACTATTTTGGTGCTGATTCTATCTCTGAGGAAATTGTGGGGTTTTCTCCATTTATGGTTTCCCCGAGGAAAAACACTGTGTTCATTGTCTCTTGTGTTTCATTGCTGTACTTGTTATTCTCTCAATTAAAGATTTGAATAATGCTAGCTTAATGTTGAAAAACTAACAGTATCTTCATCTCTCTAAGGTCCCTGACAATCCCCTTCATCTCTAAATTTTTTTTTATGAATAGATATTGAAATTCATGTAGTAGGTCTGTGATCTTCCCGATAGTTTCATTGTCCTAATAATCTCTAATATTGGTGAACTTTGGATTCTCTAGAGACCCAATATTTACTTTATTGACTTTCAACGGATTTAGAAACCGGTTACTTGAAATACCAAATCCTTGCACCGTGTGCGTACCTTCAGACTCTGGGATGTTTATGTCTAACAGGTCATCATCATATGGCTCACCACTCACATTATATCACTCCATCCAGTGCCAGATTGTCACTAGGGATAATTTTAGGGGCGAAATTTAGCCCATGGGCTACTTTTAGGGGGTTTTCTCCAAAAAAATATTCGCCATTTTGCATTTTTTGAAGCCTTGTTTCACCCAATTTTGATGCAGTAAACGTTTTTCACCCTAAAAATCGCCAAATTATTATATAAACGATATAAAATACTTGGAAATTAAAATATTTTTTGAAAAATATGGCCAAACATTTTATAGCTGGCCTTTTAAGAATTGGTAAGATTCGCCAACATTTATACACTTTTAAATAAGTATGGTTCCTTAAAATCATCCCTGATTGTCATGCTGCTTTGATTAAAAAATTTCGTTGACATCAAGATGTATTCAAATATCCTCGTCTTGATTACTTGTAACACAACATCAATAGAGGGATGGTCATAAAAAAACTCAATTGTCTGTGTAAATATAGAAGTTAGTTCTCCCCATTCAATTGTCCCTCGTAGTAGCTCTACCGACATGTACCAGTTCCTTGGCATCATGTCTAGTGTATATATAAACTAATGGACCCATTCCTGTCATGGACATGATTCCCATGTCACATGACAATATTCAATGTGCTCGATAATATTAGTCAATCCTATTTACTTTCGACCAGTATAACTGATCTTATGTCCAAATCGGATCTCCATCAATCTATGTCATTAAGGCCATTCTAAGACAGGTATTTTATGTGTGAACCACCATCTGGAAGGTGTATCTTTCAATGCAAAGTCCAGGGTGGATAAGCGCTGATGTTCTATAAATTTTTCTTCAATTTTTGTAATAAAATATGTCAGGTTAGGTAAACCTTCATATATGGGTATATCACTTACCTCGATACCTACCCATTGCACATATTGTGTAATTATTGTGCATCTTCTCATCGACACTTCATGCAATCAATTTTGCAAGTTTTCCAAAGCTTCTCCAGGATCTGATGTGCATGAGCTAATGCTGCCACCAACTGAGCTTTATGGTGGTCATTGGATTAACATAATCATCCATTGTAGAAGTAATGTTATATATATATATATATATATATATATATATATATTGTCGAGATATCCACCTTGCCCTTCACTGTTCACTTGCTCGATGTATCTCTAAGATTCTAGGAGATCAATTGGTGTGACCACCCTTAACTCTGAGTCTTCAAACGTTAAGATTATTTTCTTAAATTTGATAATGGTAGGATTATCAATTACCTAGTCAATCCCAAGAATTTAAGGATACATATTTGTATCATCGACAATGTCAATCACTTCAAAGTTGACATAAGTATTGAGTCCTTCTATCTTGACAGGCACCTGAGTCAGTCGATCGATATGTAGGAATGTAAACTGATTTGCTAATCTGAGATGGACAGGAGACCATATGAGTCTCGGCATCCCCATATTCTCCCAATTATATCTAGTCATATTTTTCACATTGGAGCCCAAGTCTAGAATAATATATTCCACGATGTAATCTCATATTTGGGTAGTCATTCTTAGTTCTTGACCAGTGTTCAATCTTTTACTAATATGATTAACCCCTTTTTTGTTGCACCTCTTCTTGAGGTTATTCTATCAAAGCTGTCAATTAGAACAAAAAAATATTGATCTTGTATTAGTGCTAAGCAAGTTTTAGAGAATTCTTTTAGTTTACTAATCTTTTCCATCGGTTTCTTTTGAAATAGCTGGTCAAATCTCTCAAGCATTCCCAATATTGGTCCTTCAGGTGGTATAACAGTAGAATTTGACGCTTGGTTCTTCTCAAGGAATTCTTGTCATGCATCTAAGAATACTTCCTTTTCTTTTTGGACGTTGAATGGTGCTTTATTTTGTGCTACTAGTTGCACCTACGATTATATGTATGACATTTCTTGATCTGCCCTAGTTGCAACACTTCCTCTTGTCACAATAGTAATATGTGGTTCCCTTGGTTCAATAGAGATATTCTAGATATTCTATTTGAGGTTAATATTGGTATTCTGCAGTGGATTCTGGTTTCCTACACTCTTGGCCTTCCATCTCGCAATCAACTGAGGACATTCCTCGACAGTATGGTCAAAATATTTGCAGTGCGGACATGTCGTAGTAGGACATGTGCAGTTCCTGGAAAAATGTCTAGGCTTACTACAGTTATAACATATAAATTGGCCTCTTCTACGACTAGATCCTCCTCCTTTTCCTTGGCCTCTAAAAATTCCACCCCCCTGGGTTGAGGGTATTATTGTTGCAGGTACTAGTTTTGTGGATATTGGGCCTAAGGATACTAATGCTGCGTATATTGAGCCTGATCTCGCTAATCCTATATCTGTTCGTCGTTCTTCATTAAATAGGTGTCAATTGTTTTCTCCTACAACAACTGATATGTTATGCATTCTTTCTCATCATGGCCTGCCGATGTACATAATTTACAATATAAACTAGTTGAGATAGTTACAATCTTCTGTAAGTATAAGCATTCTTCTCACCAATGCCCTCTAGCTTGATAGATTCTACACCAAGGCATTCCTTGTGTATTTATCAGGTTTGGTGCTCCCGATGCGACATAATTCATAAATTCTAGGTAGTTGTCTTTGTGGTGCCCTTCGGTTTTGTATCCAGTACATCGAAGTTATTCTTATACCTCCTTTCCCTTCTTGATATATTGAATTTGTAGTGCATGTTTGGCTAGTTGCAACTGTATTTGCATCATTCATGCATCGGTCTCTCCAATTAGTGAGGATTCCAACTTCATAGACAATTCCAGAGCCTCGGTCTGAGATACAATCTTTTGTTGCATCAAAGGAATATGGATGTGCAGTAACAATGTTGCAATGAACCATTCTTTGTGTTGAACGTCTGACATTTGAAATATTACTTTGGCCATCAGTGTCTTGAATCTTTGGTCGAAGTCCCAAACAAACTACGTAGGCAATTGCTTAGTTTCTTTTATCTTCGTAATAGACTGCAACTCAGATTTTTTTCTAAACTCATATATTAATCCTACCCGAATTTGATCTAACGTTTTCTATGGGACTCTTTTTGGAATCATAGAGAATTTCATGTACCAATCCAACACACGACCTCTAAGGGTTGTGATCATTTGGGCTTTCTTAATGGCTTCGTATTAGACCTATCACATGGTCCAGATGGCTTCGCATAGAAACCAATGTTGTTCAAGGTCTTCTAACTCATTTCCATTAAATATTGGCAACTTTATATCATTCCCGACCATTATATTTGTTCTTGGTACTACTGGATTAAAGGTTTCGCTAGTGGGAGTCCCTTGTATGTTATTCCCACTATTATTGTTACTTTGATTCACAAAACCATTGGGTGATGAGTTTCTATTTCTTACCTTCGGGGATCTACATGGGGTTGTGGGTATGTCATACTCGTACTATGGATCTAGGGCTTCTTCTTTGCCTTCCTTTTTAGATATAGGTTGGTATTCCTCTTCCTGAAGTGCGAGACCAATTCATAGTCCTCTCCTTCGGTCGTACTGCAACTTCCTCTTCTAGCTGTAGTCCTTCTTCTCTTTCCCAACTGAAATCTTTTCCCACTTCTTAGACGCCCACCTTGTATTTTTGTCTTGCTATCACCAGGAAACATCTCAGCATACTTTGCCCCATTTTTCTCAAACTTCTCTTGTGACATATCCCTGTCTTCATGCACAAATCTTTATTTGTCAGACTCCATTCTCAAGATCCCTTTCTCACATATGAGCATCTTGATCTAAGTCTTTAAATATGTTAGGTATCATCCTCCAGGTCCTTGGAAAAAATATTTTTCAGTTTCACTATATGACCTTATAGTGTCGACAACAACTTTAGTGGTGTATCCTTCTAAAATACTATCAACCCAGAAATCAACATCCCTAGATATAGGGTTTCTAATAGCTTTCAGCCACTGAATCAACTGAGTGGTCCACTCTATCGGTTCTCCTCCTTAAAAAAAATTCTTTCGTGTTGCAAAATTTAACAAAAATTTGTACAACACAATGGGAAATTCTCTAAATAAAATCTCATGAATATCGACATAAAGGTATCGCTCCAACCACTCTATTGGGTTCAGTCGAGATCCTTTGCTTTCTTCTCACGCAAACTCTAGTACCTTATAATCTGCCCAATCTTGATTTTTTGGCTTCGTGCCACAACATGTCCCCACCAGAATGATTCAAGGTCTTGGCAATCGAACCATTTGTTGGAATGATTCAGGTCGACCTAGGTTCATATCCCTTGTTTGTCAACAAATCCCGAGATATCATCCTAATAGAGAAGGACCCCATTAGCAACACCTATGACACAGATGCAGTCTCACCGGGAAACATCTTATGGGAAATGCCAGAACCAAGTTTCTACAGTTGTGTGGGGAATTATATACTTACATTACTTTATCAAATCACTCGACCGAAGCCGAGAATTATACTTCTTGTTATTTGTTTATTCATTCAAGACAATAGTCTACTCATTTGTTGACACAAATCACAACATTTAACATAAAATCCTTATCATTGATTCAATCTATTAGCGGCGTAAGACACACACATACACACACACACACACACACACACACACACACACATATATATATGGGTTTATTCCAAAACATATGTTGTGCAACATATTCAGGTCTACTAATTCACAACATACATGTTATTGGTGAAATTATATGTTAATTAATATGCAACATTAAATTATCAACTAGGGATCGTACGCTTAGAGGTGCTAGCACACTATGTGTGGGGTCAAAGCCTAGTCTAACCTAATCTATCATATCCTAAGGCCAATAACATAGTTAAAGAAAAATCAATCTAAGCTATAGATCACAAATTAAACCAAGTTGTAAATAATTTCTATCTTTCTTCCAAAACAAACCACACAATCAAAACTAGACTTGAATTCCAAATCAAAACATAGAGTAATTGAAGCTACAAATTCTAGAAAATCAAAATAAAAAAAACAAAGCAAGTATATATTCAAAAAAATCAAGCATGCAAGCGAAATCAAATTCATTGTAGAGAGTGAGTCTGAGATAACAAAAGGTTTGCATGAAGTTCATTTAATATGACAGAAACACATGAAATAACTAGTTTTGGTTATGACTCCCAATTGTTCATTTGTTAACACAGTTTTTTTTAAAAACATACTCTGTATCGATCAAACACAGAGATCTTCAACACTTGTGTTGCATCAATCTATTGTTTGCGTGTGAGAAAACTTCTCCGAATTAAAATCAAGTCCAACATTGTTTATTCCGCACATACATTTTCTAACTCGACTTCAATTCCATCAAGGAGATTTAATTTGTATGCAGATGGTTTAATTCAATTTGATCAATAGATATCCATTCAGTTCAAGAAATAACCCAGTATCTAAGACACGTTTCAATTCTCTAAATTTTAACTCACACATGCAACATTCAAACAATTATTTTACACCAATTTAATGCTCTGCAATTGTGACTTAAATTTACGATTGAATTTAAATGTTTAACATAAGGTTTCGTTCTTTAAAATTCAAGAGCTTAGCTCATCAAACAAAATAGAATTTGCTGCATGAAACAATACGAATGCTGATGTGAAATTCAAGCCAAACCTTTCCTTCTTGAATCAAATTCCAATGATCAAATTGATGATTTCTAATGAGATCCCTGAAAAATAGTTATAGGCGGCACCTCAGATCATATTTCCATTTACAAATTTGAAGACCACCATATGAGTAAAGCTTACAAAATAAATATTGAAGAACGGAAATAGAATTGCAAAATTGATTTAAATTATGGTTTCAACTTGTAGACTCGATGTATAACATCAAATCGGAATACCCATAACAAGATCTCATTATCAATTCAATGCATAGATTCTCCATCTCGATTGATTAAAACTTGTGCTATGTCTGAAAATTCATTTTCTCATATGCTTCTAATGATTAACCACTTATTTCAAACCAAAATTTCAAATGCTTAATTCCAATCTCAGACTGATGATTTGATCACTATCTATTAGTCAACACAATTTTTTTTTATCAATTCAAATTGTTGCCCTCTTCAAATTGGGATATTTTTTTAAATAAGGAAACCAAAACTCAAATCAAAGCACGCACACTAAACAAATGATCTACAAGAAAATAATTCTCAATTTCTAATTCATAAATTTTACTCTCTTTTGGAAATCAATGTAATCAATATTGAAGTTTATCTATAATCAAACATGAACAACTTCCTAAATTGAAATCAACTTCCATAATCTATGAGAAGAAATAAAATCTATGCCTACAAAATAAAAACAACAGGGCAACTACCCTGGTGGTGCACGATCTTTATACTAACAGTTGAAGAGAGACTTCATGATCCAAGATGGTGGAGCTTTACCGTATGTATCATACACAACAAGCTATAAACTGTAAATTGAATTGGTTAGGATGATAAGCGAGAAAAAGTCATTGAAGTGTAGAACTTGATATTAAACCATCAAAATGTGGATATGAGCTCATATGTCCACACACACAAGTGAAATAATTGAGAATTATATGTTTCTATTTGCCTGAATAATTATCGTCGTTTACATAAGAAAAAAATGGATATATATATATATATAACCAAGCTGAGGTTGTATTTAAATGCATTTCAACACTTCCATTAAAACGTTAACTAGTTTGTCAAATTCAGGTAGAGCAAATGGTTGAGAGGGGTTTCCTTTGCTTTGCGGCCCAAGATCAAAATCCGCTGTTCTTGGAAGGTGACATTTAAATCCAACCATGCTAAGGGTTGGTGCAGCCAGGCCGGGTGCGATCCCCAGTGAATTTGACGGCTTAGATGCCCCTGGATCGTGGTTTCTTAGACCAAAAGTTCGCTCAACAAGATTTTGTGATTAAAATAAATGACCATATTTGAGAAGTGGGTTTTGAACGGTTTCACCAGATTCCCCATAGATTGCTCAAAAATTTATCCCAAAGTTTGCTTCCTGAAATGATAGTGCCAGATTCAGTGTCGGAAGGTTGTTGAAATCTCAGGATTATGGGTTTGATTTTCATCGCACGAATGCAGAAACACATACGATTTGATTGAAGTTTCAATCCATGATTCCCATTCCGTGTCTCCCTTTGGTTGCACCGTCATGATCTCATGTTTTGATATCTTCATGCTCTGGTTAATATCTCTTTTGATTCTTCTCCACGTAAGATTTAGGAAGACCTCCATATAAAACATAATAACTTATTAAAAGAAATTTAATAAAGGTACTATGGGTAAAGTTCCATGTAATAAATGTGTTCAAAGCAAACCTTTATTAAGTTCTACTTAGTTTAGGTAAAGATTTTATTTGATAAAGCTTTTTTTTAAAATAATCATATTATAATTGTTGCAATATTAATGACATTATTTTAAGTAAATGTTTGTTTTACTTTAAGTAATCATTTTTAAAATTTTAAAAGAAATTTTCATTTATAATTAAAAATGATAACTTTTTAATGCATAATTTTTATAGTTATTTGTTTGTTTTAATTCAACACCAAAGTTTTAACATTAATCCATGTACATGCACACATATATAGTATCATCAAGAATCAGAAGGCGAAAGTAAGTCAAACAAATCAACCAATTTATCTTCAAACCTAGTGCAGAACTTAGTACTTGAAAGCCAAACGTAAATTCTAGCATGTGTGCAATATTGGATAATATTTCAAAGCATATGAATTGTTAGCCTGGGGATTAGTTTATCAACGTCAAAATCGTATTTAATACATCAAAAGTAATGATTTAGACATATTTTATGTTTATCAGTTGTATCCAATAAAATAATGTAAAAGATAACCGTTTTAAAGGTAGATGTACTAAATTGCGGGTGAATGAGCTGTGAAATTACTAAAAAATGACAATTTTAGAGCCCATCACATGCATTCGACAAAAACATAATTATAAAAGACACACAAAAACAACATTTAACATGGAAACCCATCTGGGAAAAATCACAAGGTGCTCTTCATCTGGCATGAGAAATTAGTTAGCACCTCTTATCTACGCACTCAGCTTGCAGACTCTTCTTTATATGTTCTTTACCATTCGTACAAACTTCTCTCCTCTCATGCTCTATGGTTTTGGGTCTATGTATTTCTTCTCTCCTTCTCTCAACTGTCGATCTGCAAAAAACCTGGATTGATTCTCTAGCTAAGAAGCTCTCTTCTCTCTTCAACCTAGCCCCTCAATCACTAACTAACAATGATCCATGAGCAATGAGACTCTAGAAATGAGACACAAGCAACGAGCCACTTGCACACAACTTGGGTTCTCCTTTTATAATTTGTTACAAGTCTTAATCAACCAACTCTTTTATGTTAGCCGACAGGATGTCATTTCTATTTTCGTGCATTCAGTTACAGCTAAAAATAGTCACCGTCAAGCGAAAATACAATTATGCTTTATTACCAAAAGCGTGATTTATTATAGCTAACTCTTTACCCACGATCATTCAAACTTTCCTTTTCGAATGCATTATTGTTGTTTCGTCACGGTTCCTTCTGTTCCGGCTTTTCATCCGTCGCAACTCTTCTTATGGCGCATCTTTTCTTCATTCACAACACTTATTTCATCACTACTCTTCTTCCTTCACAACTTCCTTTTTGTCTTGTGACTGGAATCTTTATCTTCTCGAGCATAATTATGGTCGAATTCTTCCTAACTTTTCTTAGGGACATCAAATACTTTAATTGATATTCAATAATTATCACTTTTCATAATTTTGATAGGTCACTTGGTACCCATATAGGTTACCCTTTCATAAAATATCTAATATCATTATTTTAAAGTTAGTGGAAGTCATAATGTCCATAAGCTTGAAATTTTTTCTACTCATTATGTGAGGTCAATATGCTTTACCTACGTTATCTAGAGTTCAAAATAACATGTTCATGCACCCATGTTGTAGTTTAATACTTACACATATTTTTTTTTAATTACTAAGCATTCGATGGGAAGGGTTTGAATGCTAAAGCTTATAGATTAAATTCAGATGTGAATTTGTACTTTGGATTGACAATATTTATAATGGACAATGGATTATTATATCTTCATGTCTGAAGTTGTTGTTATCCTCTCTTAATACAAGTAAGAAATCAACTACAATACACACTATTTTTATGAGTTCCACAGGGTTTAGAGTTTAATTTAAGTTCATTCTACCAGATCTTAGAACGACATTTAGCGTGTTACATATACCTAATATTATACATTAAGATAATTACCTAGTCATATCATGCTCATACCATACATATAATGCAATCATACATATATACACATAGGCACTCCTATATACCCATATCATATGATACTATATATACACAACTTGACACCTCAGTTACATATTCTTACATCATCAAATTTAAATACCTTATAATACACTTATACCACATATACCAATACACACTTCTGAATACTATACAACATTTATGATACTATGTCGTTATATACATTATACGCTTACTTTATTACATACACGTACACTTATACACATAATACTAATAATTATTGCATAGAATAAATTGCACATTACATTATTTCCCAACCTACTCACATCGATATGTACACTATAACACACATTATAGATACACCCTATATACCTTGTATATACATATATTATCGACATATACATCGATATTCTATAACATATACTTGTATGTGCACATATATATTATTACACACGGTAATTATCATACTACTCCAAACACTCTAATGCATGTAACCATGCCATATATTTATATTTATACATTTTATAACATATCTACATAGGCGATTAAACAAAAGTTGCTAGGTTGGGGATGTGTTCTCTTAAGGAAAAATGCCCTTTCCACACACCATACCAAGTAATTAATACATCTTAAAATAATTTGAATGAGGGTTGCAATCTCTTTAGGGAAACGCCACTTCCAATCACCATATCAATTAATTAATATATATTAAAACCATCTGAATGGGGGCTATGTTCCGGAGATTCCCCTTCCAAAACTGGAAAGCCAAATCATTAACATACATAAAAGGAGGCCATGTTCTCCAAATCTCTACACATACACTAGTCCACAAACAAACAAATAACATAGATCATATATGCATAATACTTATATTGCGTAGCTCACGAGGCAGGTATTCCAGACAATTACATAGTTGAATAAAATATTCACCAATCATCCAGAACTCATTCTCTGTATACTTCACTGAGTAGAGAAGATACTATGCTTATCCACGTAACTCGAAAATAACGACTTCCTTATCTTATTAATAAGGGAATTCTAAATTATTTCATTTAATATANTTCACTAAACATATATTTATGACCCCTTAGATTATTTCAATTCCTAAAATGTATATAATTTTATAAACTAATGAATGAAATTGTCCCTCCTTAATAAGCACCAATCCTATATTTTCATTTTAATATTTAACCAAACAAAATTTTAAGCTAATCCAATATCCAACTAAATTAAAACTTTAACTTAAGTTAGTATTTAACTAAACTACACCTTTTAGTTAAACTTGTCAGATTAAAAATTAAAGTTGAGTTCAACATTTAACTAATTTAAAACTATTTATTAAATTGAATGTTTAAGTAAACTACAACTTTTAGTTAAATTCAATATTTCATTAAGCTTAAAACATAGAGTTTAGTTGAACATAAATGAACTATGGTTTTAATTTAACTTGTCTTTTTTCTTTCAGTTAAATCCACTATTTAAATAGACTAAGACCTTTTGGGTTTAATTATTATAAACTTAACCTTTAACACATTTTGACTTAATTGATATTTTTGTAGAGTTTGGTTATGGAAACTTGATTGAAATGAATGTGCATAGATTCATTATTAAATCATGATTTAATTTCAGTAGTTTTTAAACTATACACCGGTACAATTATATCCCCTTTATCCTTATAGTTTCCATAATTTAAACAAATGATTCAATGATTCATAGGGTACATATCTAATATTTAGACAATAATTTTTGTAATATCATGCCTGGCTTATGTAACACTTCATAGGACTTGAGACATTAGAGTTAATAATAAGTATGTGAGGTTGGTTTAGGGTTCGCACTCTAGTTTGGACTAGTACTAGGGAAGTTATATGTAGGTCATAAGGATAATGTTAGGACATAAATAACCTATTTTACATCATTTAATAACACAACAAATCACATTAGTACAGATTGACAATGCATAGAAGGCCCAAACAACAAGGTTATTGAGCTCATTGTGGTTGTCCAAGTGTGGCACTTGTGTGTATTCATCAATTAACATTTATTAGGACTCTATCCCTTTTTCCATATTAAATATGCAATCATTAAATTATCTATCAAATGAATAAAATAACATTCATGACTCATGGTAAGGTCCATACAACCCTAGTGTTATAACCTAGAGCTCTGATACCACTTGTAACATACCCAACCTAGGTCACTTGGTTTTCCCTCGACAGGTCTATCTTGAATACATCATACCAACATGCTCTACGACGGTTGAACTTTTGAACCGTTATACCTTCTTGTAACTGAAAGTAGCAGGTAGTCACCCAAACATCTCAACATCCTATATAAGCATGTACATTATGTAATATATCTATATTTCTGATCATAATCTGATTCCTCCATATTTCATGGAGCAGAAGTAAAATTGGTTTGAATTCTTGCATATTGTCTGTGTGTATATTTCTTGTTGACCTACTGTGTTTCCTGCTTTGTTGTTCCTTCTTATATGCTTCCCCCATAATAGTACTCGACTTATTCAGTCGACTGTTGTCCCCAACATGCACCTGGCCTCAACCCGTATCATTGGTATCAAAGCAAGATTTCGTTCAGAGCTTAAGTTACATAAGCACTTCCATCAAATATATTTAACTTATTCCTGTTCAAACACGCTCGCAAACTCAACAAAACAAGTAGACACTTCCTTCAAATTTAGAAAAGATGGCTGAAGAAGCAGAGATTAGACATGCAATTGACAAGACATAGAAACTCATAGAAAAAGCACTGGCTCACCAGCGAACAGAAGGTTTTCCCAGTTCAGCGAGATTCTCCTGGGAGTCACTTCAAACTCTAGGAAATCCTCGACACATCCTCACTCTGATAAAATCAGCCCCTTCAAAGTGCAAATGAATTTGGACATACCGAACCTTGAAGGCAATATTGATGTTGAATTTGTCGACAATTGGGTACAACAATTGGAATCTTACTACGCAGTAAATCAGCTCTCTGAAGCAGAAAATATCACCATTGCATCCTTAAAGATGTCAACCTCTGTACACTGCTGGTGGGAGAATCTATCGACAAATATGGAAAAAGAAGAAGACCCCATTGACACATGGGAAATTTTTTTTTGAATATGTCTAAAAGGAGTTCTACCCACCCAAGTATCTTGAACAATAGTATAAGAAGTGGAAGTAGCTAAGGTAGTGGAAAGACCAGTCTGTACAGAGTTACACCGATGAGTTCTATCAACTCATGGCTAGACTTGGCACCAAGAAGAAGTGAAATTGCTTGTCCTGAAGTACGTCAGCGGTTTGTACCTGTACATTAATCAAGAAATGGTGTTTCTGACTGTCAACACGATTGCGGATGCATTTTATTATTCCATCAAACTTGAAGCTAAACACACAACAAAATTTGAGCCCAAAATATGATGGATGCATTGTCTGAACTTCGACAGACACGTGTCTGTTATTCGACAACCATGTATTTTTTTGTCGTCAGTGGGAATTTGTCGGATATTTGAGTTCAGTTTGAAACCCCTCGACAATTTGATAGAGTATCAAGCTAATATGGAGAAGTCTTTCATCCATGAATTTTCAAATTTCCGACCTTGACTCTTCAGATCCATCATCGTATTTCTGACTTCCTATTGTCAAAATTTCGACTGCTCTTTGTCGGATATGTTGTCGAATATCCAACTTAGCCATCGTTGGATTTCCGACTTCCTATTGTTGAATTTTCAACTACTCTTCGTCGGATATGTTGTCGAATATTCGAGTTATCCTCGTCAAATTCATTATCGGATTTTCGACTACCTAATGTTGGATATCATTGGATTCTTTATCGGATATATGGTCAAATATCCAACTTCTCTTCGTTGGATATGTTATCAGATTAGCCACTGTGTTTTGGAAATCCGACTGAAGTCACAACTCATTTTTTGTCGAAGCCATGGCAAGCTCGTCGAAGCTTAGCCACCGTTTGTCAGAAATCCGATGAAAGACACAACTATTTAGCTGTCAGAGCCATGGAAAGCTTGTCAGAGCTTAGCCACTGGTTGTCGAAAATATGACGAGAATTTTTTTATTGATAAATAAAATAATTTGTCCATTCTCTAAATTCTTTAATCATACAATCTATCTCAACTCTCAACTCTTATATTCTATACAAGAATATGGACTACAGTCCGTTGAATCATAATCAAGAAGTAAATTATCATCCCTTCATGTAACTTATGATTTCCAATAACACCATTTCGGCTCACAAACACTACTATACCCATATTGAAGAGATTTCAGACTTAAACAAATTAAGCAACTTAGATGTGCTATATTCACGTATTGAAAGAAGGTTACATGAAAAGGTGAGACAAGACTAGATTGAAAAGGTGGCACTTTGTAATGTCAGAAGACGTAGAGAACGTTAAATGAGAAGGTGGTACTTGTGCACTCTGGGAAGATGTACTTACACAAGCATTTCATAAATATGTATATTATAGTGATTTTCTATGTGCACCCATATATGAAATTTAACCCACACACCGCACAAGTTTTCATGTGCACACAAGCAACTATGCTTGCATGGATACACAAAAGCATGCACACACATGTATACATGTCCATTTCAAGTAAGCATGTGAAAGGGGTACTCTAAGTATTGATAGACAATTTTTTTTAGATTTTCCGCATAAAGAAGGAAAGGGGAAGGCCAAGCATACTCACCTTGCAGTATATCAACCATTAGGTTAGGAAGAGGCACCACTTCCTTGTGGAACAAAATGCCAAGATAAGGATAATTCCATTAAAGTAAGATAGATTTTGACATGACAAAGACAACAACCATTTCCCACAAGGCATGACACCAAAACTGTCAATATGAATTAGTAATAGTCCAAGGTGAAATGCTATCACATCAACCCATGGTCTTGCACACCAAAGACAACAACTAAATTTGCAAAAGTTTTGGTGTGAAATTCTTTATGAACCATATCCATATCCCAATTGTTATATAGGTGCCATTATTCACAACACACCCCCAACAAAAAATGCTAACATGCACACAATTTAGAAGCTTATTGACGTAGCCCGCAGGGGTGTAGACTGACTAGCAAGTGCCGTGTAAATGAAGGACTGTTGTAAAGGAGGTCTCAAGTTCAAATCTCACCCCGACTTATCCATGCTCCATGCTTGTGGGTTGTGTGGATGCACCCGGGGTTATAGTGGCAGCCAATAGGAATGGACCCCATGTCACGCAAGTACCAAAACCACCCAGTTACCGATTCCCCCAGTACAAAATAAAAAAAAGGAGCTTATTGACGTAGAATAAAATCCCACCAAAGGAGAATGCCATATGAAAAAGATAGCCTATTACATCACATAGATAACAACCAAAATCCAAATATGTCCCACAAGACATGACACAAATTGTTGCCAATGTTAATACCAACGTGAGGAAGTATGCTATCATAGCAACCCAAGGACATGTGCCCCAAAGCCAACTTCTGAATTGGTAAGATTTTGGTTCAGGTGATATCTTGTAAGCCATATTTTGTCTACAAGACACACCCAAAAAAAATTAAATTCATAGTTTAGAAGAGGAGAGGGAATTAATGTGGAACATAATTATATCAATTAAACACATAGATTATAAGAGGAGAGGGATATTAATGTGGAACAAAATCCTATTAGAGATATGCTATTGTGGAAATATAGCCTATAACATCAAATAGATAGTATCCGCGAGACAAAGATGGTCCTCAAAGCATGATGTGCAAACTGCCAAAAATTTAGTATCAGGGTGAAGTAGGCCATTATCACATCAACTTGGTGACTTCCACCTCAAAGCCAATGTCTATATTGGCAATGTTTTTCCTACAATCAATGCAATGCCTTATAGACCATATCCTTCTTGAAATTGTTACATACGTGAGATTGTTCATAACACGAGACAACTAACAATGTTAAAACACAATTAGAAGATGAGTATTAATGTAAAATTAAATCCCAGAAATAAACAAATAAAAAATCTCCTTCACACAATTTTTATGTATCTGGGAACACACACCTAGTGACAATGCTGATAGGCACAATTTAGAATAAGAGTATTAAAGTGGAATGAAAGCACAACATATGAATGTCATGGTAACAAAATAGCTTGTAACATCACATATATATCATCCACAAGCCAAATAACCACCATTGTCTTCTCCTAAACCATCTAGCGTGTCCAAATATCAAATCAAGGCATGAAGCAAGGAGTTATCAATGAGTACAACAAGCATATGAATGACCTCTTATGTACTAATGATTTCATAATGAAAATTGATAAAAAAAACCGATGAATTGTCTAGGAAAGTGGAACAAAATTGAGATTGGAAATCGAGATTATAAGCATGATAGAAAATGTACATAGATCAAAAAGCATTTATACTTTAGTTACTTAGTACCACAATTAATATATCCTTCTTTTTGCATAATGACACACAGTATTTGCTTCTATATTCAACAAGTGAAGTTTCCCATACCCAAAAAGGTTAAATAATAAAAAATTATTGAAGAATGTCAAACTTCCTTTAGTTGCAATACTTTTCAATTGATATTTACATTTGTGTTAATCATGTTACTTCAATAACAAATTTTGTATTCAAAGGAAAAAATATTGCATCATCACTATAGAAAATTTGATCCTAAACATACCTACCAATAAAATATTATTTAGATTATTGTTATAGACTCTTACAAGAAACATCTTCCATTTTAAATCTATGAGAAGAATGAACATGAAAATTAGAGAATAAAGGACATAGGTACAACTGTCGATGTATTTGTAACTTTGGAATGTATTCATTTGTATATCTTATGTATTGTACCCTGATGTTTATTTCAGGATGTGTCTATAATGTATTTGAGTCATATCATACCCCAATGTTTATTTCGGGAAGTTTCTATAATGTAAACAAGTCATGTCAAGTCATTGTGGGTAACCCTCCTATTGGTCAAGGGTTAAATTCCCCACAGTTGTGGGGCCCTAGGGTTATTAGACTATCCTAGAGAAGTTGACCCTAGGTGATTCATTGTAAGTCGGGGCTATAGTCCCCACCATTGTGTTAAGGATAAACCTCCTTGTTGGTCGGAGGAGGAAAAGTACCCACAAGTTGTGGGGCAATAGGGTTATTAGACACTCCTAGAGATGTCGGCTCTAGTAAGTAATTGTTAAGTGAGGCCGACATGTTGGAGTGGGTTTCAAGTGAATGAAAGAATATAAATAGAGAGTGAGCCTCTCTATTTATCACACACTCACTCACTCATTGGGGCGCATGAGTGAGAGGAGAAGTTGCTGGGACAAGAGAGAGACTACTGCTGTCGGGAGATCATCTTTATGTTTTTGGGTTTTACTTTTGGTGCTGATTCTATCTCTGAGGAAGTTGCGGGGATTTTTCCTTTATGGTTTCCCCAAGGAAAATTCTTTGTGTCCCTTGTCTCTTGTGTTTTATTGCTATGGATGTTATTCTCTCAATTAAAGATCCTAAGACCATAATGCTAGCTTGAATGATAAAAATCTAACATGGTATCAAAGCTAACCTGAGAATAAGACATTGTGCAGCTACATAAGCTAGGAAGTTTTAATTTTTGGATCTCTCTCCACAATCCATCAGCAAAAGTATGCTAGGCTGACTCTCCATTGAAGGGAGCATCTTTTTGTCAAAGTGGAATTCGATTCCGAGCATTTTTAGTTTTGGTGCGGGAAATTAGGGCTTCTTACAGAAGAGGAATTTTTGAGTGATCCTAGCATAGGATTGCTATCCTCATAAAAATATAAGTTTAGAGACCTGGGTCAATATTTTTGGTTGGGTGAAACTTCAGGAAAGTCAAACCCTAGTTTGACCACGAGCTGGAAAAACCCTAAAATACTAAAACTGATACGTTTTGGTACATTCGATATATCTCGAGATTAGCGAAGACTCATGAGCAGAAAATTTCCAAGGCCAAAGATAAAATTCTAATTTACACTGCGTCCAAACTTTAGCCTCAGATTCGCTATATTCTGTGAGATATGATCCCTCCAAGTTAGGGTTCCAGACTCTTCCAGAATTCATCCCTAAACAGGACACCTGGGGAGAATTGCTATATCTTGGACTACAAAGGTACAAATTAAATTTATGAAGATTTTATAGAAATGGCATGGACATTAATTTCTGTGGTATGATTTTTAGACTCAGAAGATGAACTAATGACACATGGAATTCTATACAACTTCGCTCTGCTGAACAGTCCTGTAACAGGTCACCTTGGGAAAATGATCGTAAGTCCCAATTGGTGAAACCAATTCTGATGAAACCTGTGGTTTTTGAACAGGGACATGTGAGGCTACCTTAGTGAGAATTTATGGACACAGAGGAGCATCAATTTTAGATACACCATAGAAACAGTAACAGGAATTTCTGCAGAAGAAATTGGAAAACTAGGGCTTCCTGTTCCGGGAGCCTCCCTCCACTGTTTTGAGAAAAGGAGTAAATTGGACAGCTCAAATTGAAGAGATATATATTTATATCCAATTAGATCTGAAATATTCCAAGTTTTGAAAATTATGGTTTCTCTGACAAACCCTAGATCAGCCACCTACGAAACTAGGACGGACACCTCAAATTGGTATGATCTAATTGTTTGCTATTTTCATTTGAGGTTCTCATTTCAAAGTGATCTATCACATCAGCTTGATGATAATCTTGGTGAAGTTGACAACTTCCAAGCATGGAAGTATTCGATCTCTCTAAAGAAAATGAATTGGACACCTACATGAGTAGAGAGGTTCCAATTCCAGAGGGAGATGAGGCTAAAATCCTTACACTAGAAGAACATGGTCAAGGCCAAGAAAACCATTGTTGATTCAATCATGGATCACATTGTACCACAAGTGTCTTCCCTAAAGACACTGAAGATGTTTGATTCCTTGACCAAGCTATTTGAAGGGAAGAACATAAATCAAAATAAGACTTTGAGAAAACAGTTGAAGAATGTGAAGATCCAGAATGTAGAGACCATACAGTCATACTTTATGGGGGTCTCTCAAATCAGAGAACAACTTGAAGCGGTAAAAGAAGAAGTGGAGAATGCAGAAATGGTGATAACAACCTTGAATGGCATCCTAGGATCATGGGATTCATTCATTCGAAGAATGTGTGCTAGAAGGAAGTGATTACTTTCAGCAGACTCTGGGAAGAGCACACACAAGAAGAAGCTCAACTAATAATAAGAGAAAAGAAGATGGGAGCAACTGAAGATCAAGCTCTCACCATCTAAAGAAGATCCCTCAAGCGATGAGGAATATGAAGAACTCAACTCTTGAAGAACCTCTTATCCATCTTAGCATTTGGATAAGAAACGATGCTATGAAGCTAAAGGCTCAAGAAGGAGTCTACCCACAAAACAAATAAAGACAAGTATTCAATTGTCATTTCATGATATTGTTTTGTTATGTATTTTTTTGTATTCAGTTGATGTATTATGAATGATAGAATGTTTGCATTAATGACACTATACTACTAGTATGCATGTGATGGGTAAGTAGCTCATGGTGCTATACAAATCTCCATTTCTACTTATCTAGAATGAAACCTCTTTGCTAACATATTGGATTAGTGCACAATCTCAATGTTGTCCTAGTAGAGATGGAAGGCATCTAGAAAAGTTTCCGTGAGATATGGATGAATGTTGTATTGGCTAAAGCAGTTGCATGATCATATATTTATGCATAAGAACTTTCTAGTATGAATATTCCTTATGAAATGTTTCTAACCATACAAATGCATTTGACTTGCAGCAAAGATTGCATACATAATCACCTACAAGAAAAGAAGAATGAGACTTGTTCCGAAGAAGAAGTGACGACAGTTCAAGATGAAGAATAATATGACGAATGCAGCGACATCATTGATTCAAGATATGAAGAAGTAACCAAGAAGAAAGGGAAGACCAGTTCAATAAGAATGATGTCTAGGATGCAGTATCGATACATGAAGGGAAGTTTGTAGTTCCATCATGCAGTAGATGGAAACATCGTGGGATACAAGGAAAGATTCGTAGCATGAGGCTTCTCACGAAAAGAAGGCATAGACTACGAAGAGACATTTGTAGCCAGTGGGAGTTGAGACACATGACAAGAAGAATCATGTGTGCAAATTAAAGAAGGCCTTGTATGAGTTCAGAAGACACCCATGGGATAACACATACATGATGAGCTTGAAGAATATCTGAACCTATGCTACAAGGTCGATAGAGGATGACAAGCTCACTGATGGGTGTGAGAAGAACTTTTGAAAAATTTCAAGATAGAGGATCTTGGTATCTAGTGATCCTAGATGGATACATACAATATTAGTAGCAGAGGAAGCTACTTGTCACTCCAGTACATGATGTTTCAGTGCATAGAGTACGGAAGATAGAGGGAGTATGATGCTTCAGAGGGAGTGACTGTAGAAGATCCTAAGGTTTGACATGGTACGATAGGATGGATATATTATTGATGACTCTAGGATTTACTGAGAGTAAAGTGGATTCCAACCTTTGCTTCAAGGTTGAAGGCGGAAGACCAGTGATGCTCCTATTATGTGTCGATGCACTATTTTATAGGCATGGAGGTGTGGACAAGGGAAGTATGTAGTAGAGATCCTGAAGAGGTTTGGGATGATGGAATGCAAGGTCATGACCACACCTATGGCATAGAACATGAAGCTATTGAGTGATGCTTCATCAGAGATGGTTGATGCTATGATGTATCATCAAATGATTGGGTCCTTGATGTATCTGACGAACATGAGACCAGAAATTTTCATTGCTGTGAACACCTTGAGCCAATTCTTGACATATTCGAGACATGTTCACTTGATTGCTGCAAAGCATATTCTGAGGTACCTGAGGGGTACAATTGATTATGGGATCAAGTATAAGGTGAATCAGAATATTAACCTGGAAGGTTATGTTCATTCAGATTGGGTAGGAAGTGCCATCGATAGGAAGAGCACTTCAGGGTGTTGCTTCAATATGGGATCAGGTGTGATCTCTTGGTTTAGCAGGAAGCAATTATGTGTGGCATTGAGTACATCTGAAGCAGAGTATGTCGCAACTTGTTCAGCTAGTTGTGAGGCAGTATGGCTGAGGAAGCTACTGTCTAATTTATTTGAGCTCCAGATGGATGCTACTTGTATACATTGTGACAACTAGAGTTGCGTGAAGTTGTCAGAGAATCCAGTGTTCCATGACAAGTCAAAGAAAATCGAGATCAAGTATCACTATATCAAGGATATGGTGCAGAGGGGAGCAGTGAAGCTCCAATATGTTGCGATAGAGGAACAAATAATTGATGTGTTGACAAAGCCATTGGATACGGTGAAGTTCGAGTACTTCAGGGAGAAGCTTGGTGTTCTCCATATCGAGGTTTCCTCCAAAGGAAAATGATGAGACCCAGAGCCATTCTGACATGGTGAGAGGATTGGTTCCTTCCAGAGTCAGATGTAAGGGCTGAGCCATTCTATCATGGTGAGAGGATTGGTTCCTTCCATGTCAGATGTGAGTGTTCAGCCATTCTGATGTGACTGTAGGATTGGTTCCTACATAATCAGAAGTAAGTGCTGAATGCCATTCTTGGAATGGAGGCACCTAGTTAGTTACCAGGTAGCTCAGTCTGGGACTGGGTGCCATTATGATATGACTCTAGGATTGGTTCCTACAAGATCAGATGTGAGTGCACGCCCTTCTGACATTGGTTGTCAGATGTAAGTGCAGAGCCCTTTCGGCATGAAGGATTGGTTCCTTGCATGGTCGAATATAAGTGCTAAGCCCTTCTGACATTGTTTGTCATATGTAAGTGCAGAGCCTTTCGACATGGAGGATTTGTTCCTCGCATGACTGAGTGTAAGTGCTGAGCCTTTCCAACATTGGTTGATGGATGTGAGTGCTGGGATTTTCTGACAGGGTTGTGGGAGGTGTTCCCACATGGTCAGATGTGAGTGTTGGGCATGCCTTTCTGATATGATTATAGGATTGGTTCCTACATGATCAGATATAAGTGCTAGGTGGTCCATTCTAACTTAGGGTCAGATATAAGTGCTGGAAGAAGACCTACATGGAGGCTAGGCCTACAACCAACATGACAAAGGGCTGGCTCTGTAGAACTTCTTGTGACGAGAAGAATCAAGAGATAGCACACGTGATGATGATCCAGCAGAGATGTTCCAGAACTAGAGATGATCTAGATCGAGTGATGATCCAGATCCAGTGATGATGATCCAGATCGAGTGATGATCCAGATCCAGTGATGATGATATAGATGCAGTGATGATGATCCAGATCGAGTGATGATCCAGATCTGATGATGAAGATAACTTGAATATGGAGATGACTTAAAGGTGAATATGAAAAGGACTCGATGATGATCCAGATGATACAGAGAAGAAGACTTGTACTGATAAATTATGTCGAGAGAATACCTTCCTAGTTAAGAGGGAGTGTTGATGTATTTGTAACTTCGGAATGTATTCATTCGCATATCTTATGTATTTTACCCCGATGTTTATTCCAGGATGTGTCTCTAATGTATTTGAGTCATGTCATACGCCGATGTTTATTCCAAGAAGTTTTTATAATGTAAAACAGTCATGTCAAGTCATTGTGGGTAACCCTCCTATTGGTCAAGGGTCAAATTCCCCACAGTTGTGGGGCCCTAGGGTTATTAGACTATCCTAGAGAATTCGACCCTAGGTGAGTCATTGTAATCTGGGGCAATAGTCCCCACCATTTTGTTAAGGATAAACCTCCTTGTTGGTCGGAGGAGGAAAAGTCCCCACAAGTTGTGGGGCGATAGGGTTATTAGACACTCCTAGAGATGTAAACTCTAGTAAGTAATTGTTAATTGAGGTTGACATGTTGGAGTGGATTTCAAGTGAACGAAATAATATAAATAGAGAGTGAGCCTCTCTATTTATCACACACACAATCACTCATTGAGGCGCATGAGTGAGAGGAGGAGTTGTTGGGACAAGAGAGAGACTACTGTTGTCAGGGGATCATCCTTATGTTTTCAGGTTTTAATTTTGGTGTTGATTCTATCTCTGAGGAAGTTGTGGGGTTTTCTCCTTTATGGTTTCCCTGAGGAAAATTATTTGTGTCTCTTGTCTCTTGTGTTTTATTGCTGCGCATGTTATTCTCTCAGTTAAAGATCCTAAGATCATAATGCTAGCTTGAATGATAAAAATATAACAACAACTTGATTCTTTACTCAACTAATGTAACTCTCTAGCCACTTGAGTTGTAAACAAATATAACCATATACCCAAACAATTCTAAACTTTAGTTCTTAAAGAAAAGAAAATCACTCACCGTCGTCTCGCTCATTAAAGACTCGATGTACAATATTGCTTCATTTAATATAATTTAATTACTTATTTGTGATTGAATTGTTGTGCTCTCAATTGTAAGTGTGACATACTGCTCCATCATCCAAGGATTTCTCTGGAACACTAACCATCTATAGCCATGGATTTGGAAGAAAATCAACCTATAAGATCCAATATTTGTACTTGTCGAATATCATAATAATATTACCAAATGTGAACTCTCATATAATGAAATGAAAAAAAAAACCATGTAGGAACTGTACATTGTAGACAGGTTGGATCCCATCAATCAGATATTATTGTTATTACCTTAATATGCACAAAGCTCTATGTACACCAGGAATGGAAAGCTTTAAATTCCAACAATCCATAGTATTCTGGAAGCTGAAGTTTAGGGACTGTACACTTTCCCTCAATGAAAGTGTATTGAATAGAACTCACAATACACAAATCAATTGTCAATGCATGATGTCACCCATTCATCTTGGAAGCAATATTCCCTCCATCATCAAATATTCCAAACACAACATTCTTTAGAATAGAACCAGAATGAGCTTGTTCCGAAATCTGCATCTCAAAGCCATTCAGAAAAGATTAATCATAAGAATGCTAGAAAAAGCACATATATCAGATGACAAATTATTTTATAACCCATATCACAGGTATATAATATAATTTCATTTAAGACATCTAAATAAATGCAAGGAAATAATCAGGCTCATACCCTAGATACAACTTTGAGCACCCTTGATAGAAGTTCGAACTTTTTGATAAGCAATTTTTTGTGTTTGAAAACACACGAATGCAACCTGTATAATTACACAACAAACAATAAGATGGAAATGTAGTATATTAAAAGTTTCCTTCGGTACTTTATAAGTGGCAATGCAAGTTAAAACATTATCTACCAAAGCCATTTTTCAACAAATCTGATAACTTGACCACATACATTCAAACCAAAATCATATCCAGCAGGTAAACCAAATACACCTAGATGACGTTTCCATGTTTTACAAAACTTAAAAGTATAACTAACAAACACTAAAAATTTTACAAACACAATTACCATTATTTGAACGATCATTATTCGATCATTATTCCAATGAAAAAGGGCCTATGTGGAACATATGAGCAATCCACCCATCCAATACAATATGGATATGAGATGGGGTCATTATAAGAAGAATCAAATTTGTTATCCTAATCTCTAACCATAACATTATCAACACTACTCCAGCTATCCTGTAGCAGTTCACACCAAGTAGTATCACAACTTTGTAATCATCAATTCCCTCTGCCATACTTTGTTCACTATTTCTGAGGCTGGAATTCTTACATGTGCAATCAGTTGAAGGTTTCCTCTAAGGATTGTCTTCTCATGTTATATATATACGATGGAGATAATTGTTTTTTTGTATAAGTACCTTCAAATTTGTTACACCTAATGTTACATACATGTTTCTTTTCCAATTCAGAGGGATTGTTTTATTTTTGGGGATACACTATGTGATTATTAAATAATTCATAAACATAGTGTATATAAGAGAATGATTAGGGTAGAGTTTGAGAACTATAGCAAGGGTACAACCTCAATTTCAACCTATCCTCATTCTCCCAAACTTCTAGAGAAAATATTAAATTTGTTTACCATAAATTTACGCCTTTTGGATGGATTCTTGGATTGGTTTCTTGTATTTTTACCACTAGGGCCCATGCCCCTATTTGAAGGAGTTATTTCAAACTTCTCATGGGATATATTGGTGGAGGGTGTTTTCTTATTGATGGAGTGATTTTATGACTTTACATTCCCATTATATGCTTGAGAGCCATGTGACCCTACAAAATACAAGTAGAACTAGTCAAACTAACTGCAAATAAAATGGTTTAAATATTTTGGCAGGTTGTAGTATGTCTTTAATTGAAAAATGTACATACTAGGATTCAAACCTAGGACATGCCCTTGGCCAAATCATCCTTTACCCTTCAATCTAAAGGTGTAGAGATCTACCTCCAACACCCTCCTTCAAGACAATTGTTTTCCTCTTAACCATTGCCAACCTTAAATTGGATAGGATAGGATAGGAATTGGACCCAAATCCTATTCTATTATTGAGCTACATGCCCTTACAAGAAGGGTATCCTTACCAGTTCAATCTAAAGGTGTGGATTATTTCAATATGGGTACAAAAATGTTTGAAGACATCAATCATTTAAGTTTGATGTAGATTTTAGAATGGAGAAGGAAATTCTACAACTTTTCCATAGGGTTTTGGAAAAATAAAAATAAAAGAGTGAGTGGTAGTAATAAATTGTTAACTCTATATATTCATCTTAGCATACTCTATCAGTTCATCTTTGATGAGTTGACTTTCAACTCTGATGAAGAGTGCATACTCTCGATGATCAAAATTAGTCAAACATACTTTGTGGGGTTGTAAAAGTAGCATAGACGACGGGGGTAATATCATAAGATCAATTTCTTCTCTACATCACACAACTGTTTGCTTGGAGAACAAATCTACTAAGGGATAATCATGGCATAGTGGAAACCAATATATGGTACATGCTTCATCAAGAATTCCCTCATAAATGACCTTCTTCCATTCATCAATATCATTATTTTGATTCTAAACTTCTAATATACATTTGGTTTTAGCTTGAGAAGGCACATAGAAGTATCCTGCAACTGACATCAAGGAGGTATAGATATTATATTATTGAATAGAGATATCTAGATATGACATGAAATTGTTGGCCTTAAGGTTGCAAAATCGTTTTAGTGATGAGACATGGATGCATAACTATCACTCCATTCACTATGGAAAACAAATCCCAATATCTTGTGACATCATCCAATACCGAGCAGACCAACATGGTTTATGGTGGACAACCATTCCATGAGCTGAAAAAAGCCGCAAGGAAGAAAGAGGGATAGATAAAATTTAGATCAAGTCTTTTGGATTTCAAGCTTAAAATAAGCATATAGGTATTGTCAATATGAAAATTAGTATAGTTTATATGACTCAAGAAGTAGTCCCTACACATGTTGATGTCATCTTTAGACCATGAGGAAATGGTCATTGAAAGGCCTAAACTAGTAATTGTTTTGCACAATAAAGAGCAATAATGGAGCATGTAATAGAAACATTAAATATATCAAGAAATTGCAGTTTCCATACATATAAATTTAAACTATTCTTATGTTTCCTCACCAAAATTACCTCTATAGCTACTCAAGACACTTGAAGAATCTTAATTGAAACTAGCCAATTCAAAGCCTTTGCTTTCTTCAAATTGGACTCTATGATTATGCAATTATTAGAGTGCCTCATAAATAATTATCAAACAGTGGTTACAATTTAGGAATTGCTTGTTACTACCAATTAGAGAGATTCTAAGACTAATATATATGTATATATACCACTCTTAATTTTCTATTAGTAACAGTTTATTTTAACTATATGGACAACTATTGAATACTATAGAATCAATCCCATACATCCAAATAGGGTAGAGAAATTCAGGAGGGAACTTAAATTTAAAACCATTGCAATTGATAATATTGATGTATACTTACAAAAATCCTTATTTATCATAAAAAAGAACACTACCTAAAGTAAAAAACATGAATAAACATAAGAACCTTGGGATAGATGATGTCCACAAGACAAGTTAGAAAATTATTGATACATAAATGAAGATAATAGTATCATAAAGGTTTCATGAACAATTCCTCCTAACAAGTCCATGAAACTACAGTCTAGTGGTAAGTTGGAATACTAGACAAACATGCTCCATGTGTTCATATGGAAATAAAAGGAGATAATTGTTGCTAGAAATACCGTGTGCAAGTCCCATAAACCTTAATGGCTCATGGTTGTGGCATACAAATTATAGATAAGGCCAGGTGTAGGCTTAGGTTAAATTGATGGAATAGATACCACATAGTCATGGAATCTACGTTCACATTCCATTGTTTGCAAATCAAAGGCATAATAGGTCATATATGTGAACCATGGAACATCAAACATGGGAACTACAATAGAATACATCTAGTATGCAAAGGCATCATAGTGTGCTTAGGTCCACTTATTTTTCAAACTACATCATATGTTTAAAATTCAAAAGAAAAACAAAGTACAATATTTAATATTGTAATATTTACATGTACAAACTCCATCTCAAAGGAATTTCATTGTTAAAGAATGGTAAGAAGAAAGTATTTCCTTCATAGAGTTTACTCTTCTTAGAAAATTAATTGTAGTTGGAAATTCCTGTATAGATTTTATGTAGCTAGAATTTACTCATAGAGCTATAGATATTTGTATAAGGAAGCATGAACACACATTCTAACATTATATATGGAAAAGTACATTAGCCAATGAATGGATTTGTTATTTTGTTTTTGTAAATTTTGAATTTTCCTTTTGATTCAATCAACATTTTCATGCAACACTTGCATCTTACAGAAAGTTATCTTTACATTTAGGACTCGAAGTGAAACAATACATGTTTTTTCCTTTTTGAACTTTAGTAAATACATGAATCAAATGTTTTTGTTGCATGGATAAGAGCGAATTTCCTTATCTCATTTTACATGGAAAACCTTCAAGTGTTCTTCTTTCCAAGTTTTTACCACCCATCTTGTATGGGTGTCCAATAAGGGATGTTGAAAAAATTCAAGGGACTGTTCGAGATTATTCTGGGCTTGTTGAAGAGAACTTCTTGATACCCTTAATAGATTTTGGGAAATTTTAACAACAATAAAACCCTTAGTTGTAGTGTTGGTAAGAAGTGAAGAAGTCTTGGGTATATTCCATTGTCAAACAATAGTATTCCAAGTCTAGGCTGAAACAAGATAGGAATCTTTGTTTCATCACAACAATAGCTTGGATATATGGCAAACCTATTATCATAAACATTGGGAAAATTTTGGCATTTACTAAGGGTCATTCTCAGACTTATATCATGCGACATTAGGTGGATTCTTGAAATTCATATCTCAAAAAACAATTCTCGGCATAATAACAACCCTAAAACATGAAGTCTGGGAAGTCCTAAGTCATGTTTGGAAAATTTTGAATCCATTTGGGCATTGAATCCAAAGTTCTGGGTAATACTTTGGGCATAAACAACCATATAAAATGAATATATGGGAATAATCTCAGCCCAATACAGTGGTAATGTTCAGTAGTTACAACCCTTAAATGAAATTTGGAAAAGTTGATGTAATTATAACTTCAGAATGTATTCACTTATGTATCTTATGTATTGTACCCCGATGTTTATTCTGGAATGTGTTTGTAATGTAATTGAGTCATGTTATACCCCAATGTTCCGATCGGGAGTTTCTATAATGTAAACAAGTCATGTCAAATCATTATGGGTAACCCTCCTATTGGTCAAGGGTTAAAGTCCCCGCAGTTCCAGGGCACTAGGGTTGTTAGACTCACCTAGTGAAGTCAGCCCTATTAGGGTTTTGTCAAGTCAAGAATTAGTATAAATAGAGAGCTAGCCTCTTTATTTATCACACACTCACTCACACTCAGTTGTAGCACATAGTTGAGGAAGAAGAAGACACTCGGGCTAGGAAGAAAGAGGTTACTGATGTCGAGAGATCATCTTACTATTTTGGGGTTTTACTTTTGGTGCTGATTCTATCTCTGAGGAAGTTGTGGGGTTTTCTCCATTTATGGTTTCCATGAGGAAAAACACTGTGTCCACTGTCTCTTGTGTTTGATTGCTGTGCTTGTTATTCTCTTAGTTAAAGATCCTAATATAATGATAGCTTAATGTTAAAAATCTAACATGGTATCAGAGCTAACATGAGAAGAAGACACTATGCAGCTGCGAGAACTAGGGATTCCTACTTTGTGGATCTATATCCACATATTTTCAGAAAAATAAGGTTGGATTAACTCTCCTCCCTAGGGTGCATCTTTTTGTCGAAGCAGAATCCAATTCTAATATTTTTCAGTTTTGGACCCGATACTACTGCCGAAAATTAGGGCTTTCCACAGAAGTGGAATTTTTCAGTGAGCCCAGGACTGGATTCATCTCCTCCTCAAAATTGAAGTTTATATATCAAGATCAAAGCATTTGGTTGGACAAAAATCCAGAAAATACAAACCCTAATCTACTACTGAACCAACATTGCAGAATTTCAGCTCCAAATCCAGATCTGACATCTTGACCTGGTAAGATCTAAATATTTTGTATTTCCATTTGAGGTTCTTAGTTAATATGTCTCATCATACCAAGCTTGATGAAAATATTGAGGGAGCTGATAACTTCTGAGCCTGGAAGTATAGGATCTCCTTGGTCCTGGAAGAAAATGAGTTGGACTCCTACATCAATGAGGAGGTTCCAGTTCCAGAGGGAGATGAGGCTAAGGCCTTACACAAGAATAAGTTGGTTATGAAAAAGAGGATTATTGATGATTCAATTAAGGATCACCTCATACCACAGGTGTCCTCCCTAAATACACCTAAAGCTATGTTTGATGCCCTAACCAAATTGTTTGAAGGAAATAACATAAACATGAAAATGACTTTGAGGAACCAGTTGAAGAATGTGAAGATTCAAAATGCAGAGACCATCCAGTATTACTTCACAAGAGTCTCTCAGATCAAGGAACAACTAGAAGTAGTAGATGAAGAAGTGGAAAATGTAGAGACTGTAATGACCACCTTGAATGGTATCCCTAGGACATGGGACTCTTTAATTCAAGGGATTTGTGCCAGAAAGAAGTTAGTCAAGTTCAGTAGACTTTGGGAAGAATGCTCACAAGAAGAAACTCGGATAGCAGCTCAAGAATAAAATATGGGAAGTGAAGATCAAGCTCTCATAGTTCAATCCAAGAAAACCATAAAGGACCATCATCATCATCATTCTAAAGGTAAGCACTCTTCCTACAAGAAATCTCAACTCAGATGTTATACTTGTGATGAGATAGGACACTTTGCTAGAGATTGTCCTAGAAACAAAAGAAACCGTCACAAGAAGAAAAAAAACAAGAGAAGACATCATGCTCATGCTGCAGAAGATGATGAACCTTCCTCAAAGAGAAATAAGCAAGAAAGTGATGATTCTTCAAGTGATGAAGAATATGTTTTGATTTTCGCTCTCACGGGAAAAATCACACATGGAAGCAATGGTTGGATTATAGACAGTGGGGATTCCAAACATATGACGGGATTCAAAGAGAATTTTGTGAGACTATCAGAACATGAATCACCTCACAAGGTGAAGCTCAAAGATGACTACTAGTATCCAATAAAAGATAGTGGGGAATCCTCCTATAAGATAGACTCTGGAAAGTCCATGAAGATGAAGGATGTATTGTTTGTACCAGGACTCAAGAATAACCTCCTCTCCATATCTGCATTAGATGCAAAAGGCATGAGGGTTGCATTTGTAGTTGTCCAAGTTCTCATGTGGCCAAAAGGAAATACCTTCGATGACGTAGTAGTGGTTGGGGAACAATAGGGAGGTCTATACAAATTGAAGGGACATCCAGGGCAAGCCTTGATCCATGACACAGTAGAGCCAAATGAAATTTGGCATAGAAGGCTTGCACATGTGCATTACAAAGCACTACCACTTGCAAGCAAAGCTATTGAAGGTCTTCCAGAAATTCAAGAAAAACATGATGGAGTCCGGAAAGGATGTGCGAAAGGAAAGAATACAAAGAAGACATTTCCAAGTAGCGAGAGCAAAGCAAAAGGAATCTTGGAAATCATCCACTCCAATGTATGCGGACCAATGTCATCAAGTTCACTAAGCAAGTATGTATACTATGTTTCTTTCATTGATGAATTTTCTAGGAAGACATGGATTTACTTCATTAAGAACAAAGATGAAGTTTTCAGCAAGTTCAAGGAATTCAAAGCCTTGATTGAGAACCACACTGAAAAGAAGATCAAGAGCTTCCGATCAGATAATGGTGGAGAATTCAAGTCAAATGAATTCAAAGATTTATGCAAAGAATCAGGGATTAAGAGGGAGTTGTCCACTCCATATAATCCACAACAAAATGGGATTGCAGAAAGGAAGAATAGAATTATCATGGAAGCTACAAGAGCTATGCTTCATGATCAAGATCTTCCCATGCATTTATGGGGCAGAAGCTACTAGAACTGCAGTGTATGTACAGAACCATACTCCACACAGATTACTCAAGAACAAGACACCAGAAGAAATCTTTTTTGGCAAGAAACCAGAAGTCAGCCATCTCAGAATATTCGGCTATCCAGTATACATACACATTCCAAAAGAGAAGAGGACAAAATTAGATCCTTTAGGAAAGAAGGGTATATTTGTGGGATACTTTGAAATCTTGAAGGCTTACAGAATATACTTCCCAGGATTCAAGAAGATCGACATCAGTAGGGATGTGACATTTGATGAAGACTCATCCTACAACAAATCCAAAAAGAGACCAGCTAAAGAACCTGAAGAAGCAGAAGCACGCAGAATTCATGATACAACCATGAACGAAGAAACTCAAGAAGAAGATTGAGAATTTGAAGAACCTCAAGAACATGTAGATCCACCTTAGGAGAAGAATTTTCATAAGACGAAAACTGCTTGGGTACAAGAAGCTATCCAAGGTGTAGAAAGATATGGGGCTCCAGAAGAGAATCACAGAGAAAGAAAGAGGACCAGATCCTGCTCCAGGTGTGTAGCATTATTATGTGATTTTATCAATAAATAACCTTCCAATTATGAAGAAGCGGCATAACGAAAAGAATGGAAGGATGCTATGATCAAAGAGTATCAATCGATCATGAACAATGATGTTTGGGATGTTGTCCCAAGACCAGAAAGGAAGTCTGTTGTAACTTCCAAATGGATCTACAAGATCAAGCATCCTGCAAACGGTAGCATAGAAAAATATAAAGCAAGATTTGTTGCTTGTGGTTTCTTTTAGAAAGAAGGAATATATTATGAAGAAAATTTTGTACCTGTAGCCAGATACACTTCCATCATATCAATACTTGCTCTGGCTACAGTGATGAAATGGAAGATACACCAGATGGATGTCAAGACTGCTTTCTTGAATGGTGTAGTAGAAGAGGAAGTGTATGTGGAGTAGCCACTCGGTTTTGAGACACATGACAGGGAGTCTCATGTATGTAGATTAAAAAAAGCCCTGTATGGTTTAAAACAGGCACCTAGAACATGGTACGACAAAATTGATAGATTTCTATCCAGTTTAGGATTTACCAAGAGTAAAGTAGATTCCAACCTTTACAACAAGGTTGAAGGTGGAAACACAGTGATGCTCCTACTGTATGTAGATGATCTATTTGTAACAAGTGTGGATGGGTTGATTGCAGATACGAAGAGAAATATTGCTGCCGAGTTTGAAATGAAGGACTTGGGTATGATGCATTATTTTCTAGGCATGGAGGTGTGGTAGAATGTGGATGGAATCTCCCTCAGACAAGAGAAGTATGCAGTAGAGATCCTGAAGAGGTTTGGGATGATGGAATGCAAGGCCATGACCACACCTATGGCATCCAACGTGAAGCTATTGAGTGATGCTTCATCATACGTGGTTGATGCTACGATGTATCGTCAGATGATTGGGTCCTTGATGTACTTGATGGACACGAGACCAGATATTTTCTTTGCTGTCAACACCTTGAGCCAGTTCCTGACAGATCCAAGACATGTTCACTTGACTGCTGCAAAGCATATTCTGAGGTACAGTTGATTATGGGCTCAAGTACGAGGCGAGTCAGAAGATTAACCTGGAGGGTTATGTTGATTCAGATTGGGTAGGAAGTGCCATTGATAGTAAGAGCACTTTAGGGTGTTGCTTCAGTATGGGATCAGGTGTGATATCTTGGTTTGGCAAGAAGCAATCCTGTGTGGCATGTAGTATAGCTGAAGCAGAGTATGTCGCAGCTTGTTCAACTAGTTGTGAGGTAGTATGGCTAAGGAAGCTACTGTCTGATTTATTTGAGCTCCAGTTGGATGCTACTTGTATATATTGTGACAACCAGAATTGTGTGAAGTTGTTGGAGAACCCTGTGTTCCATGACAAGTCAAATCTTATCAAGATCAAATATCACTATATCAAGGATATGGTGCAGAGAGGAGCAGTGAAGCTCCAGTATGTTGCAATGGATGAACAGATAGCTGATGTGTTGACAAAGCCATTAGGTAGAGTGAAGTTTGAGTACTTTAGGGAGAAGCTTGGTGTTCTCCAGATAGAGGTTCCTTCCAAGGGGAAGTGATGAATCTATGAGCCATTCTGACATGGTGAGAGGATTGGTTCCTTCCATGGTCAGATGTAAGGGTTGAGCCATTCTGTCATGGTGAGAGGATTGGTTCCTTTCATGTCAGATATGAGTGTTGAGACATTCTGATATGACTGTAGGATTGGTTCCTACATGATCAGATATAAGGGTTGTTGCCATTCTTTGAATGGAGGTGCCTCGTCAGTTACCAGGAATACTCGGTCTGGGACTGAGGGCCTTTCTGATATGGCTGTAAGATGTAGTCTTACATGATCAGATGTGAGTGCATGGCCATTCTGATGTGATTGAGGGATTGCTTCCCACTTGATCAGATATAAGGGCTGATGCCATTCTCTAGGAGAATGGAGGCACCTGGTCAGTTACCAAGAAAGCTCATTCTAGGACTAGGGGCCATTCTGATATGACTGTGGGATGTGTTCTCACATGATTAGATGTGAGTGTAGGGCCAGTCTGACGAGTCAAGGTTAGATGTAAGGGCTGGGCCATTCTGATGAGTCAAGGTCAAATGTAAGGGCTGGGCCATTCTGACATGGTGAGAGGATGAGGTTCCTTCCATGGTCAGATATAAGGGCTGGGCCATTCTGACATGGTGAGGGGATTAAGTTCCTCTCATGGTCAGATGTGAGTGCTGGGCATGCCTTTCTGACGAGTCAAGGCTAGATGTAAGTTCTAGACAGGACATTCTAACTTAGGGTCAAATATAAGCACTGAAGAAGACCTACATGGAGGCTAGGCCTACACCCAGCATGAAAAAGGGTTGGCTCTGTAGAACTTCCTGTGACAATAAGAATCATGAGATAACACCCGTGATGATGATCCAGTAGTGATGACCTATATCGAGTGATGATCTAGATCCAATGATGATGCTGTAGTGATGATCCAGATCAAGTGATGATCCAAATCCAGTGTTGATGTTCCAATGATGATCCAAATCGAGTGATGATCCAGATCCAGATGAAGATGACTTGAAGATGAATATGACGAGAACTCAAGGATGATCCAGATGATACAGAGAAGAAGACTTGTGTTGATAAATTGTATCGAGAGAATACCTTCCTAGTTAAGAGGGAGTGTTGATGTAATTGTAACTTTGGAATGTATTCACTTATGTATCTTATGTATTGTACCCTGATGTTTATTCCAGGATGTGTCTATAATGTAATTGAGTCATGTCATGCCCCGATGTTCTGATCGAGAGTTTCTATAATGTAAACAAGTCATGTCAAGTCATTGTGGGTAACCCTCCTATTGGTCAAGGGTTAAAGTCCCCGCAGTTCCAGGGCACTAGAGTGGTTAGACTCACCTAGTGAAGTTGGCCCTAGTAGGGTTTTTTCAAGTCAGGAATTAGTATAAATAGAGAGCTAGCCTCTCTATTTATCACACACTCACTCACACTCAGTTGTAGCGCATAGCTGAGGAAGAAGAAGACACTAGGGCTAGGAGGAAAGAGGTTACTGCTATCGGGAGATCATCTTACTGTTTTGGGGTATTACTTTTGGTGCTGATTCTATCTCTGAGGAAGTTGCAGAATTTTCTCCATTTATGGTTTCCCTGAGGAAAAACACTGTGTTCATTGTCTCTTGTGTTTGATTTCTATGCTTGTTATTCTCTCAAGTAAAGATCCTAATATAATGATAGCTTAATGTTAAAAATCTAATAGGGAACACTGATGAAATATGTGCATCAACATTCCTGGTTGTATCTTCATAACAACAATAGATTCCCCAACAGAAAACTTTATGTAGCAACAATTTGGCGTCATTTGAAGGTTCTAGAGATAAAGTATTTTGAGGGTGTCTTGAAATGACCCTCTTGTGGAGTTGCAATAGATGTGGGGAGACTTGTATAAGGATCTCATACCCATTTTGTGAGAACCAACCTATTACAACATACAACCAAAGCATAGATACAAAAGAAGTTGAGGATGGTGATAAATGGAGTGAGCCAAATGGAAGCAGATGAGAGTAGTATTTTTGTGTTAATGATGAAAAATAAGGAATCACCTGATATAAATAATAGTCCATTCGAATCTTGACATGGTACTTTATAAATGAGGTGGGCTGAAAATCATATTCACTTTCTATTTTTCTGACCATCCATTTTGAACTAATTGTTTTGGAACTTATTGTGATCAAATTGACAACTCAAATTAGATTCCAAGATCATGAGGGAAGAGGTATTTAATTTATTTTCATTTTATCGATTTCATTTATATATTAGGGGGCTACACAACCTTATGATACCCATTATGTTTTCCATTGAATTGCAAGACTGTCGACCGAATAGTTGCACAAATATTTGTGGCTATTCAACCCACATTTGCACAGCTCATAGGATACGAAAAGTATGATCATGTAACATTATTGCAAATATGTCTAGCGAGCTAGCATCCACAAAGTGTGAAACCTTCTTATCAATTGTTTGTGGAACTATGTAGCATGACGGTTTGGGGGTAGTTGTGTAATGCATGGCTTGCCGATGTTTTGGTCATGAAACTTTGATGTTTACCTATGTGATGGGAAACTATTTAGCGCATGGATTGAATTCATTTTATCCACACAACTATGTTGCATGAGTACTATATGGTGGGAATTTTTACAATATCACATCCTAATTTTGTGTATGGTTCCACAATTGTGATGCATATCTGGATAGTTGGAACCCACAAAACTTGTGGGTTCCTTGCCACCTACAAACACAAATGAATTTCACATGTTATAGGATGATATCTACAAAATTGCCTAAATTATGGTAGTTTGTACAACATGCAAGTAACTTGCATGATTCTTTTGTGAACTAATGCACAACCTACATGAAAATTTGCTTTATGCCCACACAACCCACTTCTTTTTTTCGTATGTTTGTTTCTGTGGCAAGCCTATTTCTAGGAGAGTAATGTCAATCTCTTGGCATGAGTGAGATTGTGCCAAGATTTTGGAGGAGAAGCAAACTAACCACACATGATGAGCTCACCTCCTATGGATTACTCAAATACTTATTACACTTCAATCAGATAATCTTGAGTGAGATGATCCAAATATGGAAACTTGAGGACGGTGCCTTCGAGCTGAGAAGACATCATATGAATTTATCCACTACTAATGTGGAATTTTATTGGACTGCAATGTATCCTTCAAAAAACACCTAGTAATTGAACTTCCATCTGCATACTATACATAATATTCACATGGTTAACCAGACTGACAACCTTGATCACTCTGAGTTTAGCTTTTTAAGTCAGAAAATAATAGGTCACATGTAACAATAGATCCACGTTTTCTCTATCAATAATTGTGTCCAACAAAAATAATTACGTCAGATCTCTATCACTTGTGAAAGGTTTTGATTGACGCCAGGTCTATGGAGATCCCATGTTGGTGATTACATGGATGAAGAATAATCAACAAATCCATAAAGTGACTTTACAGCCTCTGGCTATATATATCAAGGAAAATTCACATCTCTTTGATATGATCACTTTTGACCATATATAGAGATCTGGGGAAACCCTAGGTTTGTATTTGCAATCTAATAAGATTTGAAAAATGTATCTATTATTTTGACAATGATTCTATTACAAAGAAAACCATTCAAAACTGACAACAAGGAACCTAACATTTTCAGACAACAAAACATGTTGTCCATGTTTTTGGACTTCTAAGCATATTTGATAATTTCTAAGCATATCTTATATATTCTATTATCAATTCAAGCAAGTTAAAATTATAGGAACCAAAGAATGGTAGAAATTTAGAAAGTATGGAATACAAATCAAATTAACTGAAGCAAAACACGTATGAGAATTAGGAATATGTTGCCTATACTATTTATAATTTTTTTTGTTACAACTTACCTTGATTTTAGGAGCTTCGCACTGTCTTCTTCTTCTTTAACTTTCAAAACATCATTCAACATACTACAAATATTTTCATGTTGCAATAATTTTATGTTAGGACCCATCAAATAAATATTTTCCTATTTATGAAAATAACAAAATCAATCTAAATAAATACAATACTATTACAATACTATTCAACTATTCAAGTAAAGTAATTGGTAATAAGAGACCACCTAAGGAAACATGGAGAACCACAACACTATGTATATAACGCCATTGATCACATCAAAACACCATTTTTTTCCTCTGAACTATGAAAATTTTTCCCAACACTATCTATAACAAGTTCCAATGGATGGTTCAAATAGTAATAGTAAAATTTAAACACTACAAATATAGAAATAATTGTTTTTTAATGTATACTTCCTTACCATTGATTGATCTCCTCTCTGTTTCAAGAATAATTTAATATTCTCTACTAAACAGGACCAACCACGTGAATGGTGGAAGCTCTTATGCCCCCCCAACATCACTCATAATTCCAAAAACCCAATGCATCTACTTGCAAATAATACTTTACTGCAAATTAATTCACTTAGTATCTGAAAAAGGCTTTCAGCAAACCATCCATTAAATCATTCAATAAACCATTCAATCATTCAATAGCTGAAAAAAATTCATTAAACCATTCATTTAGTCAATAACCGATAAAAACATTTAGTAAACCATTCATTAAAGCATTCATTTAACCATTCATTCATTAAATAGAGGAAAAAACCATGTACTAAATTTTGCTATAAATAAGAATTAATCAAAATTTATTCAGTCACTTCCTTTTTACTTTTCTTCTCTTTACATATGTAGCAAGAAGCACAACTTCTGGAATCTGCTCATTGGTCTCCCTAGTAGATTGATCGGTAGATTGAACTTGCGGCGAGGGGCTCGAAATTGCTGTAATAATGTCAAAATGTTTCATTAATTTATTTTTGTTTTTATAAATACAAGTAATTCATTTAAAAAAAAATACAAAGGTTTTTTTTTACCTGGCATACACACATCAACATGTTCATTATTATCCTGTACAGGCTCAACTTGTTCAGTGTTACCTGAATCTACATGCTCCACATTTAAATTGTGGAGAATTAGAATTAATGTTCATAATCTACAATTATCTATACAAAACAATACCATATTAATAAATTCATTACCAGGAATTGAAGCATAATCTTCGACTGGTTGGTGTACATCCTCGACATTAACGGGATCATTACTTTCCTGCTCATAACAGAATAAATTGTTTATGTTATGTTTTTATAATGAATATATTGCATGAGAATTAATAAATTTTCATTAAACTATATAGTTTTTATATACCTGTGCAGGAGATGGATCGGCAGAAGATCGTGCCATATGCCCAGACAAGCTTCTTCAGCGTTCAACAATGGCTTCAAAGCCGTGTTGGAAGCTAAGATTCAAGTATTCCTGAGTGGGCAATTCTTTGAATCGGCCAGCCTGCATATTTGCATGACATCATTAATTTTACATTTTTTTCCAGAATAATACGAAAATAATTTTCTATATATTATTTGGATGCAGTATGGGGTTTTCGATATTTACAATTCGTGTCGCCAAATTCGAATAACCACCAGGCCCAAGCTTGCATTGACCTATTTTTTCTAGTCTTGCCTTGGTGGCCTTTGATGTGTCAAACAACTTAATCAAGAGTTGAATTACGTTAGTCGATGTTCCAAATTCAATATAAAAATTAATAATAATAAGGCTTACCATTACATTGTGGAATGTATTGCATACCTCCTTGTTCCTGGTGGTATCTTTCCTTCTTTTCTCAGACCCTTCTCTTTTCCATCTTCCACTAGGGCTTTCCACTCTCTTGATGGAATCATCGGAGGGAGCTCATACCTAGGTTTATTTTCTAGGTGAACCCTATATTGGTCTCGGACAATCTTCAGATGTTTTCCAGCCTTTTGGAGGACCTTCGATGTATCGAAGGTATCTTTTTCGAACAGACCAACCAATTGATTAGCCAACTCATCCTTTAAATATTTTTCCTGTATGTCCCACCTTTTGCGGATGGTGGGCCCAAATATATCCAAGTCCAATCATTTAGATTTTTATCAAATACATCATTTCCTGCAAAACAATCATTCCATCATTAGTCAAAATTTAAAAAATTTATCCGTATATTAGAAACAAATTATAAAAGCTAAATTGAAAAATCTATAATTATCTAGAATCTTCTCTATCTTTGTTGGAACGAGATCATCGTTCACAAAAAATGTTTTCACTATTGAACCAGTACTAGTGACATGAGAAGATATAGGAAATGTTGCTTTAGCATCAACATTAGTATCAAACCCTGCATCCACCCCTTCTTTTGTAATATCTGTTGTGGGTCGATCAACATTGGCTACACTCTCTACTGTCCTCGAGGGTGTCATAGAGCATGTTTCTGACTGTTCAGTGGAAAAAATGGGTGCAGTATGTGGTGTACATGGAGTGGTTTGGTTATTGGGACCAACACCACCTTCACCACCAGTGTGAGGTTGCAGAATTTCCTGTAAATACAAACCATTTTATTATAAGTTCACTATCATAAAAAATTAAAAATTATAAAGTTCAAAATGAATTTACATTAGGATTCTGCAACTTACTTTCAAGTAGTGACATCTCTTGATCAACAAATTAACCTTTTCTTTGATCTCATCTATCATTGGAACTGTCAATGCCAGACGAACCATTTCCTCATTTTGTTTTTTCAAGGTCTTATGTAGCACCTTCAACGGGTCTACAGAACTACGAATTTTAGCATCATTGAACAATTGGCATACATCTAAATATAAATTCTCATGATTTGTTGTTTCATAGACCGAATCATTTGTCTGCTACAGAAATATATAAAACATTGCTTAGTTGTTGAAGCAATAGTATGCGCAAAAAATTATATCAACAAAAAATGTCTATCATGATAGATTACTAGAATTACATATATGTTTACCTTATGCTTAGATGATGTGTGGTCTGATCAATAGTTGGGGACTTTCCCCGATCATCCACCTACAAAAAAAGTATATAACATTATCATAATGAATGCAATCATAAAAACTCAAAAATATATAACAAAATAAAGATTATGCTACATGTTTTATATGTGTACAATCTGGAAGTATTTAGAATTTAGAATTACATTTAGGTTTACCTGTTGCCCCGAGGATCCAGTCGTCTAATCAATAGCTGGGGATTTTACCCGATCATCAACCTGCAAAAAAGTAGACAACATTATCATAATGAATGCAAAAATAAAAAATAAAAAAATACATAACAAAATGATCATTATGCTACACGTTATACATGTCTAAAATTTTACAGTATTTAAAATGTAGAATTACATTCATGTTTACCTATTGCCTCGATGCTGCAGTCGTTTGATCAATTATCAGGTGGCTTTCCTGATCAACACTCTGTATGAAAAATAAATAATATTATATAAACGAATCGAATATACTATTGATAATACATAACAACAAAGTTGTTTTTCCATCCTAAATTTTTACATTGGCAATATCGATGTATACCTACTGCCTTGAGGCAGGTTTACTAAGATCAACTATGAGGGAGGTTCCCTAGCTGAAAGAACCCTAAATAAAAAACATACTAAAAATTACCTAACGAAACCAAAATACTCATTAAAACAATTTTAAAACATAACATTTTGATGTATACCTGTTTCCTCGTGGACCGTGTACTCCTCTCACCTTCTGCTGGGGTGATACACCCCCGATCAATTCCCTGCGAATTTAAAATAGGAGATTTATAAAAAAATTATAATTATATGCTAACAAAAAATCCTGAAGATGTTAAAATAATTAATAAAAGGTTGGGTAAATTGTGGATGTACCACATCCATACTAACAGTGTTTGTATCTACTCGATTCAAATTGTAATTAATAAGCATTGATTCCCCAACAGCTATTGATTTAATGGCACATATAAAGACACAGTTTCCTTCACATGCCTCAAATATGCGGTTGGGTTGCTTAAGTGTAGAGCTCGGTTGTGTACTGTTTATAAACCCCACAATATCCCTAGTTATTTTTGGCCTTCTGTCAATGTACATTGTTGCTCCTTTATTTTGATCATTGTCTTTTAGTTGTATATAATTTGTTGACAACCCATATCTATGCATACTTCATGTATATTGGACCAAGCGCATCCAATCATTGTAGTTGTAAGAGGGCCCAACATACTCCATGAATTTTGTACATCTGTCGTATCCAACCTTTATGACATCCATGTAAAACAACCCCAATCCATGTAATGACGATGGTGCAATTCTATATATCATCTCATTCACACAAAAATCAATGTTGACTTGAGAGAGATCCTTAGGAACCCATTGTTTCAGTAGGTTTTTATACCTTAAGGGCACCTCGATGTCTTTTATTGTCTCATTATCATAGGAACATGACCCCCCTCCTCTGAGAAAAAATTCCATGCGTTTATTGAATTTTCTTATGATCTTATGATATCTAGTTGATATAGCCCTTGTAGACCTACTAGATGTCTCACTTTCCTCTAGCCTTCCCAAACTCCCCTCGCTGGAGGAAGACAAGTCTGAAAAATACCTATTTGGTTCTACCTACACCATGGGCGGAAATTTTTTTGGCAAATAATAGCAAAATACCAGCAAAAAGATTCGAAAGAATTATAAGCATGACATAATGGTGATATCATTATCCTGGATAATATCAATAATTCCCTAGTATAACAGTTCATCACATATTCCTTTAACACGATATAGATATCATGTCGTTCCATAGAAAATGCTTCAGCCAATTTATCTCAAAATACAAACTATGTTTTCTACAACTGGAGATCATAAGTATCAAAAAATTTCCAAGGGGAGAGACGGAACCCACAATCCCAAGATGACTGAAGTAGCAATACCAAACAGATAACATAAGGAGCCCAAACAACTTATCCAAGGAGTTATCGAGGGTGGAGAAAACACACCCCTGAGGGGATGAAAAAAAACTACATATCCCCAGCCAAAACAAGAAAGATGTTGATGTATCGCATAGTAGAAAGAACCAAAAAAGACTATGCCACAACAATCAAAAAGATCTTAAATTAACTGTATCATGACTTCTTCAATGATTTCTTCTTCTAAAAGTTACAAGAAGGAGAGGAGGCTAACCTTCATATTCAATACTTCCTAGGATAAACAGTTTGCACTCATATTGTGCTCCTTGTAGACATGGATAAAGTCATATAATAAATGAATTGAAGATGTCGATAGTATAGCATATATGTCGGATATTCGACGAAATGCATTACTTTCTCCAATCTCTATATATGAGTTCACATTCTGAGAGCTTCTATCACTACACCGACCTGATCACACAACTTATAGGCCACTTCTCCACTTTACATTGACCCTATTATTCATTTTCTTGGCCACTCCTCTTTCTTTACCCTACACCCGTAGGTTTACATATAACTTAAATAAACTTCCAACTCATCACAACAAACTCATAATATGGAAAGGAAAGGTCACACCAGTCCATGGTTTTGAAATCCCTAAATGGGTGGTCTCTACAAAAGGATTATGTAAATGCAACCCATTTTTGGAGAGCAAACCCCTTGAGGATCCTTGTCTCAACATGTGTACACCTTGGACAGAGAGCACTTCAATAGGAGACCAAATCTTGACAATAGATTAGGTTTCTTGTGGATTTAGTCCACTTTACTATTGTTGGCCTCCCTCACCTATATTATATGAAGGGAGGAGAGAGTCTTTAGTTGTATTATTCATGTAGAATCAAGTGAGAGTTGATTGGATCAATTGTATCTTGAAGAAAAACTTTCCTTGAATCTTTATACTTGTCTTTATGCAAGGAAGGAAGGTGCTAGGTTTTGTAAAAGACATGACCTAGAAGATACTTGAAGGGTTTGGGTTTGTGAAAGATAAAACCTAGAGGATACTTGAAGTGTTAGGGTTTGAGTCCATGTGAGAAGGACCTAGGGTTTGTGGAAAATAAACCCTAGAGGAGTTTTGGAGTGCTTTACTTGGAGAATTTGTGTGATGCAATCTTGGTAAAAGATTAAGAATGGACTTGTTGGTGTTGGTGCTAACTTGTTTTAAGGATTTTGGTGTGGCTAGATAGATTGGTGGGATACATTGCTAGGCCTTTGTATTTCTCATTAGTGTTTTCTATTGATGGTAGACACCCTAGCTAGGGTTTGGATGCATTGGAGACTCTTATCTTGTGGATAATATTGAAGGACTATTTTGTACCAACTTGTGATAAGTTGTCGATACATTATTGTCCAGACTGTGTACTTGAAGAGCTGGTTTTCAAAGTATATTATCATGGTGAATGAGTAGTTTATAGGGTTGTTTGGTATGCTGGTTTATCATAAGTAGTTAGCTAATTTTGTTGAGTGATTTGACAAGTTTATAGAAGCTAAGAGGGCATATTTGTGGCTGTAACAATTATGTTGTTAATAAGTAAATTTCAGATCTGTAATATGTTGGGACTTGATCCTTAAGGAGAGTGTATTTAGTTCTAGTATTCATGTAGAATCAAGTGAGAATTGATTGGATGAATTGTAACTTTAAGAAAAGCTTTCCTGGAGTCTTTATACTTGTATTTATGCAAGGAAGGAAGGTGTGTTAGATTTTTATCAATTATATAATATGACCTTAGCTTATTATCTGAGAGAAGAACATGCACAGCAATCAATCATAAGAGACAATAGACACAAATATTTTCCTCGGGGAAACCATAAAGGAGAAAACCCCGCAACGTCCTTGGAGATAGAATGAGCACCAATGGCAGCAGTAAAACCCAAAGACAGAAACATGATCTCCAACAGATGTTCTCTCTATTACTTGTGTGAGCTCCTCTCCTTTCACCTATGCACTATATCTAGGTGAGTGTGTGTCTCAAATAGAGAGGCTCACTCTCTATTTATACTTGTTTCCTACTTGAAAATTACTTACTAGGGCCAACTTCTATAGGAGAGTCTAATAACCCTAGTGCCCCACAACTGTGGGGACTTTACCCTCGACATACAAAGGAGGGTTAATCTCTATGACTTTACATGAATTTATTACATTAATGATTCTCTTGGTAGGAACATCAGGGACCAATGAAATACAATATATAAAATATATAAGTGAATACATTATGAAGTTACAAATACATCAACACTCCCTCTTAACTAGGAAGGTATTCTCTTGACACAATTCATCAGCACAAGTCTTCATCACTGGATCAAATATGGATCATCATTAAAGCTGGATCATCACTGGATCATCCCTGGATCATCATCATCATTGTTCCTTCTACTATCTCGATCAAATGGTTCTATCTCTTAATTCTTCTCGTCATAGGAAGTTCTGCAGAGCCAACCCTTTTACATGATGGTTGTAGGTCTAGCCTCCACATAGGTCTTCATCAATATAGCCAGCCCTTTTTCATGCTGGATGTATCTCTACAGAGCCAGTCCTTTTTCATATTGGATGTAGGCCTCAATAGAGCCAGCCCTTTTTCATGTTGGATGTACCTCTACAGATCCAGTCATTTTTCCTACTAGATATAGGCCTCTACAGATCCAACCCTTTTTCATGTTGGATGTACCTCTACAGAAGCAGTCCTTTTTCATACTAGATGTAGGCCTCTACAGATCCAATCCTTTTTCATACTGGATGTAGGTCTCAGCACTTATATTTTACCATGGGAGGAACCAATACTGTCGCCATGTCAGAAAGGCACAACACTTACTTCTGACCATGGGAGGAACCAATCATGCCACCATGTTATAAAAGCTCAACACTTACGTTTGACCATGGGAGGAACCAACCCTACCACCATGTCAGAAAGTCAGACCACTTACTTCTGACCATGGGAGGAACAAATCCTACCACCATGTCAGAAATGCTCACAGTCTCATCACTTCCCCTTGGAAGGAACTTCGATTTGGAGAACACAAAGCTTCTCCTGGAAGTACTCAAACTTCACTCTGGCTAATGGCTTGGTCAACACATTAGCTATCTTTTCATCTGTCGCAACATACTAGAGCTTCACTGATGGAAGGTTATTTATCAATGATGCCACATAATAGGGATACATAACTGGAGTAAGACCTAGTTCTTTGCCTCTCTCTGTGGATTTATTCTGGAGCCCCATATCTTTCTGCACCTTGGATAGCCTCTCGTATCCATGCAGGTTTCCTCTTGTGAGGATTCTTCTCTTGGGGTGGATCTACAGGCTCCTGGGGTTCTTCTATTTATTGATATTCTTCTTGAGTTTGCATTTTTCATAGTTGTATCTTGAATCCTAGGTGCCTCTGATTCTTCAGGGTCTTCAACAGGTCTCTTTTTGGATTTGTTGTAAGCTGAGTCTTTTCCAAATGTTACGTCTCTACTCATGTCGTTTTTCTTGAATCCTGGGAAGTATATTCTGTAATCCTTCGAGCTTTCACTATATCCCACAAACATACTCTTCTTTCCTAAAGGATCTAATTTTGTCCTTTTTTCTTTCAGAATGTGTATGTACACTGGACAGCCAAATATTCTGAGATGAATGACTTTTGGTTTCTTGCTGAATAATACTTCTTTAGGTGTATTTTTATCAAGTACTCTATGTGGATTACGTTTTTGTACATACACATCTATCCTAGCAGCTTCTGCCCATAGATGCATGGGAATATATTGATCATGAAGTATTTCCCTTGCGGCTTCCATAATCATTCTATTCTTCCTTTCTGCAACCCCATTATATTGTGGATTGTATGGAGTGGTCAACTCCCTCTTAATCCCCGAATCTCTGCATAATTCTTTGAATTCATTTGATGTGAATTCTCTGCCATTGTATGATCGAAAGGTCTTGATTTTATTTTCTTGTGTGCTTCTCGATCAAGGATTTGAATTATTTGAACTTACTGAATGCTTCATATTTGTTTTCAAGAAGTATATCCATGTCTTCCTAGAAAAATCATCAATGAAAGAAACATAGTATACATACCCACTCAATGAACTTGATGACATTGGACCACATACATCGAAGCGGACGATTTCCAATATTCCTTTTTCCTTGCTCTCACTACTTGGAAATGTCTTCTTTGTGTTCTTTCCTTTCGCACATCCTTTGCAAACACCTTCATGTTTTGCCTATATTTCTGGAAGACCTTCAACAAATTTTCTTACAAGTGGTAGTGCCCTATAGTGCACATGTGCAAGCCTTCTGTGCGAAAGTTCATTTGTATCTACTGAGTCATGGACTAAAGCTTGTTCTAGTTGTCCCTTTAATTTGTATAATCCCCCCTATTACTCTCCAATCACAACTACATCATCTATAGTTTTTCCCTTTGGACACATAAGGACTTGGCCATCCACAAATGCAATCCTCATGCCTTTTGCATCTAACGTAAATATGGAGAGAAGGTTCTCTTTAGTCTTAGTACAAACAAAAAATCCTTCATCTTCATATACTTTTCAAAGTCTAGCTTATAGGAGGATTCACCACTAAAGATACTTTATTTAAGTTCTTGAAATCCATGCATAGCCTTATCTGCCCATTCTTTTTTTAAATAGGAACCAAATTGGCTACCCATTGCCGAAGATGGACTAGATCCCGCAGAGGGTGGTAGGATCAGAAAGGATATCCACTATGGAGGTTTTTTTTAGTTACAATCAAGTGAAAGTATCACCTGAATATCAAGAAAAAACTACTTTCACCACACCTTGGGGTACATTCATGTACGCAAAGATGCCATTTGGGTTGATGAATGCTGGAGCAACTTTCCAACGTGCCATGGATATTTATTTTATAGAAGTGAAAGAAAAATTTGTGGTGGTGTAAATGGATGAAATTACTGTATACTCCAGGTGGGATAAGGATCACATCATGCATTTGGAAATAGTTTTCATTAAATGCAGGAAGTATAGCATCTCATTGAACCCTAGAAAGTCGAACTTCGCTCTAGAAGAAGGAAAGATGCTGGGGCACATCCTTTCGAAGGAAGGGATCAGGATCGATCCAGATAGGGTAAAAGGCATATTGAGAGTAGAAGAACCAAGGAGTAAGAAAGAAATACAATATTTCATCAGTCAAGTTAACTTCTTGAGGAGGTTCATCCCTAGCTTCGCCGAAATCCTGATGGACATCACTTGCATGCTAAGGAAAGATCATGAAATCAAATGGACGGCAGGAGCCAAGAAAGCTTTCAGAAGTATAAAACATGCCATTTCAGAAGCTCCTATGCTGATCAACCCATATTTTGAGAAGGATTTCTTAGTATTCTCGTATGCTTCAGAACATACTGTAGCGGCAGTGTTGCTGCAAAATAATAATCGGGATGAAGAACATCCCATAGCTTTCTTTAGTAAAATATTGAGGGATGGAGAATTAAGATATAGTATAATGGAAAAACAAGCCTACGCTTTGGTCAAAGCCTTGAAGGATTTCAGAATCTACCTCCTCCATTCCCACATAATCGCCTATGTACCTTGTAGTGTAGTGAAAAGCATACTTACACAACCTGACCCGGAAGGAAAGAGAGCTAAATGGGTTGTAGTGCTCTTGGAATATGACATAGAAATCAATCCCATGAAGTTGATCAAAGGGAAAGGGTTGGCTAAGATGACAATGGACTCCCATTGTGACTCTCTACAGCTGAACTTCCTCTCCTATCATTCTGATCGGGTAGAGTCCGAGGTGTAAGTAAATCCCGATTTCTCTACATCTCCTTGGTATGCTGACATTGTTTTCATATTGTAGAATTTACAACCTCATGTTGGGCTAAGAAAAACCTGAGCTAGATCCGTAAAACTGAAAGCTATAAAGTTTTTCATCATAGAGCAATACCTTTATTGGAAGGACCCCAGAGGGGTACTGCTGAATTTTCTTCTGGAGAACAAAGCTCAACATACTGTAAAGGAATTTCATGAAGGAGATTGTGGAGGACACCATTCCTAGAAGGTTTCTGCAAACAAAATTCTGAGGGTAGGATTTTATTGGCCTTCGTTGTTTTCAGATGTCTATAAGGAAACAACTAAATGCCACCAATGTCAGATTTTTGAAGGAAAAAGGAAAGTGGTGTCTCTTCCCCTCAACCCTATATATGTAGAAGCTCCTTTCTAGCAATGGGGGTTAGATTTCATTGGGGAAATAAATCCAAAGTCCTTCGGGTAGCATAAGTGGATTCTAATTGCCATTGATTACTTCACAAAGTGGATCGAGGCCATACCCACCTGGAGGGCTACAGAAGAAGTGATAATGGATTTCTTAGAAAATAATATTTTAGAAAGGTTCGGTTGCCCGAAGCAGATTGTGACAGACAATGCACTTGCATTTAAATCTAGGAAAATGATCAATTTTTGCCACAAATATCATATAAGCTTAAATCACTCTATGGCTTATTACCCCCAAGGGAATGGATTGACAGAATCCTCTAACAAAATCCTTGTGAGGATCATTAAGAAGTTTTTGGAGGGTAACAAGAAATCCTGGCACATGAAATTGAAATATGCCTTGTGGGCCGACAGAATCAGCACCAAAAGGGCCATCGGTATGTTGCTGTTTCAGTTGGTATATGGATCTGAGGTAATTTTTCCTGCCTCTCTGGGCGTTCCAGTCATGAAGTTATTGCGAGATCCATTGGATGAGCCTAATCCCATCCAAATAAGGATCAATCAGATCATTTAGCTTAATGAATTAAGGGACAAGGCCTATGATAAAATCCAGATACACCAGGAAAAGATGAATAATACCTTCGACAAGAAGAATAAAAGAAGACGTTTTCCAGGTTGATGACTTGGTGCTAAAATGGGATGCCCCGCATGAATAAAAAGGGAAGCATGGAAAATTTTACCACTTATGGGTAGGCCCATACCTTATTGTGGCGCACAGAGGAGACAATGCCTTCATTTTGCAGTATCCAGATGGGTCGCAGTACGAAGGAGGCACGCTGAATGGGAGGTTTTTGAAGCATTACCTGGAATAAATGAACTAAGGTCCATGTATCATAGTGTAAATATGTTTTATGTTTTAATCAGTATAGATGGTGAATCAGAATATTTGAAGCCCATGGAGAAGGCCCTAAGATCAGAATAGGTAACCATTCTTTCAAAGTATGTTTTCTTTCAGGAAGTAAAATAAAATGAGGTTTTCAATGGAGTAGGAGACTAGTCTATGGGTTCTTTGCTACCTCACTGGGAGGATATCATCCCTTGTGGAGCCGGTTGTTAACACTCAATTAAATTTTGGTCATAAGAGATACCTAGGAATTTCAACCTCGTCGAGAAGTGTTGGAAAGGCAGCTTAGTATTCACATAAGGGGCTAATGGCACACACAAGATAGCACTAAACCATTGGAATAAGCCTTGGTGGTGAATGTTGAAAGCACCAAAATAGTCCGTGGATCGAAAAAGAAAGGTAAAGAAGAGATCATTGAGCGCATTGAAAGCATTAAGTGGGACTCATGATCGAAGGATGATATTGATCAATTGGTAGATCAACGATGTCAAAAAATTTCTCACGGTGAACATGCCCGACCAAAGCCACTTTTCAAGATTGCAAAATGGTTTAAAGGATGGAGGCATCCAATGGTCGAAAATTGGATCCAAGAAGATCCACGGTTGAAATTGATTTCGCACCCCAGAGTTGCGACGATGTAGCAGCAATTGCGGATTGTGGAAAGTGGTATGGGTCACTTTGATCGACGGTCCTTATGAGAATGGAGGGAGATTGGAGGTTATAGTTCATTTCACAATTTGGAGTATCACGGAGGGAAACAGAACCTCGCTTCACGAAGAATGATAGGGTCCACCTAGATCAACGGTTGGGAAGAAAATTGGTCTCGACCGATGGTTGAGCCGCACGCGTGCGAGGTAGGGGAATATATAGCATAAAGAACCTCACATTCCTATTGTTTAGATCACAAAGAGTAATATCTATAGTGCAAACCACCTGTGAAGGGCATGAAGGTTATGTCGTGTGAAAATCTATAAAGAGGTCCACGTGAAATTGCAAAGATTTGTATTTTCCAAAACCTCGAAGCCGTCAAATATCCAACCACATCCAGAGCACCAGCACGGACTAACCAGGAGATTGTGCTGCAGAACAAGGTAGGCCCCTGATACCCTCTTAGTGCTATTTGAAAATGGACAGAATAGAAGGGGTAGGGGTCAGAGATGATGTAGAACTTGAGACCATAGTTCGAAGGGCAGAAGAAAGTCTGGTAAACGAGAATGCTGAGATTTTTGATACCATCTTGATGGGAAAGGCCATTGAAACTGCCAGGGGAAAATTGGAAAATCTTAAGAACCGAGGTGGAGATACTTACAGTGTTTTTAAATCTTTCTTTCATTTATTCTCCATTGGCCAAACCCCCCATTTCCTTGAGTTTGTCGAATGGTGTGTAGACAATTTCTCTACCACCAAAGGTGTCATTATGAATAAATCAAAGTCTAAAATACTTTGCTCAATCCAATCTTCCATCATCCATGAAACCCTAGATATCCCTGAGGAATTCGTCCATATATCCCAAGACTACCAAGAAGAGAGTATTATAAATTTTTTTAGAGAGTCTACAGTCAAAAGTAGAGAAACCTTCCTGAAGGCCTATTCTAAACCCAATAGTGAACCCATCGACCTGTCTTACCCTATTGACCTCAACCAATTCAATGAAGAAACCTAATAGTGTATATCCCTGGCCAATCAGCTCCTAGGTGTAAATACCAATGCTTATGTCACTGAGTCATTATTAAGTCTTCTTTTCATCCTAAGTACTTGTTCGACTGAACCTGAATTGCCTAGACAATCCTATCAATCGTGTTGCCTTAAGTTTGATGAGTTCCTGTCCAAGAACATCCTTTCTCAGTTAGTGAATTTCCACGTCACTAGAATTTTCAGATTCCAGTCCTTTTTGCTGAGAATGTTTATAGCTTATAATGAGGAATACCTACAAGTACTAGAGCTGAAAATCACTGTTGATATGGCCACTGATTACTGTAAATTCATGAATCAATTGATGGCCGAAATATACTAACTCCTCTTTCAAGAAAGGTTGCCTAGGGTGTTTCCTGAGATGAGGCAAATGCTACAGCTGTTGAACAACAAGAAGATAGGGGACTGGTTCCTCACAGAATTTGGAACAACCGTAAGGTTGTATGTATTCATGCATCCACCCTACATTCTACCAGCTTTCCTAATTGCCATGGTTTTCTCCCTGGAATTGATCCGGCAAAAACTCATTGTTGAAGAAGAGCACTTCTTGAACTTTAAGAAAAGTTCAAATTTGATTTTCCCATGGGAAGTAGGACCATACACAGTTAGAAATAGGGTTGCTTTTCCCCTTTTTACCAATTTGCTTAAAGCCATGGATTTTTCCCTAGGAATAGTGGTAAATTATGACCCTCACCAAGTATTTTCCAAAAGGAGGAAATCTCACAAATGCAGGCCTTTTGAACATACTGAAATATCTGGACTTAGAGGAGCATCAAACTAGGACAATTTCCCTAATTCGGCCCCGATGGAAACCAACATAGAGCAAGACATTGGCTCACAGCTACCGGGGGTAGCTTCTCCCCAAAGAGAATTGGCTCAAGTAGTTGCAATAGCCGGGGAATTCTCATCACTGGTCAGCTATTCAGAGATTTCAATAAAAAGAAGGGCTCCAGAGCCCATGGACACTGAAGAAATGGACACGGCCAGCATGCCCAAGAAGTAGAAAATAGAATGGGGACAGCAATTGGTGCAGGTTAAAAAGGGCCAGGAAAAGGGACGTGAGAAGAAGAAGGATTTAGTGGAAGAATAGCAATAGGAAGAGCCGAAGACAGCCGGATTGTAAATACAAGAGTATGTATTTGATGGGAGAAATCCAAGCAAGCATGCATCCAAAGAGGAATGGCTAGGGTCTTACCGAGCGAGGGCTGACAAAACTTTCCAGGATACAACAAAACTATATAGTGAGGCATCGTGGTTGCCTTACCCCAGTGTGGCGCTGAAAATTGTAAGAGATCATGCCACTAACACCCTCAGCCTAGCCTTGGAAATGGGGAATAAGGTGTCAGAGGTTAGTGTTAACCTCTCAAAGGTTCCCACTCCTAACATAATACACCTCAACAAAGAGACTGGAGATATATTGAATACCAGATTGCTCAAGGATACCATACAGGTGTCCAAAATGGAGGAAAGTAAAGAAAAACATTTAAACCTTTTAAGGAAAGTGAGAGTGGAGAATAAAGCACTCAAAACCCAAATCAACAGTCTACAGAATGAAGCAATGCAAATAGAAGGATCGGCACATAAAGGGAGTTTGTCTCAGAAATTGCTTGATGACAAAGAGAAGGAGATCTAGACCCTAAAGAAGAAGTTAAAAATCCCTACAACCCAGCTCGCTCAAGCAGAAGAATTGGCTGACTTTGAAAGAGAAAAAGAGACATTGAACGCTGAGCTTAGCGACTGCAAATCTAAGCTACTAAAGCTTGAAGAAAAGGAAAGGCAGTGTGAAGCAGACATCCAGCTTTTGAAGAAAAACAATGCGGAGTTAAAAACGAGATTATCAATGAAGGAAAAAGAGCTTCGAGGAAGGAGTGCGGAAAATACAATTCAATCCATAGGTGTGGCTAGAGAAATAGACACTAGTTCCCTCTCTAGATCAATGTCCCAAATAGGCCTAAAAGATACAGAGCTCATTAAACTAAAACAACAGATCAAGGAATTGGAAAAAGAAAGGGTCAAAGAGAAACAAGGAAGAGAAAAAATAGAAGAGAAGTGCCAAGAGCTGATTCAACAAAATGCCAAGTTGAGCTAACAGGTGGTCAGTAAACTTGCCTTGCAAGGTGCTAGGCATTTGATCTGGGATTATATCATTATAGAAGCTGACAAGTTCTGGCCTTATCTAGATTTCGTTGAATATTAGGAAAGCACTATGACAAAATCCTAGAAAAAAGTCCAAGTAGTATTAGGAGAAGTACAAAGAAGGCCCTTGGTGACAGTGGAGAATGCCATTAATTTTGTAAGCTCTTTTTCAGATGATTTCAAGAACTGATACAGTATCCAAAATAGGGTTGTTGTTGTCTCTGGAGCTAGAAAGGTAGTTGTTAAGCACAGGCTGCTGGAGACTGTACAGGCCAAAATAAAAGTTATTGAGCACAAATTCCTGGAGGTCATCAAGATATTTAGACCACTGGTACACAAAGGACTCCCTTTTTTCTGGGAATAAAAAGGTCCTTTATTGTCCTCGAAGGAGTATCGGGAGTGCCTGGTGCACTGCTGATTAGACAACAACAAATTTCGAGATATGCAACAATCGTTGTCAGGGAAGGTTGTTTTTGATAAATTGATCATGGATTTTGAATTGCTGTTTGATTTTAAATCCGCATGCACCAAGGTCATTGATACTTCATACCCAGAAACGATGGAGCTCAAAGCACAAGCATATGACATGGTCGTTGCGCCCCTGCCTGGTCCTAATTTATGGAAAGTCATTCAGTAATATGGATCGACCAAATTCAAAATGCATCCGTAGGAGTGGCAATGATAATACGTGGGAAATTTTCTCTACGTTGCACACCGATCCCAACAGTCGCCTCTCTCGGGACTTTATATAGTTGTCACCCACCAGATGAAAATATAAGGAACTCTCATGCTTATTCCCTCCTACATTCCAAATTTCATTGTTAAGTTGTTTTATGAAAACCACAACTGATGTGCCACCTAAGATTTGGTTCAAGGATTTCCTTCTATTGTAACAAATTTTGATTCCTGGATGTTGGTCTGGGAAGTCTGAATGCTATAAATATACCTTTTGAAGAAGGAGAAAGGGTTGAAACCAATGAAATTTTTGTTGTGTATGTTTTCGAGAGAATTTTAATAAAATTGTAGAGCCGAGGTCGGTGTTTCTTACAGGGATTCATGTGTCCTTTGTATTTGCAGTTTGTAGCTTCCTTTCTTATGTGAATGTTTTTCTAGTTTATTTCGCACATTTTGTTTTCTTTCATATCTAAAACATAGTGTATAACAGTTTGGAATTCATACTTTCTATGTTCGAGCTATTGTTTTAGATATTCACCAAATTTTTCTTCTAAATTTGATACAGAATTCATTTTTCAATGCTCTATGTTGATGGTCTGTTCATGTTCCTCTCTTTCACCAGACAATTATAAATTGACTGTGACCAAGTGGCTATCTTGCCCCTATGTTGAAATTGCTTGCATAAGTTTTGTTCATTTCTGTTATATATCTTGACTCCATCGCCCAAGGGTTCTGTGTTTTGTTTCAACCAATTTTCCAAACAATTTATAGTTTTACTTGTATATATCTAGCATAGTTATCATTTAGTGAGAGATCCCTCTCAAAAGAGAAGAAGGATAGTTCTCTCTTCGAAAGTGGTTCTGATGTTACCTGGGAGAGAGCCTTCCACAACCTTGGGCCCAATTCCAGTGCTAACAGGATCATTTCCAATATTCCTTTTTCCTTTCTCTCACTACTTGGAAATGTCTTCTTTGTGTTCTTTCCTTTTGCACATCCTTTGCAAACACCTTCATGTTTTTCCTATATTTCTGGAAGACCTTCAACAACTTTTATTACAAGTGGTAGTGCCCTATAGTGCACATGTGCAAGCCCTCTATGCCAAATTTCATTTGGCTCTACTGAGTCATGGACCAAATCTTGTTCTGGTTCACCCTTTAATTTGTATAATCCCCCCTATTTCTCTCCAATCACAACTGCATCATCTATAGTTTTTCCCTTTGGACACATAAGGACTTGGCCATCCACAAATGCAATCCTCATGCCTTTTGCATATAATGCAAATATGGAGGGAAGGTTCTCTTTAGTCTTGGTACAAAAAAAAAAACCTTCATCTTCATATACTTTTCAAAGTCTAGCTTATAGGAGGATTCACCACTACCTTTTATGGGATATTGGTAGTCATCCCCAAGTTTCACTTTGTGGGGTGACTCATGTTCGGATAGTTTCATAAAGGATTCTTTGAATCCAATCATATGTTTGGAAGCCCCACTATCTATGAGCCAATCACTGCTTCCATGTGTGACAGTTCCCGTGAGAGAAGAAATCAAAACATATTCTTCATCACTAGAAGAGTCTTATTCTTTGACTCTCTTTCTTGGAGGTTCACCATCCTTTGCAGTGTGAGCATGATGTATTCTTTTGTAGTTCTTATTATTTTGAGAGCCTCCTTTGTTTCTTGGACAGTCTCTGGAGATGTGTCATTTCTCATCACATGTGTGGCATCTAATACTAGATATATCTCTTCTAGGGTTATTTTGGTGTGAATGCTTACCTCTGGGATGATGATAGTTCCTTCTGTTTTTCTTGGTGTGTACTGTGAGAGATTGATCTTCATTTCCCATATTTTCTTCTCAAGCTACTATTCAAGATTCTTCTTGTGAGCATTCCTCCCACAACCTACTGAAGTTGATTAGCTTTCTTCTAGCACAAATCCCTTGAATGAAGGAGTCCCATGACCTAGGGAGACCATTCAAGGTGGTCATCACAATTTTTGCATCTCTACTTCTTCATCTACTGCTTCAATTTGTTCTTTTGATCTATGAGACCCTTGTAAAGTATGTTGTATGGTCTCTACATTCTGGATCTTCACATTCTTCAATTGATTTCTCAAGGTCATCTTTCGATTTATGTTTTTCCCTTCAAATAGCTTGGTTAAGGAATTAAACATCTCTTTAGGTATCTTTAGGGAGGACACCTATGGTATGAGGTGATCCTTGATTGAATTAGCAATAATCCTCTTAGCTTTGACCAATTTCTTCTTATGTAAGGCCTTAGCCTCATCTCCCTCTGGAACTGGAACCTCTCCACTGATGTAGGAGTCCAATTAATTTTCTTCAAGAACTAGTGAGATCCTATACTTCCATGCTCGAAAGTTTTAAGATCATTTAACATTTTCATCAATATTGGTGTGATGAGACATCTTAACTAAGAACCTCAAATGGAAATACAAAAGATTTATATCTTACCAATTTGAGAAGCTGAAACTGGATCTAGAGCTGATCTTCTGGAGTGTTGGTTTTCTGGTTCATGGGAAAATTAGGGTTTGACTTTCCCGGAGTTATACTCAACCAAAAACTTTGATCTTGGTCTCTAAACTTTGATTTTGATGAGGAGAGCAATCCTATGTTGGGATCACTCAAAAATTCCTCTTTTGTGAAAATCACTAATTTCTTGCAGTAATGACAGGTCAAAAACTGAAAATGCTCTTAATCAGATTCTACTTCGACAGAAAGATGCACTCTTCAATGGAGAGTCATCCTAGCCTCCTTTTTTTGATGGATTGTGGACAGAGACCCAAAAAGTAAGAAGCCCTAGCTTCTGTAGCTGCATAGTGTCTTCTTATTAGGTTAGCTCTGATACCAGGTTAGATTTTTATCAATTAGACAGTATGATCTTAGGAACTTATTTGAGAAAATAACATACACAACAATCAATCACAAGAGACAATAGACACAAATATTTTCATTGGGGAAATCATAAAGGATAAAAACCTGCAATTTCCTCAGCGACAGAATGAGCACCAATAGCAGCAGTAAAACCCAAAGACAAAAAGATGATCTCCAATAGTTGTTATCTCTCTCACTTGTGTGAGATCCTCTATTCTCACCTATGTGCTATAGTTGGGTGAGTGTGTGTCTAAAATAGAGAGGCTCACTCTCTATTTATACTAGTTTCTGACTTGAGAATTACTTACTAGGGCCGACTTCTCTAGGAGAGTCTAATAACCCTAGCGCCCCACAACTGTGGGGACTTTACCCCTTACTTACAAAGGAGGGTTAATCTCTATGAATTTACATGACTTGATTACATTAATGATTATCCTAATAGGAACATAGGGTACCAATTAAATATAGTATATAAAATATACAACGGAATACATTCTGAAGTTACAAAAACATCAACAAGGTGCTAGGTTTTGTGAAAGACAAAACCTAGAAGATACTTGAAGGGTTGGGGTTTGTGAAAGATAAAACCTAGAGGATACTTGAAGTGCTAGGGTTTGAGTCCATGTGAGAAGGACCTAGGGTTTGTGGAAAAGAAACCCTAGAGGAGTCTTGGAGAACTTTGCTTGGTGAAAGATCAAGAATGGACTTGTTGGTGTTGGTGCTAACTTTTTCTAAGGATTTTGGTGTGGCTAGGTAGCTTGGTGGGATACATTGCTATGCCTTTGTATTTCTCATTTGTGTTTTCTATTGATGGTAGACACCCTAGCTAGGGTTTGGATACATTGTATACTCTTAGCTTGTGGATAATCTTGAAGGACTATTTTGTACCAACTTGTGATAAGTTGTTGGTATGTACTTGTAACTTCATTTTTATGTATATGTCAAGTGTACATTCTTGTCCAGACTGTGTACTTGAAGAGTTGGTTTTCAAATTATATTCTCATCATGAATGAGTAGCTTATAGGGTTGTTTGGTATGTTGGTTTATCATAAATGTCACGTCCCTAACCCTTACTCAACGGAGAGGACGCGACTAACATCTAACAACCTGGGCAAACTAAGCCCCGTGAACATAATATAAAAATTGCTTGAAAATAAAACATTCATAAGTATAAAAAAATGCATAATGAAATGTATATGATATATACAGTGGAATAAAAATCATTCATTCAACACATTCATGCATTCAACATGTTCATCATAATTTCTTAATAATTCATAAGAAAATACAGTTGCAAAACTTAAATACACAAGAATACTTCTCTTTGAAAGAAGCTCGTCCTGCAACCAGAGCTATGCCACTGCAACGTTCCAACCAACCATAGGCCAATTTTCTCTTTAATCTCTCAAAAACATTTCCACCCCTGAGCTGGGAATGATCTTCACCAAGGAATAAGTAACACTAGCAAACTTCACCCATAGCCAAGGATACAATTAAAATTCAGTCAAGCCAACACAGTTGTATTTATCAGACTTACAAAGGAAGTGGTTTACACTTATCCAAATTCATAAGAGACACAACCAAGGAAACATATGGGTTTATCACGCTACCAGCCAAGCCATCCTTCTAGTTGGGTTTATCAGGCTGCCAAGGAGGTGGAAAGACAGACTGCTAAGCTAGTGAGCTTGACCCCAAAGATATGAACACCCACACCGGATCTAGCCTGATTTCTAAACAATTACACACCCAACACAAGGAAGCATTCCCTTCTCTGCTACACAGTCCCTCAGGCCATGCATTCCCTTCCAGTGTTATTCAGGGAATGCAAAGAAGAAAACTAGCCTTCTAGATTGGTCTGTGAGGTTCTTTCACACACTAGGTTTATCAAGCAATTCTAGACTATGTTTCCATTCATTCAATCAATTCAAATGCCAAACATGGATGCAAACAAAGGGACCTTAGTCCTGGGATTTATCAAAACGTAGCACTTGCTAGGGATTACATACACACACAGAAATTTACGAATTTTTGAACATTGCCAGTGACTGCTGCAAAAATAAATACCAAAACGAAAAACGTTGCCGGTCTTTCAACTCAAAGACCCAAAATTGGATTCAGGGCATTTCTGTTTAGGAAAACGACTAGCATATTGGGGAAAATGTGAGAGAGAACAAAAATTGCCGAACAGGGGAAAAATCATAACACAAAAACAAAAATGTGAAGGATTAGAATCGCCAGACAGGGGAAAATTCCAGAAAGGTTCAGACTTAGAATCATTTTGCTTGCTTGCTGCTGCGTGAATGCCCAAATTGGTTTCCCAAAAACTTTTTGTTCATTCCAATTCGCGAGGGAAGCTAAAATGTTGCCGCATGAGGGAAAGGTGGTCGTTTTTGGTGTTTTCTTTCCCAAGAAATTCAAAAAACACTTTTCCCAAAGTGTGGCTCTGCCCAATTCGAATTTCCCCACTTTTCCAATCTCCCACTCCCTCATCCTTAGGAAAAATCATGCCCCTATCTCATTTAGTTGCGTTGACATAGATAGCTATGGGTTTTAATTAAAATTGCAATTTTAACATAATGTTCAGCTGTTAATGTTTAGCTAGCATAAAAAAAATACCATCGGGCACACCTTAATTTCCGAAACATAAATACTAAATCGATGGTGGGTATTTTTCCTAGCTCCACACCATGATTATTTACATCATTTATTTAAATGAAACAGGGTCAAAACTGGGGTGTTACAATAAATAGTTAGCTAATTTTTTTGAGTGATTTGACAAGTTTATAAAAGCTAAGAGGGCATATTTGTGGCTGTAACAATTCTTTTGTTAATAAATAAATTTTATATCTGTAATATGTTGGGACTTGAGCCCTAAGGAGAGTGTATTTAGTTCTAGTATTCATGTAGAATCATGTGAGAGTTGATTGGATGAATTATAACTTGAATAAAATCTTGTCTAGAGTCTTTGTACTTATCTTTATGCAAGGAAGGAAGGTGCTAGGGTTTTTGAAAGACAAAACCTAGAAGATACTTGAAGGGTTGGGGTTTTTGAAAGACAAAACCTAGAGGATAATTGAATTGCTAGGGTTTGAGTCCATATGAGAAGGACCTAGGGTTTTTATAGTTGTTCAATCCTCATCAAACATTGCATGGATAGTAGTAATTTGGTAGAAAACACTTTTTATAACATTAAAGTTTAATATATCCAATAAAGAGACAAGATTCCATTGAATAATCAGTCCATAGATTGCACAATTCAGACCTGATATTATCAATTCTGAAGAGGACAAACATATCACTCTTCACAACCCTCCTATGATTGCTGATAAACACTATATTAGCAGAATTATTTTTCAGGTAGGAAAAGAAAAAATAAGTACATGAAAGAAACCTTATAATGCAAAATGATATCCTTGAATATCCCAAAATCTAGCTCCAAATATGCAAATATATCTTCAACATTCAACCCAATGGGATAGGTAATTTCTCCACAATGGAAGAAACACATTGCAAATGAGGATCTGCTATTCTTTTGTAGGTTTCCATCCAACTACCACCAAAAAAAAAATTAATAAAATGAGGCCAAAACCTTACGATGTTATCCTTGAAGAGTTCAAATGTGCTTGATATTTTCACCAACATGCCACTTATCCTCTCCTAACATGAGAACTCTTTCTTAGATGGCTTGTAAGGCTTCTTAGAGTTGCGTGAAATAGAGATGCATGCACAAAGAGCCTCAAATGCGGAGTTCTCCTCTTCGTAAATGATTCCACATGTGAGCAAAGGGCCATTTCATGCAGAGTTGACTGGATGAATTGTAACTTGAAGAAAACCTTGGCTGGAGTCTTTATACTTGTCTTTATGCAAGGAAGGAAGGTGATAGGGTTTGTGAAAGACATAACCTAGAAGATACTTGAAGGGTTGGGGTTTTTGAAAGACAAAATGTAGAGGAGAATTCAAGAGCTAGGGTTTGAGTCCATCTGAGAAGGACCTAGGGTTTTGATAGTGGTTCCAACCACATCAAACATCACATGGAGACAACATTCCAACAACTCATACGTGACAACTCTGAAAGAATGGGGGGTTGAAACAAAGCCCTAAAAATATCCTACTAGAGGGTAAGAAGTATACCTTCCTATTTTTTTACTAAAAATGACACTACAAATACATAAAATGACGAGCTTTCTATTGAGTTTCCATAACACTATGACCTTTATGGATTCTAGTTTGATTTCCTAAACCATAGTGGAACAAATTATGCACTAAAAGAGTTCTGAATTCTTACAAAAACAAAAAATCACTTTAAACTACTTTGAGGGAAATTAATGCTAGAATCTATAAATACATATTGTAAAAAAATATGTAACAGAACACGGTACCAATGGAGTGCGCCCTCTTTGCTCCCCATCTCGAAGCTCACTCCCAGGACATTCCCAGTTTTGGGAGTGCGCTTACAAGGTACTCCCTACCTCTCCTATACTATGTTGATCATCTTATCACTAAGTTATGGTACATCCCTTATTTGTCGAGCTCCTATAAAATATGTTATGGTTGATCGTTTGATGACAATGTTTAAGTTATAACTACTAGGTTTCATCCTCTATACTAAAATAAATGAGGTTTCATATCCCTTACTTAAATAACAAATGGAAATTTAAATTAGATGCCTAATGCATTCCTTTACATGCAACCTATCTAACACATGCACTTGCAAATTGTCTAATACATACACATGCAAACTTACTGATGCATGCACATGAAAAATGCCGAGGATAACATTATCCCTTCATATCTATGGATGGCATATCACATATGGATGCATGCATACATGTTTCCTCACAACTATAATCATACAAATAGTTATGCACCCTTATCTACAAACCGTCCTACTATATGGAATTCATTGTTGTAATCTATCATTGTTCAGTGGATGTCGAACCCTTACTCAAGCCCATGCACATGGCATATTTAGTTTCTTTTTTTAAAAGAACATCCTATGGGTATCAATTACAACAATCAATTGCACTTAATACTATATCTGGGTTTACATATGAATATCAATATTGAAATAACTATTTTGATTCCAAATGGAGAAGGGAAGGGATCAAGGTAGATTTCCCCAAATCCCATGATGAAAAACCCAAGCTGAAATTATCAGGGTTATATTCCTTCCATTACCACATATTATTGTCGAGGCTCAAAAAAGAGTCTCCAAAAATATGTAATAGAATGAGTCATACCACATGCTAAGCATGAATTTCCATTCAATCCTATCATAATCCTTTTCAAAATCAATTTTCAGAAAAATAACATTTGATGACTATCACTTGAGACAAATGAGCCAATTTTCTCTTTTCTAATTATCAAGGCAACTAACCACTTAATCCTCTTGGCCAATTTGCTAGGATTTTTTTGGAGACATTGAGAAAAGTAAATGGGGCCTAAGTGGCAAAGATCAACAAAGTAATAACTTGTGTACCAAGCTTCCATTCTTGCTAAGGTATACCCCACTCAACTATCATGTAGTACAAAATCCATCCATGTGTGAACCACATCCAATGAGTTAGAGCACCCGAATAAAAAATCCTATAGAGTCCAAATACCATCATTAACATGCAATAAGCCTAGTGCTTCATAAAAAATGATAATCCATGTCATCAATATGCCAAATCAAACAAAAAATTATCAATGAGAAGATGATCAATGTGCCATGATAAAATGACATATGAGTGAAGTTCACCATCATCTCCTAGTGTTCTAGCTCGGAGGCATCAAAATCACATAACCACAACAATACTTCATCAAGGCACAATTAAAAACTCTTTAAAACTTAGGGAAAACCTAATTTGATGCTCCAAATGCTTTTTGAAAACATGTGTGCACATTGACACTTAACATACCTAAAATTACATCTACTGGATTAAGGTTAGGTATCTTTGAATACTTCCAAAGGGGTTTACACTCTAGTAATTGCTATTAAAATTTCATTATTTAATATGCCAAGAAATAACATTGATTATGTTATAATATTTTAGCATAGTAAATTGAGGCCATATCAACAACTAATTTGACTCTTCATAATCACGTTTTTCAAGCCTCAGCTCACTAATTTCGGTTTAAAAGCTCTGTTATGGAGGGGGTGACATTTACTGAATTTTTTCTGTAATATCATCCATAAAATAGGGAAATGCTGCTCCTATAATCTATTGTATATATTTTAATTTATATTCATTTTCTAATGTGCTACTATTTTTATTGAAATCCACATATTCTTACAAATGGATTAATAATGATGTTTTTTCCAGTTCCAAGAGGGTTCAGAACTTCCAAGTACACATGCTTTTGCAATGGTGGAAGGCCGCAAAGGCAGAGCAATACTGAAGCTGTGGATGTTCCTCGACGGGTAAGTCAATCAACTAAATTTGGAGAATATTTCACCCTGTTCAAGACTTTTGAAAATGATTGATGCTCTTCAAGGAACCAACACTGTATTGTGGATCTTAAAGGTGAAAATTTTGTTAGCATAGCCATTACTACCAGGTACAAGTTGCATTATTTATTAAATGCATCACTGTTTCTTTTGAGTTCAGTAATTTATGGTGTTTTACACTTTATACTTGCACCTTTTTTTATTTTTAACCATACTGGCATACACGCTTTCTGCATATCTCTTTCAAACAAATCAATTTTCATAACTAATTTGTATGTCTTTAAAATAAGATTATTTTATTCATCTGAATGATATAATCAAACATACAACCTCTATGACATATTGGACACTTTCCAATTTGGATGTTGAACAAATAATTTAATGTTGTTTGTTATCCTTGTTTTCTTCTTTGAAGAGTTAGGTGGGTCTCTTTTACTTATACACTTTTTCATTCTACTGGTCGAACTGTATTCATTTATTTACCAAAGTTATCTAAATGGGCTTTGAAGGTGTATTTGTTCTTTTTTTACTAGCTTTATTGCCCCTAAATATTTTTCTAGTGTTTGTATTGACATGTATACAAACCAAAACCATAGTTACCAGAAAAAGATGTTTTTCTCCCTAGTATGCAAATATTCACATTTTTCCAAGTTCTAAATGTTTGTATTTTCAAAGGGGCAATAGTTGAAAGATAGATGAAAGGAAGAGCACACTTCATGAAGGCTTTCGAAACTTAAATATATCATTCCTTAACAATATTATATACATCTAAATTTAGTAGTATAAAATTAGAGACCGAGGACAATAATAGCTTGTAGCCTAAAACAAACTAATATATGAAAAATATTTTTTCTCCTGTGAGAAGCAGTAACAATAATCATGTGTCTAAAACTAGACAAAAGGTACTTTCAATGGTCATCATCTATAGAATCTTAACCTGAATAATTGCATTTCAGTAAATTGTGTGTGTCTTATTTCATCAACATTGCTTGTACTAGATCTATTCAACTGATTTCCTAAATTTTGTCTTCAACATAAAGATGTTTCAGATGCTGATGTAGCACTGGAGATATTGATATAGCTTGTGAGGATATACTTCAATATTAATAATTAAATTAGTACATATCAATGCAATATATGTTATAAACCTGCATATAAAATCCCTTACACATAACAACATCATATACCCTTTAGTAGGTAAATAACAACATCATGCCATGAAAATTGGTGGGATGACAAAACACCACCAAATAAAGTATTATAGCATTCCTTCCAATCCATATAAGCACTTCAAATATGAATAACATCCAAGTGACCAGAAACTCAATAGCCCACAGTAGGCCATTTCATAATAAGGTGTGTTGCCAAGAAATCCAAGCATGTAGACTCTTGTTGACACACATGTTCAATCTAGGAAAATATTTTCCTAACAAGATTATAGAAGTGTTTTAAGGTATTGTTATACAAAATATTTTGAACAAAATGCTACTAGAACCCATAACTCCAAACCATTACAATTTTGATATTTTTCTAAGATTCTTGCATGACCAACCCCTTATGAGTCTTTAATCTTCATTAATCACCAAAATTTTGAATATGCAGATTATGTTCTTACACCATCAATGGATTTACACTGTAATAAAAGATTTGATATCATAACAACAAAAGTGAATTTTCGTAAATGGAATAGACCATGAACTTCTAAAAAAACATCAACTCCAAGTTCACAATTCCTTACAAATGTCCTTGGTTTTCATTTGCTAAGGATAAATCGTATATCCATATCTATGTGCTTTGTCCAAACTATCTTTAGAACCACTAGCATAATGGGGGACGGTTTTTCCCTATAGTAACTTGTTCTAAATAGTTGAACATCAACCATCTAGTTCTATAGAAAGACAATAGATACAGTTGAAAGAATATGAACATGTTTACTTCAAGCAAATCTAGTCTTACTAGTTGGAAAAAAAACGCATTACACTGAGGGAAGGCATGAAGCAATTTCACAAAGAATTTTCCTAGTGATAAGTATCCATTATGGTTACCACCCTCAATATAGGATATAAGGTGAAATTGGGGAAATATTTCATGTTAATAATCTCACATAGATACAATACAAAAGTAGCTCCCCATGACCTAATTTGGTCTTAGAAAGTACTAATGAGTCCCAATGTTAAAAAAATGGTGTGCATTCATGTAGAACCATCCATTTGGACTCACCCAATGTATAAGACTTTCCCCATACCAATGTTGCATGGTAGCTTGACCAATATTTTTGTAAAAAATATCATTTCCCAGGGAACCCTTCATAACTAAGGTACAATTACAGCAACCCAAGCTACAATTTCAATAATGGTCTTCCTCAAGTAGTGCTACTGATGAAGAAATAGATCATAGGGTTTCATAATGATTCGATTTGGGCATAAATAACAACACCAAATGTTAAAGAACTAAACATAGTTTTGTGCTCATGTAGTGATTCCGTCCTAGGTCCATATGATCAATGCATGAAAACCATATCTCAACATGATATTTAAAAAACACATAGTTGAAGGTGATTGGAGAAAGCCAAAAATACTACGATGAATGATCTTTCCACTGATTATGATGCATGAGGATCAATACTATGTTTGAAGACCTTGTTTATTAGGATATGTTATGAAGGGTTTATGATGCATGCAAATTCAAACAATGTTTGAAGACCTTGTTCATTAGGTTTCATTATGGAGGATAAATGGCTCAGCTGCTATTGTTTCCAACTCTTGATTCCTATTTTCTCATTGAGAATTGTATTATGAGGCATCACCACATATTTTGAGGCATGATGGCACATGTATGTTGCTGTCACATTTTAGATCCTTCACCTACACAATTCCATTCATATTTTTTCACTTGAGGGACATCTCACCTAATCCCTACAACCAATTACATATGTGGAGGCATGCCACATCACTAGGATCTAAAGTTGGATGGGAACTTTTCATTATTACACCACATATGATGCTACATTGCTAAATTGCATGGGTTGAGATATTCGATGGGTGGAGTTTTTGAGGAGAGGAGGATCCTTTGACCACCATCTATTCACATTTGGAGGAACGCTTTGCATATTGAAGAGATTAGTTCACACTTTTATTCACAAGTGTCATGCACATATCTTGAGGAACACCCATTAACTAAGGGGTTCCTCAGGTTGATCTCAAGCATGGTGTGGGGTTTCGACACACGTTTTGGAGCACTTCACTCTACTTGCACATATTCCCAAAGTGCTCAACGTTTGGCCCTTGTTTGGAGGTGGCTTGATGGTTTTTCATGTGGGTCCATTCCATTGGCACGTTGTTTTGGGTTTTTAATGCATATTTTGGAGGAGCATGTCCAAAACCCCTATCACAGCATGCCAAAAAAATATACTATCACAGCATGCCCAAAACCCCTATCATAGCATGCCAAAAAACTCTGCTATCACAGCATGCCCAAAACCCCTTTGTGAGTCAACCTAAGAAATAAATGACTCCAACAGAAATTAGGTGATGCTTACTCATTGAGCCATGAGCTCCAAATGTGAACTGTGAGCTCAAAATGTGAACTGTGACTCCAAATGTGAACCTTTAGCTCCAAATCAAAACCATGAGCTCCAATTATGAACTGTGAGCTCCAAATGTGAACCGCGAGCTTCAAATGCGAACCTTTAGCTCCAAATCGAAACAATGAGCTCCAATTGTGAACTGTGAGCTCCAATTGTGAGCCGTGAGCTCCAAATGTGAATTGTGAGCTCCAAATGTGAAACTTGAGCTCCAAATCGAAACAGTTAACAGTAAGCTGCAAATAAAAATGATAACCCTAAAATCGCTGAAATGATAACCCTAAGGTGTGAATCAAATGGTCAACCAGGAAAATGATATGCCAGAGCCGCGAAATGATACACCAGAGGCACGAAATTGCATAAAATTGTCCGAACTTGGATATAATTGTCTAAAACCTGAGTCGCGACAATGTGAGAAAGATAATGTGCACAAATAAGAAAATTGGTTTTATCCTAAGATGATCTTAATTCATATAGACTTTAGGTATCTCTTGGTCATGTTGATTATGGTATATGCCACATTTTCCTTTTATGTTATGTTTATTAATGGAGGGACTTTGTTATCTTCAAACCCACAATACGTTTGATACAAGGTTGTATGTTATTTTCAATTTTATATTTGTTAATTTTTTGTAAGTTATTGTAAAACTTTTTTTTCTATTAAATATATAGT